>HG992203.1:12280092-12880092 GCA_905220545.2 Melitaea athalia
TTGTTTTGCATGCGAGTGACGTAAGTATACCAATTACTTGCAAACCGTTTGTTTGTACGACTCAATTGCAAGTCTATTCCTAAATATGTTTTTTTTTTGCAGACATTTTCTCAATAAAATCACAAAAAAGATTACAAGTTGCAAAACATAGATATTACAGTACCAAAAGGCATTATTAGATAGAAAAAAGTTCCAGTCCTTAACCTCAGATTCTAGACAGCCTTGGGAGGCGTCGGTCTGTCTGGGGGGGATGGGGGACGAGTGTTTGGGTGAGTCGTATGATGTATGTAGTTTTATAGTAAATTGTGGGCTGATACGAGTTTCTTAACTATTTATGTGGTATTTTTATTTGAGTTATAAAATTTTGATGAAAAATCAATTAATAAATAAATTAAAATATTCTATTAAATTTGAAATGGAAGTACTTTGAGAGCTTAATTCGATTTTTTAATATTTTTATCACGAAAACATTTTTTTTGAGTTCCATTCAATTTTATATCGTGTTTATTTATAAGTATAAAAATACAAAAATGTTTTCAAAATTTTCAAAGCTAAAGAATTACCTATATGTATTTATAAAAAAGAATTAATTCTTATTTTGACCTTAATTTTGCTGCGACTAAAAATAATCTATCTTTTTTAAATGTTTTAAGATATAAGAGTTAATTTTTTTTTTAAATATATGACATTATAAAATTTGAAATTTTAAATGTACCAAATAATACCAATGTATAAATTATTATAGAACTTATAGAACGGGGAAATAATTATAACAATCCTAATAATAGCCTAACCATATGCGAATACCTGGCTTAAGAATACCTGGCTTAGAATGGCTTAGTCGAAATGTCCAATTTGTAATGTAATATAATGTATTATGTGCTGTTGGTATTCCAAATAAAAATAAAATAAAAAATAAAATAAAATCCTAATGTTGAAAGAATTGACTTAATGTTGAAGAAATGGAATGGACGTTGAGAGGCAGATATAATTTAGTGAAGATAGAAAGAGAGAGAGAGAGAGAGTTACGTTTTTTTTTTTTTTTTTTTATGGCTAATAGACAGGCATTTGACCGCAATCTCACCTGATGTTAAGTGACGATGCGGTCGAAGGTGGAGCATGCCTGCCTAATAACAGCCTATTCACTCTGGCCTTGAAGACACCCAGATTGTATCGTTCGGGAAACACAGACGCGGGCAATGAGTTCCATTCCTTAGCCGTGCGCATCAAAAAAGTATTGGCAAAGCGTTTTGTACGCGTAGGTGGCATATCGATGACATAAGGATGGAACGATCGACCGCGCCTAGTGTTCCGATGGTGGAAACGTTAAAGTTACGTTTTGCAAGTTTTACTTCAGTCGTGTGGTCTAAAGCACACACGTTTTTTTTCCAAAGTTTTCTCATACTTTGTATATAATTATGTCAATGAAGAGAATATTGTTCTATTTAATATACTGTCTTTAAGTTATAGCCATGTTGGCAAGTCTGAGAATAATTGATTTTTTTTAAAGTATAATTATATATCGTTCATTTTGTTAATAAATCTATACTTACATTGTCGAAGGAAGGAATAGTTTTTTTTTTGTTTTCAATGAATAAACTCAAAAACTACTGCAATGATTTCAAAACTTTTTTCATCAGGATAATAAAACGTTGGCATTGTGGAACATAAGATCTATTTTAATGGGAGAAAATGGAATAGCCAATGGAAATCACGTAGCGGCGTAACCGCGACCAAACAGCTAGCATAACAAAACAAAAAAAAGCTAAATTATGAAAAAAGTTACCATGAATCATGAAATGATTAAAGCGTCACTAGTAGTGGAAATGGTGGAGTCTAACGCGGTTGGAAGCAGATATTTGTAATGACTCTTATCGACCTGCTTATGAAAGCAAACAATGCAGTCGATCTTGTTTACGCCTGATAAAGATTGTCCTTTTTTGTATCCACCACTTCAGCCTATCACAGTCCACTGTTGGACATAGGCCTTCACAAGTTCGCGCCCGACATTATGACGTGAACTCATGTGTTTTGCCCATAGTCACCACGCTGGGCAGGCGGGTTGGTGACCGCAGGGCAGGCTTTGTCGCACCGAAAACGCTGCTGCCCGTCTTTGGCCTGTGTATTTCAAAGCCAGCATGGATGGTTATCCCGCCATCCGTCGGCTTTTTAAGTTCCAAGGTGGTAGTAGAACTGTGTTTTCCCTTAGTCGCCTCTTACGACACCCACGGGAAGAGAGGGGGTGGCTACATTCTTTAGTGCCGTTACCACACAGCACCCTTTTTTGTATGTAACTTATAAAATAACCTCCAATGGAGCATCACGAAGAATTAAGTTACAGTCCTAACTCCTAACATACCAGATGGGAGTAGATTTTTGATCAACACTAGACATACAGACTGCACTAAATCACTCACTTCAGCCTATCGCAGTCCACTGCTGGACACAGTCCTCCCCAAGTTCGCGCCAGACATCCCGGTTTTCCGCAATCCTCATTCAGCCTACATCAGCAATCTAACGTAGATTGCATTCCTGCGCTAATATTTTATCTATCAGTTTATTGACTAGTTAGTATTTATAAAACAGTCGGATTTTTTTTCCGTAAACGTTCATGATCATGGCGCTTCCACCATTACCAAAATATCAGGAATTCAAAATATTAACAAAAGACATTTTTAATTTTACACATTAGTCAATTACATACAGCATTAACTAAGGTAGGGCACAGCGGGAAATATTCTGCTCAAAATCTGGACCGGCCCGACTGGAAAATTACCTCGACCTTACAGAAGAACACAACTAAATAACACTGTTTTCATTTCAATCAGTGTTGTGTTCCTGTTAGTGAGTAAGGTGACCAGAGCTCCTGGGGGAACTGGGGATGAAGTCGGTAATGCGCTTGCGATGCTTCCGGTGTCGTAGACGTCTATAGGCTACGGCAATCGCTTACCATCAGGTGAAGCCTGTTGTATACATACCTAGTTGTATACATACATTTTTAGCACTATCAAAAGTTATTAAGCCAAAGGAAGTCAAAGAAGAAATAGATATTGGTTAATTAATACATCTAACCTAATTATAGGAAAGCCCAATTCGAGATATTAATAACAGATGTAGGCCATATTTTGATCCGTATATTCGTATGCTTTTACGCTTGGCATTCGACATTGATGCCAACGTTATTGGTGCGTTATCGTAAACTGACACATCGACTTTTTTATTACTGGATTCCATTTCGCTTGACGATCAAACGTTTACTACTTTTACTACGAATAATTGGTATAATTCAGAATTCAGATCGAATTAAGATCGTCATTTGTTTTATGTCTACCTTACCGGAGGAATAATTTTAGTGCGTTAGTGTCTTTATTATATAATATATGATGTTCATGAAATCTTCAAATCATTGCGACTTTTATGATTCCGATTACCAGTCTTTCAAACTATTTCCCCTACTAAACTTCATAATGTGAAGAGCTACATTAGAAACTATGGTTCTTTTACAGTGTTCATAACTTCTGCTACTATTGTATAGAAGAGGTCGCTCTTTAGCGATAAGACCGCCTTTGTAAACTTTTTTTTTTTCTTGCATGTTTCTATGATGCTTGTATTGTTTCTGGGTATGACGATTGACGATTCAGCCTGTAATATCCCACTGTTGGGCATAGGCCTCTTCCCCATGTAGGAGAAGGATCGGAGCTTAATCCACCACGCTGCTCCAATGCGGGTTGGCGGGTATATTCCCTACTATGAGTAACGAACGCTATCAGGTGTACATGATAACAACCGGGACCGACGGCTTAACGTGCTCTCCGAGGCACGGTGGGGAGACCCACAAGGACTGCACAAACACCCAGACCAAGGCAAACATATTTTGTATGGCCAATTCAAATGTTGTCGTGTGCGGGGATCGAACCCGCAACCGCCAGCGCAACAGCCAATCGCAATCCAGTGCTGTAACCGCTGCGTATACGTATGCTTTCTGGGTATAAAATAAAGTATATATTTTGTATTATTGTATATATATTATAAATCTTATTCACCGCACTGTGAGTAGCCCTGAATAATGCCTGTAGAGTTAGCCTCATTAATGCCTTGTCAAAAATCGTCTGGCTTTGATGAGAACTTCTCAATTCCACGAGTCTACACAGAGAAAGCAGACATACTGATGTCGAACAGCAATATAATGGGCACGATCTAATCTAGATCTATGAACGAACAATTCGTCTACTTAGCAGTCATTATTGGACAAAAGCATATCTACTCGTAGTACAAATAAGTAACACATTTGTAATGCGCTGTGTGGTTACGGCACTAAAGAATGTAGCCACCCCCACTCTTCCCGTGGGTGTCGTAAGAGGCGACTAAGGGATAACACAGTTCTACTACCACCTTGGAACTTAAAAAGCCAACGGATGGCGGGATAACCATCCATGCTGGCTTTGAAATACACAGGCCAAAGACGGGCAGCAGCGTCTTCGGTGCGACAAAGCCAGCCCTGCGGTCACCAACCCGCCTGCCCAGCGTGGTGACTATGGGCAAAACACATGAGTTCGCGTCACAATGTCGGGCGCGAACTTGTGGAGGCCTATGTCCAACAGTGGACTGTGATAGGCTGTATAGGCCAGTCAAATCGTACACAAAAAAGGGCTAAAATCGCAAATGGTCTGCTAGTTCTGCTTTTTTCATATGTTGTTAGGATCAGTACCAGTAGTGTAAATCCAGTTTTGCAACTTCGAAAGACCTGTGCTAACTTTGGGGCGCTCGAAAAACCACGAAATTTTCGCACTTGTTTCGGTTTTTTCACTATATCTTCTAAAGTATGCATTTTTAGAGAATACATGTAGGATACATTTTTAAAGTAGTTTATATTAGCTACAATTTGATCCTAAAACCAGCTCTGTAGGTCATAAAGAAGCCGAGATACAGCTCTTCAAAAGTTGATCGTTTTTTCCAAAAAAGTGAAGTTTACAGTTTTGACCAACTTTTGACCCAAATTTCGGTGGGAAATACTCATCCAACGACGAACGTCGAATCAAGAGAGGTTGTAGTAAATTTAATTACCTTTAATTTAAGCACAAAACGGCGTCTATAGGCCCAATAGTTTTGTACAATGTTCAAAAAAAACAAAAGTCGGGAAAATAGGCCAGTCAAATTGTACATTAAAATCGCAAATGGTCTGCTAGTTTTGCTTTTTTCATATGTTGTTAGGATCAGTACCAGTAGTGTAAATCCAGTTTTGCAACTTCGAAAGACCTGTGCTAACTTTGGGGCGCTCGAAAAACCACGAAATTTTGGCACTTGTTTCGGTTTTTTCACTATATCTTCCAAAATATGCATTTTTAGAGAATACATGTAGGATACATTTTTAAAGTAGTTTAAATTAGCTACAATTTGAGCCCAAAACCAGCTCCGTAGGTCAAATAGAAGCCGAGATACAGCTCTTCAAAAGTTGATCGTTTTTTCCAAAAAAGTGAAGTTTACAGTTTTGACCAACTTTGGACCCAAATTTCGGTGGGAAATATAGGGCCTATAGACGCCGTTGTACTCAAATTAAAGGTAATGAAATTTACTACAACCTCTATTGATTCGACGTTCGTCGTAGGATGAGTATTTCCCACCGAAATTTGGGTCCAAAGTTGGTCAAAACTGTAAACTTCACTTTTTTGGAAAAAACGATCAACTTTTGAAGAGCTGTATCTCGGCTTCTTTATGACCTACGGAGCTGGTTTTGGGCTCAAATTGTAGCTAATTTAAACTACTTTAAAAATATAGCCTACATGTATTCTCTAAAAATGCATACTTTGGAAGATATAGTGAAAAAACCGAAACAAGTGCCAAAATTTCGTGGTTTTTCGAGCGCCCCAAAGTTAGCACAGGTCTTTCGAAGTTGCAAAACTGGATTTACACTACTGGTACTGATCCTAACAACATATGAAAAAAGCAGAACTAGCAGACCATTTGCGATTTTAATGTACAATTTGACTGGCCTAGTAGTGTAGTGGTAGTGGTTGTAATGTGAAGGCTAAATTTAGAAACACATTCAAAACATTTACCAATAATATGCTATTGATTGGTGGATCAAGGGAAAGACGTTGAAGACAGTTTCCTCAGTCTGAACCTGCCTACTATCTGAAGCACTATTTTTATATATTTTTATATGTATATAAACATGTATACACGGTACGTACATATGCCAAAGGTATTTAACTGAGGTAGGGCACAGCAGGAAATTTCCTGCTCAAAATATGGAGCAGCCCGACTGGGGTAGTACCTCGACCTTACAGAAGACCACAGCTAAATAATACTGTTTTCAAGCAGTATTGTGTTCCTGTTGGTGAGTAAGGTGACCAGAGCTCCTGGGGGGATTGGGGATAGGGTCGGCAACGCGCTTGCGATGCTTCTGGCGTTGCAGGCGTCTATAGGCTACGGTCTTACCATCTGGTGAGCCGTACGCTTGTTTGCCAACCTAGTAACATAAAAAAAAAAAAAATAACATTTTTACAATTTTTGTCTGTCTGTCTGTCTATTTGTTCCGGCTAATCTCTGAAACGGTTGGACCGATTTTGATGGAACTTTTGCTGCCAGATAGCTGATGTAATAAGCAGTAACTTAGGCTACTTTTATTGTAGAAATTTATTTATTTTGTAACTCTGCGAAGTGAACAATATTTTTATTAAATTCCACGCGAACGAAGTCGCGGGCACAGCTAGTTAATAAATAAACGCTTCACACTCAACGGCCACCAGTAGGATTTTCTCCTGTGTCCGGGAACACACACAATACACAAGTACAAACGCCCAGACCAAGACAAACATATACATGGCCAATACAAATGTCTGTCGTGAGCGGGGATCGAGCCCGCGACCGCCAGCGCAACAGCCAGTGCTGTGACCGCTGTGCTAATGTGTCTTCAATAAATAAAAAGTAACAAAATATAAAAGTTAAGTACAAAATCAAAATTGTTTCTAGTAGTCTGAAGAACAAAAAAGAATGGGTACTCCCATTCTATATACATATTAAAAAGAATGAGGTTATGTACTTCCTATATCGTAATATAATATTTAAAGTCTAGCCCGTCAAGAAGTCTGACCTAAAAGTCTATTAGGGTAATTCTAGCAATCTTTTTAGTATGGCTAGACATACTTGTTGACCTAGTTGATGGGTCTGTCTGTTGCGTGTAATGAATCACGTAATTAGGATTGGGAGCTTATACTGGGCAAAGATGACACATTGCCCAATAGGAAATGCTCAGAGCTTTGTAGGAACTTAATTTTTTTATTATGTATATTTAGTAATTACGCTTTTTTTCCATTAAATTGGTCATTATAGTCTATGCTTATATTATAAAGAGGTAAAGTTTTTATCTTTGTTTGTTTGTAGGGGGTAATCTTCGCAAATACTGATCCGATCATGAAAATTCTTTCACTAACAGAAAGCTATGCTATTCAGGAGTGACATAGGCTATATTTTATTGTTGTTGAACAAAAAATTCAGTGAAAAATAATAGTATATGTAAATCAAGTCGGAGAAATGCGAGCGAGATGAAAATTTTACTATAAATTTGCATCAAAAAAATAATACGCCCAACGAAGTGGGCACGGGTCGGTTAGTTGTTTATAAACTAACAAAGTAATCCTTTAGCTTAGCAACATGACTGTGTATGGAAACAAATCAGTACATATAATCAAAATGTAATGGATCGCTGTCTGTACATGTAAGATATCTGAGAAAATGTTTTATTGGAACCTTTATCAACGCAAATAGCACCCAAAACAATGATTGTTGGAATTTTTGTCTGTTTGTCTATGCGTTTGTGCTCGCTAATCTCAGAAACAGTTCATCCGATTTAGTTGTGGTCTTCACTGATATATTGTGGTAAGCTTCACTTAACATTTAGTGTTTGTTTAATGTCAATATGTTCATAAATAAAAAAGGTATACCAATTTAAAGAATCAAGTAGAGCATGTCTATACCCAAACCGCGGACGAAGTCGCAGGCACAGCTAGTATAAAATAATTTTCACTCCACAACACCAGGACATTTACATTAATTCGAATCATAATAATATAACACTACCAATGAAAATTCGTTTCAACGATTCGCATCTCCCTTGTAATACACAACGCGTCGCGTGCATATTGTAGTCTCTCCATCATTACCTCGGTTATGTTTTG
The DNA here is from genome assembly GCA_905220545.2 of Melitaea athalia. Lineage (NCBI taxonomy): Eukaryota > Metazoa > Arthropoda > Insecta > Lepidoptera > Nymphalidae > Melitaea > Melitaea athalia. Next base: position 12,288,270 of record HG992203.1, read on the forward strand.
CGTAAAAATAAAAATAACGTAAAAAAGTCGTAAATACAGAGACCGTAAAGTTGACGAAAAGGGGCGAGTCCGTCCCTGTTTATTATTTATCGATAGCTCAGGGGATGTTTTGTTATATATCGGTTATGACAGGATATTGAGGTATTTTTGTATAGATTATTTTGTAATGTCTGTTTTGTCAAAATATTATAGAAATTTTATTGGAGTTATCAGGGAAGTGGACATGAGGTGCCAATCAAAATACCAATTGTAAATTCGTGCAAAGTTTCAATCTTATATTAGATCTTCTTCAGGCATCTTTACATGTAGTGTTTAATTGACATCGTCTCGACATCTAAGCGCCGATGGTCGCGGGCCCGCTCGGAGTATTTATTTGTGTTAATACAAAAATTTCTTTTCGGTCTGCTTGTTAGTACTTGTGGGTCTCCCCACCGTGCCTCGGAGACCACGTTAAGCTGTCAGTCCCGGTTGTTATCATGTACACCTGATAGCGATCGTTACTCATAGTAGTGAACATATCCGCCAACCCGCAGTGGAACAGTGTGTGGATACTTCTCCTACATGGGGAAAGAGGCCTATACCCAGCAGTGGGATATTATAGGCTGAAGCGTAATTAATAATTATGAATGGTAATTTGTAACAAATCCTATTTAGAATGAAAAATTTATTGATCACACAGATATTTCTCGAACTCCTTTCTGTATCATCACTACATATTATAAAACAAAGTCGCTTCCCGCTGTCTGTCTGTATGTATGCTTAAATTTTTAAAACTACGCAACGGATTTTGATGCGGTTTTGTTTAGTAGATAGAGTGATTCCAGAGGAATGTTTTTAAGTATAATACATGCATAATATAGTTGAGGAACAAGGAGGTATAGTTTTGCAACCGTGCGAAGCCGGGCGGGTCGCTAGTGTACTCTATGTTATCAAAACCCAACGCAGGTTATCCTCAAAGTCAACTATCCTCCAGTGGAACAAATTGTGTTTATTTATTGAAGAGTCAACAACATGCTTGTAATGCTTACGATATTACAGACCTCTTTCTACAGTAACCTCTTAAGTTGTATGAATGCTTGTATCATAAAAATATGATTAAAAAAAAATGTGCTTTAGACTATACGACTGAAGTAAAACTTACGAAACGTAACTCCTTCTCTCTTTCTATCTTCACTGATTTATATAATATAATTTGTACTGCATATGTTTTAATATAATTAGTTTTCTAAATGTAAATTTAACGTCCTGTGCTGGCAGCACTTGTAAAGGTGCGGACTGAAAAGCAGCTGTAAGCTGAGTCCACGACCTTTTCACCGGCATTTTATTTCTAAAATATCTGTAAATTAGACTAAGAAATCTTTTGTTTTTATTTTTTTTTTATGCTTGGTGAATAAACGTCATTATTATTATTATTATTATATCTCCTTCTCAACTTCCGTTCGCCTCGCCTGATCACACTTTTCGTAACGCTCTCGTTGCGCATCCGCCAGCTTACTACCCAAGTCAAGCGTGTGTAAAGAAGTTTTAGTTCAAAAATTTATAAAACGGATATGAAATTATTCTCGTACTAGCTTCTGCGCGCGACTTCGTCAGCGTGGACTTCGCTCCTATTGGTCTTAGCATGATGATATATAGCCTATAGCCTTCCTCGATAAATGGGCTATCTAACACTGAAAGAATTTTTCAAATCGGACCAGTAGATCCTGAGATTAGCGCGTTCAAACAAACAAACAAACAAACAATCAAACAAACAAACTCTTCAGCTTTAATATATTTGTATAGATTACGCAACAATTGGATTATTTGAATTAGTCCGCAAGTTGATTTATTTGTTTCGATAGTTCATAAAATATTCGTCTCATAAAAACTTTGTTTTATCGATCGTTAAAAACTGAGAATTATTGTAGTTTTATTAATGTTGTGTAATTGAAGTTATAAAATTATGGAGACATTAAACAATGACGTCGTAATTATTTTAGTGCTGATTTTATAATTTGCTGTGTGGCTACGGCAGTATAGAATATAGCTATCTCCTTTCTGCTCATGGATGTTGTAGGAGGCGACTAAAGGATAAAAAAGTTGTATTACTGGTCAATGTTATTGGAGTCGGTTTTTTTTCTTCATTTGAAAAACATTAGGTATTATTTAATTTTAATTGTTGGTTCAAATCCCGCTCCCAGTATGACTGTAGATAATATATAATTAAACCAGAAGTGCAACAATTTTCTTTTCGCGTTTACATCGATTTTCCGTAAATTTTCTCTTATAGAAACTTTTTACTGATATGTACCTTGATTACAAAACATCTATAATACAGATATTAAGTTAGCTTAGGATCATACTAGCTTCTGCGCGCGACTTCGTCGGCGTGGACTCCGTTCCTATTGGTCTTAGCGTGACAATACATAGCCTATAGCCTTCCTCGATAAATGGGCTATCTAACACTGAAAGAATTTTTCAAATCGGCCCAGTAGTTCCAGAGATTACCGCGTTCAAACAAACAAACAAACAAACAAACAAACAAACAAACAAACAAACAAACAAACTCTTCAGCTTTATATATTAAAGTATAGATGTATGTTTTACGATCACGTTTAAGCTTGTAACATCCCAATTACCCAATCAAGAAATATTCGCAAATAAAAATAACCCACAAACCACCGGCATCTAATCGCCAACACGGCGCACGCTCCACTACACCAGAGCGAATGTTACTAGAACATAATGTAGGCTATATTTATTACTAGCTATCCAGACAGACTTCGTTCGGTCTATGTTTTTTTTTTGTTTTTTTTTTTTTAGCATAAAGACCTTCCGTGGGATTTAAGGAACATACAAAAAATTTTTCGAGAGAATGAATGAAGAACTATTGACAAAATAAGTGTAGTAGGCGAGTGTGAATGGAAGTGTTGGAAGGGGTAGACCTAGGCAGACGTTTCGAGACCAAATTAGGGACGTCCTGAAAAAAGGCCAGGTCAAGAGTACCCTAAACCGAAGAGCATGTATGAAAGGAATAATGAAAGTGGATGAAGCGAAACAAGTATGTAAGAATCGTAGCAAGTGGAAAGAAGTGGTCTCTGCCTACCCCTACGGGAAAGAGGCATGAAAAAAAAAATTAGCCGAATTGGTCGAGCCATCCAGTTACGCGCTTAGCAACGTTCATTTCTATTATATAGATTATATAACTAGATATATGTTTTTGGGTATCTTTATTACCTCAGACATCGATGTGTGACACAGACATGCCAATAAAATTTTATAACGCAACAATAAAAACGTTTATAAACAATAAAATAATGTCTATATTTTGATGTTGCTTATGGTGTGTTTTTATTACGTTTTTTGTGCAGTGTTTATAGCGATGTACATATAGCTAATAATAATTAAAATCAAAATAAATCACTACATATTATAAAACAAAGTCGCTTCCCGCTGTCTCTCTGTATGTATGCTTAAACTTTGAAAACTTCGCAACGGATTTTGATGCAGTTAATAGATAGAGTGATTCAAGAGAAAGGTTTTTATGTATAATACATGCATATTATAGTAGAAGAACACTGGTAATTTTAGAGGTTTCTAACGTATCTTTTATTGTAGATAGTATTTAGTTTCAGCATTGCAACCGTGCGAAGCCGGGGCGGGTCGCTAGTAAATAATAAATATCTCTATGACATACACACACGGTCGTCTGTTCCTACGGTAAGCAATGCTTGTGTTACAGGTAACAGCCGATTGATAGAGCTACATTTTTTTTAAATAAATATATACTTATAAATAAATACACATATCCACACTCAGTCTCGAGATGGAAATCGAACCTACAACCCCCGGAGCAGAACGCAGGGTAGTGGCCCAACAAACTGCGCCAACGCGCTAGTCGAAAAAAATCTTAATAAATAAATCTCGTGTCACAATGTTTGTCCTCAATGGACTCCTAAACCACTTAACCGATTTTAATCAAATTTGCACACCGTGTGCAGTTTGATCCAACTTGAAAGATAGGCTATATTTTATTTTGGTATATGTAATTATTATATTTAAGAAAATAAAAGGCGGTACGAAGTTCGCCAGGTCAGCTAGTGACATTATAAGTATTATTTCAAATTATGTATTCGCTAACTCGTTAATATTATACAATACAAATTTTTTTGCGTACTGTTTTATGTTTGAACTGTTAATACGAAGTCTCCTGACGCAAGTATTAACGTAGGATCCAATTGGTCCTGTTGTAAGTTAGTTTAATAAGCAATTATTTATCTTATCAAAATGCAAGGAAATCAACAATATATACCTACAAATTTTTATTGTTATTATATTTTACTATGATATGATAGATAACTTTTGAAGATATTGAAAATGTTTATATTTTACTAGTTACACTTTATATACATAATAAATGAGCATAACTGAAAAAACGTACTTATTACCTTTTTGGTAAAAAGTCTTTAAAATACATGAAAGACAAAAAACGAGTTAGTTTTAGACCACACGACTGGACTAAAATTTCTTTCATAAATGTGAAACATTCCATAAATGTGAGCTATCAGTTAATTAATTGTAAAAACTTCACGATACACGTACTAAGCGAATGTTCTCGTAACCCACAAATCCGTCGAGTCGTGAAGGATCATTACCCTCATATGTCTCCACTGTACTGTATATCTGTTCCTATCTCAGCAATCGTAACACTTAAATAATCCAATGATAATAATATACTGCTTTAGTTATATTGTTTTATATGAGAAACGTTACTTTTTACTGCTTTGGTGTCGAATAAGCTTGCGACATTAGGACCGTCGTAAGCGATATTGACCTATTTCACGACATCAATAAGAATAAAATGAAAATAATATCAATATTAATAGAAAAATAGTGCCTAAAATATACACAGGCCGAAGAAGCAGCGTCTTCGGTGCGACAAAGTCGGCCCTGCGGTCACCAACCCGCCTGCCCAGTGGTAACTTACGTAGAGCAAAACGCATGTGTTCATGCCGTTTTTGGCGTGAACTTGAGGAGGCCTATGTCCAGCAGTGGATTGCGATAGGCTGAAGTGATAATGATGACTAGGTACAATTCAAAAAGTCCTCGTCAAATCGCGATTAAATTTAAATGGGACCACATGACATGCACCAAGTTTATATTACAAAAAAATATCATCAAATCGGTGCACCCCATAAAAAGTTGAGGTATCACAGATAAAAAATACAGTCGAGATCTTCTTTTGAAAGTCTGTTAAAAATAAAAGAACGTCAGTAATACAAACCGTTTTGCCTTAACGCTTTTCGAATACACTGCATTTGCATAATATAATTTGACTTCTGAAACTATGCATTAAGTCGAGTTATATAAGATTAGTATAGGAATAAAATTATTCCTGAAGTTGAAACTGTTTACCCGAACCGCTGTTTGTTTTTACAGTGAATTAGTTGAGATAAAGCAGGAACTATCTTGCTCAAAATCAGAAGCAACAGGACTGGGGAATCACCTCGACCTTACAGAAGATCACAGCTAAATAATACTGCTTTCAAGTAGCGATGTGTTCCTGTGATTAGTGAAATAGCCTAAGTTGCTCTGAATGCGCTGTATTAAAATCGGCTTTAGGGTCACAGAAACAAATATTTTGCTCAAATCAGGAACAGCTCGACTGGAAAAGTGTCTTACACTTACAGAACACCAGAACGAAGTAGGTAATAAAATTAATTGTGACCGTTCTTTATCTGCGCAAACGTAACTAATATAAAATTTGCGTATTACAGCAAACTAACTATAGTCTACAGACGCCTGGAATACCAGGATTATAGAATCACGTAGCTGGTACTGCGTCTATGCCTTTCCAGTACCTCTAGCTACCACAATCATCTCAGGAAGCCTATAATACTTTCTAACAATATTATTTAGCTGTGATCATTACTAAACTAATAGTTTACCGTATAGGAAAATGTACATGGTAAATAGTCAATATTCAATATATACCCTGTATTTATTGAATCTTTTACAATTTAGTAATAAGAAACAATTTGTAAATTTCTAAATCATAATGAAATAATTTAAATTATACTATTTGTTATCTATGAAGCTGTCCTAAACGAAGCCTTGAACTTTTTAAATTAAAAAAAAAACAGTTTTAATTTATTATTATTTTAATAGTTAATACTATTATTATGTTTTTGTACACAAAAAAAAATTCAAATACAAACTCAGAAGGTACTTACTGATAAATGACAATGAAACTACAAAACCCAAGAAAGTGTTAAGGATTGACTTAGTCCCTATTAATCCTTAACGCTAGTCTGGAGGACTCAACGCATGAGTGAGCTGGTTCTCTTAGGGCTCTAAGCCATACTTAATGGCTATTTAATTGAAAGGCTTCACTGTAACCCGACCTCTGACCTAGGGAACTAATAAAAAGGCTAAATTTCACTAAAACCTTACTAATTTTTATCCCTTAAGCACTTCGACTAAAATTACACGAACTTTTCATTAAAAAGGCTATAATAAATTAACTTGAACTTGGAAAACAAAGAAGTTTCATTAACACACACACGGTCGTCTATTCCTAAGATAATCAATTTAATTTGTGTTTTATATGTAATAGTAGACAGATATAGCAATTTTTTTTAAAGATAAATACGTGTATTCGCATTCATTTCATTTCATTTCATATTGTATTGTATTATTACATCCAGACTCAGAGAGGGAATCAAACCCTTATCGCCCGGAGCAGAAAGCGCCATGGTGACACGCCAGCGTGATAGTCCATAAAAGAATTTAATAAATGTTATAAAACTGTTTATAAGTGAAGGAATAAAGTCGAAAAAGGCTGATGTTTATAAAAAACAGTGGTAATTCGAAAAGCTTATATATGTACTCAATAAAAAACTTAGCATAATGAGAAGAAGAAGAAAGAATGAGAATAAGCACGGATTAATCTACATAAATAAAAATGAACATTTTTAACATTTTCACGACCAAAATACAGACAGACGTACAGAATCGAAAAAAAAATTAATCTAATATATAAAATTCTCGTGTCACAATGTTAGTTACAATACTCCTTTGAAACGGCTGGATCGATTTTTACGTAATTTTGTGTGCATATCGGGTAGCTCTGAGAATCTGCCAACATCTTTTTTTTATACCCCTAATAGGGATTGCAATCCGGAAAACCGGATCCGGAAATCCGGCGGATCCGGCATCATTTTACAGTTACCGGATCCGGTAAAAAATGCCGGATCCGGTGACCGGATCCGGTGTTGGCGTTTTTTGAGAAAATGGCCTCTTTTTAAAAGAAAGAGCGTGGTTCCTAAGTACACGAGTCCTTTGACGCTAAGACTAAGACTTGATTGATAGATTTTTGCCATTTAAATTAGTTATAGATGCATTGTAGTGAAGGTATTCAACTCTATTTACAGCTGAAAAAACACTGAAGTTGCTTGATTTATTGTGCGAATATTAAATAACTTCACATTGCCGTTACTTGCAGAATACCTAGAAATATTAAGATTCAAACTAGGGATGTTATTTTATCATAACCAAACTATTGGATATACGTAATAAAAATGTATCTGTAACCGTACCATAAACCGGTAGGTATTAAAGTTTCGGATGATTTTGCAGGGATCTATCGCAGAGGTAATTTAAATACTAATTTTTTTGCCATGTTTTTACATTTTTCTGGTCAAATAACACTAGCCGAGCGCGTTCTTCATTATCATAAAGTCAGTCAATTTTGCAACTAAATCATCGTGGGAGTCATCGCTGTTTAACATAGAGTACTCAGAATTTGTAACAGTAACTAATACAATAAACGTTAATTATTAACTTATCATAGGAAGTAAAATAAAGAATTGTGGCATTTCCTTTAAAATCGAATATCTGTAACCAAAACTAAAGGATAATCCGAACAAATTTAATATTTGTAACCATAATATCATAACATCGACGGTTTGCTGGTTGGATTTCCGCTTGGGATGGATATTTGTATTTGTACAAATATTTCTTTCCAGGGTGGATGTCTGTCTTTGTGGGTCCGCCCCTCCGTGCCTCGGAGATCACGTTAAGCTGTCGGTCCCGATTGTTATCATAAATACCTGATAGCTATCGTTACTCATAGTAGGCAACATATCCGCTGATGTAGCTACAATCCTTCTCCTACATGGAGAAAGAGGCCTATGCCCAGCAGTGAGATGTTACGGGCTAAATCTTATATTTGGAACCATATCATATCTATAAATATTCGTACCTATATATGTGTATATATATATATATATATATATATATATATATATATATATATATATATATATATATATCCGTAACCGAAGCCTTAACCAAGTAATAGCCTGATAGATAGCGTGAAACTTGTGAAAGAAAAAGTAGAGACGAAGATCTACAATCACTAAAAAAATTAATATTATTGGACTAATTAAAATTACAAATCTAGCTCTTTGATCCGCCTCACCACGTGTTAATACGACGTGGTCGAAATTGGAACTCGGCTTCGGCTCGGTTCAATTTGTATCCATAAATTCGACATATATGAATACTGTTACTGAGAAATAACTCCCATAGCTGTATTTTTAGCTCTAGTTGATTTAAACATTTTTATCTTTTCATTTTATAGATATATAATTTGTTTTAAAACTGATATTTAATTTTTAAAAAAAAACTTAATTAAAATGTACAATTTTTTCACTTCATTAACGGTCAACATACGTTTGAATTAAAAAAAAAAGTTAGGTTATTATGGTTTGATAAATCCAGCCCGGATCCGGGCCGGATCCGGCCGGATTGATAAAAATTCGACCGGATCCGGCCGGATTGAAAACGACACCGGATTGCAATCCCTAACCCCTAAGTTATAAAGGGGGGATTAAGGGGGGTTAATAACATAATTATATGTCAAAACAACGTTTGCGGGGTCAGCTAGTTGATAATATATAAAAGAAGAATTACTATGGCCAAAAGTGAGAAATAGATACCCATAATAATATGTCCGAAGAGTCTAAAAACCTTACACAATTTTTCGAACAGTACGTACAGGAATATCCTATTCTATGTATGTAAATAATCACGTAATCCATACATTCACATTATACGTACAATTGTGGCACACGGTAGGTAATCAAGGCTAGACTACGCGTACACATACGTAGGTACATTTAATAAAATAACAAAACGATTACACGTAAGTATTGCAACGTATACTCAGAATTGGTACGAACAAATATGCGTACGAAATCTTAATACTGCAAAATCGTTACAATATATTATGTATCTAGACCGACTAGAGAGAGATATATAAAAAGAAAGAGAAAGAGACTTAATAGGTTGTATGTTAAAAGCCACTTTGCAAATGCTAAATGCCTTGTTATATCCACATAAAAATATAAATAAAAAATAATATATTAAGCCACAAACCATTCAGTGTTATGCCAAATCGGTCAACAGTTTTAAGTTTTTCTTTAAAAATAAACGAATGCCGTACGTACATTCGCCGGAGAGCTTGCCAAGGGGTGGCAGAGCGCAAGTACTATCTTTTTAAAACTACAGTTCCGCTAGGGCTGTCGCCGAGCTTAATATTCACGTATTTTTTTATTATTATTTAAAAACATGTGTTTAGACATTGATGTTATTACCTAGTAATAGCGTACTGTAATTTTTTTTATTAACATTTAACCCTTAATTACTCGCATGGGGTCAAAGCATTTTCGGATTAAAAAATGAAGCACTTGGCGTGGCCCGATTCCTCCCGCGCCCTCTCTAGCTTCATAACGCGCGTCTAAGTTTGTATTCTAACACCGACCAAGGCACAGGAGTGGAAGGATGCGTCGCTGCGCTCTTGAGCGGTGACCCCGTGCGAGTAATAACGTTACTTTTTTGGACGAGGTAAGTTTTTTATTTTAGTAATTATTTTTGTGTATTATGAATTATATTTGTATTATTGTATCTTCAGTGAATAAATGTTTGTTATAAATATGTTTTTTACAGCTTTATACAATGAAATTATCAAAAATTCCGTTTTACTAGGAGTTTTGTCTTTTTTTTTCCAGAGCTAGTCATAGATAGGACAACAGCAAATTGCGCAATGGTTGGTAGAGGATGACGGAGGCTCTGATGAAGAAGAAGTTGGAGGGTCAGGTTCTGAGCCAGAGTTAGACGAAATAATAAAAAGGGATCACGATAGTGCTAGTGAAATCGAGCAACCGTCCGCACAATCAAGTGAATCATCAGACAACGAGGAAGACATTTCTGCAGGGCAGTATAACAATTACTATTTTACCAGACATAATGGCAGAACCAAACGGTGGCCGTCAGCCATTTTCTTCCATCTGATAAATGTTTCAGGCATAAATACACTCATTGTAAATCGAGCGAGTACCGACAAATCACGTACTTACCTGAGGCATAATTTCTTGCGGCAATTGTTTGTTAAACTTATTCATAATCACCAAAAACGACGACCTGAGGTCAGAGAAACTCCTAAGGAGCTAAAAAAACGTCCGATGGAAGTGCATGAGTTGGAAAATCGCGTCTCACCAACCACTGCAAAACGTGGACGTTGCAATTGCTGCCCACGGAAATGCGATCTCAAAGTACCAACAAAATGCAAGAAATGTACAAGATTTGTGTGCAATGATCATTCTGACATATACTGTCAACAATGTAACAAGAGTGATTCGGAGAGTTCCTAAAAAATACGAGTATTTTCTATGATCTCAGTATACCTAAGTACAAATTGTTGATTATTGATAATTATTTTAGTTTAACTTGTTTTTGTATAATTAGTTAGTAATTCATGTTATTACTTATAGATATTATAGAATAAACAAAGCACTTTAATAATAAAATAGTTTCATTTACTTATATATTTCAAAACATATTAAAACTACTCATACTATTTGGGGTCATATGAGACCCCATGCGAGCAGTAATGCAATATTCTTTGTGCGAGTAATTAAGGGTTAAGCCGTCTTTGTATTTCTCGAAGTTAACATTTAAATTATTTATCGCCAGTCAGCAATTTTGGCATCGGATTTTAGAATGTTGCAATCATAAATAACCGTGCCATACCACTATATGTAACTGTATAAATATGCAAATTGACGTTCTGTTTAAAAAATATTATCATCGCGGTTACGATAAGCCGGTCGTAAAAATTTCGAATTACACAAAAAAAAAATCTATATACTTTTTCTGATCTCGCCAACCCTATCTTATATGACTCTGCCATACAATTAAGCAATATTATTGTGGATTTAATGGATTCGAGACCAAACTATAGTATAGATGGTCATAATTCTGATTATGGACCGAATGAATGCGACTCCATATTTTACTGGCCGTATTATGGTCGTAAATTATTGTTAAAAATTTTTGCTTAAGGTTATAAGACATAAAACTATTGATAGCGGTTACTATTGGATGAGCTTCTGATTGAAGTTAGACGTGATTTTCTGGGTTCTGTTTTGTATATTTCTTTCCCTTATATTCGTGACATCACTCTGGTATAGTAGTGGTGTAGGTGGTGTAGCGTCTTCGGTGCGACAAAGACAGCCCTGCGGTCACCAAACCGCCTCCCCAGCGTGATGACTACGGGCAACACACATGAGTTCGTGGCATAATGTTTAACGCGAACTTGTGGAGAACTATGTCCAGCAGTGGACTGGGATAGGCTGAAGTGTGCTCTGATGAATGTAGTGATGTAGTGCATATAATAGGCTTTCGATTAAAACACGAATCATCAAAATCTGTCCACGATCACGATTCAGCCTGTAATATCCCACTGTTGGACATAGGCCTCTTCCCCATGTAGGAGAAGGATCGGAGCTTAATCCACTACGCTGCTCCAATGCGGGTTGGCGGATATATTCCCTACTATGAGTAACATGTGATACATGATAACAACCGGGACCGACAGCTTAACGTGCTCTCCGAGGCACGGTGGGGGAGATCCACAAGGACTGCACAAACACCCAGACCACGGCAACATCTGTATGGCCAATACAAATGTTGTCGTGTGCGGGGATCGAACCCGCAACCGCTCGCGCAACAGTCAATCGCAATCCAATGCTGTGAGCGCTGCGCCAACGCGGCGTCAAAATCTGTCCACCCAGTAAGAACTTATGAGGTAAGACACAAAAAATACAGTCTTTTTACATTCGGCTACACAGTTTTAAATTCGGTTCAAAACCATACAATTCATGCTGGTGTTTAGACGTAGGCATTATAAAAATCTACTTTTTATCTTCTTATTTATTTATTTACTTGAGCACGATTGTGAAATGAAACAGAATTTAATATAAAAAATACAATTGAATAAACTTTTTAAGTATTCTAATTTATAACTAATAGCCAAAAAAGTGTAACAATTTGTCAAACTAAATCACCGCAAACATTTTAATAACCCGTTCGTTCGCATTCGAGAGATTTAACGGCCATTATACACGTCGTGAGATATTCACTCTTATCTAATCACAATTTAAAATGATATATTTTTTGTTTGTTTGTAATAACCGCTTAATATACATAAAACTATATACTTTTAACTTAAGGCTATATGCGGGAGGATATATAGGTACATAAGAATATTAAACTGAGGTAGGTTAGCACACAGCAGGAAATATCCTGCTCAAAAGCTAGGGCTGCCTGACTGGGGATACTAAATAATACTGCTTTCAAGCAGTGTTGTGTTCTTGTGGTGAGTAAAGTGACCAGAGCTCCTGGGTGGGGAGATGGGGGCAAGGGCGGCAACGCACTTACGATGGTGGTAGGCTACGGTAATCACTTACCATCAGGTGAGCCATAAAAATACATATATCTACTAGCAGCTGACTAGCTAATTCACCGAATTTCGTACCGCCATCTTTTACAAAAAAATAAATTAAAAGTAAAAAACCTTTTTAAAAAACAAGCTTTTATTTGAATGCACTAAAACGAAAAAAATAAATTTTTACTTTAAAACTTTTACTATCTACTTATAAAGTCATTACACATAATCTATATGATAGAAAAGCTTGTCGCGAGATAGTACTCGTATTTCTTTAGTTTGAAAATTTTAATAGTTAAAATCAATCACATTAATTTATTTAATTTACTTGTTTACAAGCAAATCTGTAAAAGTTTTAAAGTAAAAATTTATTTTTTTCGTTTTAGTGCATTCAAATAAAAGCTTGTTTTTTAAAAAGGTTTTTTACTTTTAATTTATTTTTGACTTTTTAGTCGGTTATTACGTCACTTTATTCGAATTTTTCTTAGCAAGCCCTTTCATTTGATACCCATATTGTAGAAGTGCACTAAAAATAACTAGTCCACACTCTTGGATATGGCGCCATATTGGATTTAGAATGACACCACAAAGGTAACCATGCATTGGCATCCAAATTGAACCTATATACAAAATTTCAGCTCAATTGGTTGAAGATATCTGCTTCAAAATTGAGTTGCAAGATTTTACCTGAACAAACATACATACATACAAACCATGCATTGTCATCCAAATTGAACCTGTATACAAAGTTTCAGCTCAATTGCTTGAAGATATTTGCTTCAAAATTGAGTTGCAAGATTTCACCCGAACAAAAATACATACATACAAACCATGCCTTGTCATCCAAATTGAACCTGTATACAAAGTTTCAGCTCAATTGCTTGAAGATATTTGCTTCAAAATTGAGTTGCAAGATTTCACCCGAACAAACATACATACATACATAAACACATACAAATCATGCATTGTCATCTAAATTGAACCTGTATACAAAATTTCAGCTCAATCGGTTGAAGATATCTGCTTCAAAATTGAGTTGCAAGATTTCACCCGAACAAACATTCATTAAATTTACATACATACATACATACATACATACATACATACATACATTGCAAGTTAAATAAAAGCTTGTAAAAACCCTGTCCTTACAATAACAAAAACTAATAAAAAAGTGTGTTTGTACTTACGTACGCATGTAAGAAGTTATACTTTATTGGCTAGCTAACTTCACGTTGCTAATTTCTTCTTCGTTGACTAGCTAACTTCAGGGTGTCGATTTTTTGTGACAGTGTGCGCGCGCATCGTAAAAATTTACTCTCATCATTTTTCCCTAAAGCTCTAAAAGAAGTATAACTTCAAAAGTATATATCCAATTACGTATAGTCGTTCAAAGCTTCGCGCGTATATACAAAATCAAAATCAAAATAATTTTATTCAAATATGCTTGAAAAGCACCTTCGAATCGTAAAAATCTATACATATAATAAAATGATAGGAAAGTCAATGTAGATTCGGGATAAACTCAAAAAGTACTGCATGGATTTACTTCAAATTTGGCACGAATATTATTAAGAAGTCGGGTCAGAACATAGGCTACATATTATCACGCTATCACCTACGGGGAACGAGCAGTGAACGCACGCAGACGACGTCGCGGGCACCAGCTAGTCCTACATATTTTAATTTTAATTATTGTTAAAAGTGAAGCTACCACCAATTCAGAATGTAGATTCTGCAGTGAAGAATCGGCAAAAAAGTCAGCAGTTACTCTTTAAGGAAAAATAAAAAAGTATATAGTATGTATATAGGTTACATATATATGTAACCTATATAAACTGTGTTTTAACACAAAATTTGTAAATTGGTAAATTTCAACGATTCTCCCAAATGAGAAATATTTTTATTGGTCGTGGAGATATTTGTTTTGTTTTGAGTTTATTATTTTAAAGAAATACAGATTTATATCTTTTTCAAATATAGTCAGGAATGTTACGTTAGAAATAAGAGAATCAACCAAATTGTTATCATGTACACCTGATAGCGATCGTTACTCATAGTAGGGAATATATCCGCCAACCTTCTAATCCTTCCTACATGGGGAAAGAGGCCTATGCCTAGCAGTGGTATATTACAGGTTGAAGCAATAAATAACCAAATCGTAAAAATCAACTGCTGCCTTAAAATTGAAATATTTTTATAGCAAAGAATATATTTTGACAACACAAATTATATTTGGAGACATCTTTTACACACACACATTTCAAACTAACACGTCTATACTCGTACTAACAACACACTTCATAGACTAATACAATACACTTTATACAAGCAAAAAAAAAAACTTAGATAAACAACTATAGTTGTTTTTTGTACTCGTTTAATCAGCAGACTGTCGTAAATCCACAATTACGCTGAGACGAGAAAGTCAAGTACAAAAAGGTGACCGATTCGACCCAGTCAGAAGATTTTATTCCTTTCCCCAAATCACGAGGTCAATGAAATATATAAAGTTTTATTAAACACTTAAACCCGAATTGCTTGCAATCGTAAGATCTCTTAAGCTAACAGCGTATATAAAACATACCGATTTCCTAAATCAGTTTCTCATATTATATCAGTAAAGATTCAAGAAAAATTACTATATTATATACGACAACATTTGTGTTGGCCATACAGATGTTTGCCGTGGTCTGGGTGTTTGTGCAGTCCTTGTGGGATACCCCACCGTGCCTCGGAGAGCACGTTAAGCCGTCGGTCCCGGTTGTTATCATGTACACCTGATAGCGATCGTTACTCATAGTAGGAAATATATATTTGGGTTGTCTGGAAGAAATGGCTAAATAGCCATAAGTCCACCCATTGTACTTCACAGTCTGTAAATGATATTTGTAGTTGTGATGTACAATAAAGTATAAATAAATAAATAAATAAATATATTTAAGACCGTAAGCCGACCCGTGCCCACTTCGTTGGGCGTTAATTATTTTTGTGATGGAAATATATAAGTAAAGTTTCCATCTCGCTCGCATTTCTCCAACTTGATTTACATATACTATTATTTTTCACTGAATTTTTTGTTCAATAACAATAGAATATAGCCTTCATCACTCCTAAATAGTGTAGATTTCGTCAGTTAAAGAATTTTTGTGATAAGATCAGTATTTGCGAAGATTACCCCCTACAAACAAAGAAAGTTAAAAACTGTACCTCTTTATAATATTAGTATAGACTAGCTGTGCCCCGCGGTTTCAAACGCGGTAATTTGAGGAAGAAATAGCCTATAAACCTCCTCAGTAAATGGGCTATGGTAATTTGGAGTCCCTAAAACACACGATTGGTAGTGAAGAATTTTCCACGTGATCACATGACATGACACGCATTTAGATTTAAACGAAAATAATTGAAATCGGTTCACCCAGACAAAAATTTTAAGGTAACATACATATTAAAAAAAATACAATCGAATTGAAAATTTCCTCCTTTTTTTGGAGACCGTTAAAATACAATCGAGTCAAGAAATTTCTACTTTTTTGAATAAATAACATTAAGATTACAAAGCTGAAAAGTTTATTTCAACGCGCTAATCTCAGGAACTACTAATTCGAAGTGAAAACATTATTTTTGTATACGGCTACGAGTATAGTCCAATTACCGAAGAAAACAAAAATATATAATTAACGCGGGCAAAACAGCGGGACGCAGCTAGTAAGCAATATTAAATCAATACAGTATGTGCAAAGGTTGCTTATAACACTGGGTACGTTACGTAAGTTTGTAATGTACCCAATGTTAATGTTAAGTATACATTTTTATTTTATTGATATTTTGCTGCCTTAACTTTTTTTTTTATTATTGTTTAGTTTTTTTTTTTGGTAAATGACATTTTTACTTTTCTTTTTTTTTGACTTTCGTTAAGTGTGAGGTTCACCTTATAACGAAATAATGTTTTCTTTTTCATTTTCATTTTCATTTTCAAACATTAAGATAATCCAAAGACTTTTTTTTAAATGAACGCGTGCAATGCTGCGGTGTATGATATAACATTGGCTTTTCGGTTACTCGTCCAAGGTCTCTAGTAGCTGCCAGGAGTCAATAAATAAAATCCCAAGCTGATATTGCGTTATGTTATTATATTTGATTTTACTGCAGTGGTTAATTAACTCATATATAATTAATACGTGAAGCAAAAGACTCCGTGAAGTTTGTTTTGCCATATATGTTATTAACCCCTAACCCTCCCCCCCAACCCGATATGCACACAAAATTATATAAAAATCAGTCCAGCCGTTTCGGAGGAGTATTGTAACTAACATTGTGACACGAGAATTTTATATAATACTAGCTGACCTGGCGAACTTCGTACCGCCTTTTTTTTTTAAATATAATAATTACATATACCAAAATAAAATATAGCCTATGTTTCAAGTTGGATCAAACTGCACACGGTGTGCAAATTTGATTAGAGTCCATTGAGGACAAACATTGTGACACGAGATTTATATATATTAAGACTAGCTTCTACGCGCGACTTCGTCGGCGTGGACTCCGCTCCTATTGGTCTTAACGTGATGATATATAGCCTATAGCCTTCCTCGATAAATGGGCTATCTAACACTGAAAGAATTTTTCAAATCGGACCAGTAGATCCTGAGATTAACGCGTTCAAACAAACAAACAAACAATCAAACAAACTCTTCAGCTTTATTATATTAGTATAGATATAGGGAAGGAGTACAGAATGATAATATTATTTTTTAATTATGCGTAACAGACACATTAAATCAATAAAAAAATATTACACATACTACCATTTATTTAACACACACACGCATATAATTATACTCTTTTGTTTAATGTTCAAACTTGTAACTTAAATTAATTATGGTCGAATTTCGACCACTAGTTAACTTAGTTACGTGTTATGTTATAGTTTTGTTGCAATAAGACGAAAAAATAGTCAAGTAAATCGATCTAAATTACAAGACTACATGACAAGTGCTTTTGATTAAATTAAGAATCATCAAAATCGGTACACCGAGTAAAAAGTTATGCGGTATAATACAACGTAGGTCGACGAAAAAGTAGTCGAGTAAATACGCATTATTAGATATAACTCTAAAAGTACTTGTCAGATCTCAATTAAATTAAAATGGGACCACATGACACGCAACACCTTTCAATTAAAACAAAATTGATCGAAATCGGTCCACCCAGTCAAAAGTTCTGAGTGAACATACATAAAAAAACATACAGTCGAATTGAGAACCTCCTCCTTTTTTGGAAGTCGGTTAAAAATACAGTTGAATTAAGAACGTCCTCCTTTAAAGTCGGTTAAAAACTAAAAATGTATTGAAATTTTAGATGTTGGGTAGGCGAGGTGTGTCGTAGCTTATAGTCACCTACAAACCTGTGTCAGCTAGTTTTTCTCAAGATAGTTCTAGCAAGATCGAATAAATATATCATTTATGTAAATAAATTGAATCCACGATTCAGCCTGTAATATCCCACTTCTGGGCATAGGCCTCTTCCCCATGTAAGAGAAGGATCGAAACTTAATCCACCACGCTGCTCCAATGCGGGTTGGCGGATATATTCCCTACTAAGAATAACGATCGCTATCAGGTGTACACGATAACAACCGGGACCGACGGCTTAACGAGCTCTCCGAGGCACGGTGAGGAGACCCACAAGGACTGCACAAACACCCAGACCACGGCAAACATCTGTATGGCCAATACAAATGTTGTCGTGTGCGGGGATCGAACCCGCAACCGCCCGCGCAACAGCCAATCGCAATCCAGTGCTGTGACCGCTGCGCCAACGAGGCGTCATAATAAATTGAATAATACTAAACATTTAATCCCTTCCCTTAGATAATCCAATAGAAAATTTAATTGAAAAATCAATCTATAGAAATGCGAAGTGAAGTAATTACTCCACTCTACCGTAAATAACAAAACAGTCCAAGCGCGAGTCGCGTAGAATGCGCGTCAGTGGTTCCGGAAAATATTTCAAAAAGTTACATTTTTGTTAACTGTGCCTTTTTTATAAATTTCTTATAGTTTGTGAGAAAATTTCAAAACAAATCAATATATTTCACATCTAAAACATCTTTTTATATCATTCTGGATGTAAAAAATATTATCAATAAATATTTAGCTCCTGGGGGATTGGGGATAGCCCGGAATAGGGTCGGCAACGCGCTTGCGATGCTTCTGGTGTTGCAGGCGTCTGTAGGCTACGGTCTTACCATCAGGTGAGCCGCACGCTTGTTTGCCGACCTAGTTACATAAAAAAAAAGTTAGCTTATTTTAGTTATTGAGTTAACGAGTAACTTCTATTATTTGAAAATACTCCGTTTATAAAAATAAAAATAAAAAATTGATTTTCTTCCGAAACTAAACCTAACTAACCTAACTACGATATTGAAATTTTCATTTTGAATCACTAATTATCTGAGAATAAAATTGAAGTTTGTATTAAAAAAGAAATTAATAGCTAAGGCTTATTATTCTGTAGGCTATTTGTTATATAATAATGATGTTTGGATGACGATAATATGAAAGTGACTTTGAAGTCTATTTGAATAAATTTATTTTTGATTTTGATCTAAAACCAAAAACAACTACCAATTATTACATAGGTACTAGCGACCCGCTCCGGCTTCGCACGGGTGCAATACTGATACTTATAAAATATAAAATAAATATTTGCTATCTAAGCGCAAAAAATTTGTTTATTGACGACATCACATTTGAAAACTCTAAAACTATCAGTGTTCCTCTACTATATTATGCATGTATTATACATATAAACCTTCCTCTGGAATAACTCTATTTACTAAAGAAAACCGCATCAAAATCCGTTACGTAGTTTTAAAGATCTAAGCATATATACAGACAGACAGACAGCGGGAAGAGACTTTGTTTTATAATATGTAGTGACACACACTAGCACACAATCACAATCCCTAATACATTTATCTAAAATACTTAAAACCAATGTCAAACACTTAATAAAAGATACCCGATACAAAGTTGCAGGTCGTAAACTTAATACCAGAGGGGGAAATTTAAATTGAATAAACAACCTTTAGGGACAAGGTTAGACATTAACCACTTCAAGGGAACAATGGCTACATTTTATTGTTTCTATAAATGTAGTTTGAATAATAATTGCGTTTTGATGACAATAATTAGTAAATTAGTATAGCAACTTTGTAAGGAAATAACTTAAGATAGTAAGCTCGCTCGACAGTTACTATATGTACCTTTAAAAATTTGTTTTTAAATTTCCCCGCTATGAACATTTTGTATTGGAAAATTAAATCGTCGTTTTGAGTATTTTCCGTTACATATTATTTACGTTTCTCACCATTTGAACCTTCCACTAACATTTCAAGATCAAAATTAGCTAAATCGGTCAAACCATTCTCGAGTTTTAGCGAGACTAACGAACAGCAATTGATTTTTATATACATATATACAAATATAAAAACATAAAACTTAATTACATATTATTCTAATGTAAAAAGTTTGTATATGTGTGGATACGCCATAAAGGTCCCATTAATATTCATATATTGGAATATGATTATATAATGGTATTATTGGAAATTAATTTCGCAACCACAAAAAACTGAACACTTTATTAATGAATCCGCAAGTTTTAAACATGAACAAATAAAAAAAAAAACTCTTTTCTTCGTTAACAAAAGATCTTAAATATAAAAGATGAAGTCGAATAGTTCTAAAGCCAATCTCGGTTCAAGTTAGTGCCAAAAACCCGGCGGCCAAGGAAACGGCCGTAAAATAATTACAATGATAATAATAACTGACTTAGCCTTCCATTATAACATTAACTGGGACTGGATTGAAAAAAAAAACGGAATTTATCGTTTCGTTTGACGTGAACTACTTTTTTGTTTTAGCTAATTCTGACGTCATTAAGTGATTACTATAATTGTGTTTGCTAGCAAACGAAAAAAAACCGACTTCAATTATATCGACAAGTAATACAACGTAAGTAAACGAAAAAAAATAACAAAGGCACTAGTCGCCACTACGATTTTCGAAAGTCCCCCACGATTTCTCTGGGATCCCATCATCAGATCCTGGTTTCCTTATCATGGATAACAAAAAAGAATCAGCAAAATCCGTTCATAAACGACGAAGTTATCCGCGAACACACATAAAAATATAATACATATACATAATATATTATACGGTCAAATTGAAAAACCTCCTCCTTTTTTGAAGTCGGTTAAAAATTAAACAAATTTGTACACCAAAATAGTAAATTCGAAAAGCAAAAAAGCACAAAAGCCGGCATTATCACATTGAGCAAATTCCTTCATAATAAATTGTTATAAAAAAACTTTTCAATATAACATTTTTACTAAACAAACCTACGACTCTGCAGTTAGACATTTTAATAAAGTAAGAAAAACTACAGGAGAGCTGCCTGCGGTGGTGCGGACACTTTATGAGGCGACCATCCGACCACATGACCAAAAAAGTGCTAGATATGGAGACTAAACCCTGAGGACGAGGAAGACCCCGAATCACATTGATGTCTGTAGAAAATAAGATTCTCAAAGAAGCCCAAATCCACAAAGAGATGACCCAGGACCTTGTTGCCTGGAGGCACATGATACGAAGGGCCGACCCCAAAAGAAATTGGAAAGAGCCAGGCAAAGAAGAAGTTACAAAAACTGATATCGGATTACCAAAGATATAGCAATAGTTACTCGTTGTATGGAAAATTTTCGCTAACTCAGAAAAGTAGCGTAGTAGATAAAGCTACTCTTCTTCTATATGGGAAAAGCGGCCTATACCCAGCTGTTAAACGTTACAGGCTGAATTATTCAACAAGTAAAGAAGTGATTTTTAATAGTTGTGTTTGCTCGCAATACGAAAAAAAACCGACTTCAATTACATCGACCAGTACTCTCTCTAGCTACTTAATGTTCCGTCGAGACAGAAATCTAAATCTCACGGATAAGAAAGGGGGTGGAGGCTTGTTGATTCTAGTTAAAAAAAACATTAATGTTCTTAGAAGGTTTGACCTTGAGGCTAATAACTTAGAGGAAATTTACTTACATTTCCCTTGCTACTCTGACCTGCTTTTGTGCGCATGCTACATACCACCAGCATCCAAAAGTACTTTATTTGATAGTCTTTTCCATAAGCTGCAGGATATTTATTTGAGTGGACATTTTTCAAATTTGATGATAATAGGAGACTTTAATCTACCTTACCTTAAATGGCTTTCTGATTGTCCGTCACCACACCCAGTTGTCTCCGACACCGACACATCCAAATTACTAACTTACACTATGGCTTTAATGAACTTGCATCAATTTAATACTATTTTAAATGAGAATAACAGAACACTAGATCTCGTTCTTAGTACCAGCAGACAAATAACTGTTAACACTGCAGAAGATCCGCTACTTAACCTTGTTCCTCACCACCCTCCACTCGAAATATTATATTCAGCGTGTAATAGGGAACCTCATATGTCAACCTTAGACGAACACAAAATTAAAAGAAACTTTTTTAAGGCTAACTATGAACTGATTAACAAGGATCTTTGTAATATAGACTGGACATCGGAACTCGACAATCTGTCTCCTGAATTTGCTGTTGACAAATTTTACAATATCTTGAATAATATAATTGAGAAACATGTGCCCCTTACAAAATCTAAACCTCCTCGATATCCAATCTGGTTTTCTAAAAGTTTAATTTCTACACTCAGGCGAAAAACTAAGGTGTGGATGCGATGGAAAACTTACAGTTCATTACGAGACTATCAAGAATTTAATTTACTACGGAAGCGAGTCAAACTACTAATTGGGAACTGCTACAATCAATACATTGAAAACGTAGAAATGTCTCTTAAAGACAATATAAAGTTCTTTTGGAAATACACCTCTGATTTAAAGGAAACTAACTCGGGATACCCAAAAACGATGAAACTTAACAATTGTACGTCTAGTAATCCAAGCACAATCTGTAGTATGTTTTCTGGATATTTTCAATCAGTTTTTGAGCCGGTAAATCCAGGAGCTTATAGAATTTCTGACACAATAGATACTAATGAGACCCTTGTATGTTTAAATCAACTTTATATATCACAACTTGACATATATAAAGCACTAAAAGATATAGATCCTAACAAAGGGCCTGGTCCCGATAACATAGCACCTATATTCTTAAAACGAGTTAGTAAAAATATCTCTTTTCCACTTGAAATAATTTTTAATAACTGCCTCAGAAAAGGTGTATTCCCAATCCAATGGAAAAAAGTTTTTATAACGCCCATATTTAAATCGGGCTCGAAAAATGAAATACAAAATTATAGGCCAATATCCATCCTATCGACTATTCCGAAGGTGTTTGAGAAACTAGTTCATAATTTCATATCATCAATGCTCAAGCATACTATTATCGAGGAGCAGCACGGATTCGTTAAGGGACGATCTACCTTGTCAAATCTACTAGTTTTCACAAATTACATATTTAAAAGTTTAGACAAGAAGGGCCAAATTGAAGCTATATACACTGACTATAAAAAAGCGTTTGACAAGGTGGATCATCTTCTGCTCTTAAGGAAGTTATCGTACAATGGCATTAAAGGTAATCTCCTACGGTGGCTCTCTTCATATTTAGAAAATCGTACACAGGTTGTCGTCATGAACGGATACGCATCTTCCCCTGCGCTTGTGACATCCGGTATCCCACAGGGATCAATATTGGGCCCATTACTATTCACTTTATTTATAAATGATATCTCGCCTTGCTTTAAACATACAAAGTTTCTTTTATACGCAGACGATTTAAAAATATACTCGACCGTGACAAATAATAATGATATCGCTTTGATGCAGGAAGACTTGGATAGGCTAAATGAATACTGCAGAGCCAACAAACTATTTTTAGCCTATAACAAGTGCAAACATATTCGCTTTTCTAGAAATAAAAACATAATATCATCCACCTTTTCGCTAGGGGATCATATACTCGATACTGAAACGTCGATTCGTGACTTAGGTATTTATCTAGATACAAAGCTTACACTTGACACACACGTCGATCATATAATAAAAAAATCTTACCGCATGTTAGGTTTTATCTGCCGCATCACGAAATCTTTTAAGCGAAAAGAAACATTTATCTGTCTTTACAAAAGTTTAGTACGCTCACAACTCGAGTACTTATCCCCCGTTTGGAACCCTTTCTACGATACATACAAAAAACGTCTAGAAATTATACAAAAAAAGTTTTTACGTATCCTCAACTATCGTATTCATTCCCCAAGGTGCTCTTATAATGAACTACTGGATAGGTATAATATAATTTCTCTTAGCGATAGACGTTCGATGGCTGATGCACTCACCCTTAGAAACATTTGCATGGGGGAAATAAACGCACCACAACTTCTTGCAGAACTGTGTTTTCGAGCACCAGCTAAACCAACTCGGTCTAAAAACCTTTTTCAAATAGAATTAACAAGAACAAATATAGGTCAACGCGCGCCACTTCACAGAATGTGTGTCCTGCACAATAATTTATTTAATGACATAGATATGTTTTCCTGCTCCCGGCATCTTTATAAAACTAAAATCAAGAAATTATTTGTTTAGATTAATTAATTACCTTGGTGTTTCCATTAACTGTGTAATAGTAATATAAAAGTAATGTTACTGTCCTTGCTGTATACTCTAATCCTTATATGTTCTTAGTGAGACATAAAGGGGACAATTTGTATCTATTTTTCTGTTTTATACTACGCTGTTTATTCTTGTAATTGTTTCTGTACCGCTCTCCAAATAAATAAATAAATAAATAAATAAATAAAATACTCCAATCTATAATATAATTTTTTTTATGTTACTAGGTTGGCAAACAAGCGTACGGCTCACTTGATGGTAAGACCGTAGCCTATAGACGCCAGCAACACCAGAAGCATCGCAAGCGCGTTGCCGACCCTATCCCCAATCCCCCCAGGAGCTCTGGTCACCTTACTCACCAACAGGAACACAATGCTGCTTAAAATGCTATGGTTATGCGGTATAATACAACGTAGGTCGACGAAAAAATACTCAAGTAAATATAAATTATTGTATATAAATCGAAAAGTACTTGTCAGATCTCAATTTAATAGAAACGACACACACCACGTTTCGATAAAAAAAAGACATTAAAATTGGTCCACCCATGTCAAAAGTTCTGAGGTAGCACATATAAAAAATATTATTGAATTGAGAACCCCTTGCATTCATTTACGGTACGCGCCTCATTATTGTGGAACAAACTCTCAGAAAGCGTCCAAAAAAGTCTTTCCCTTGTTTCCTTAAAACGTAAATTACAGGAGCACTTTATTTCTCAAGTCAATTTACGATCATCTACTTAGTGAATATGTATGTATATAATTACCTATAATATGATGACTGTAATGTATTTGTATTTGTTATTTATGTATACCTATATAAATGAGTATGTATGTATATATGTAGTGTATACATATGTATATATGTATACCTATATAAATGAGTATGTATGTATATATGTAGTGTATACATATGTATATATGTATGATATGTAAATGCGTCTATGTAAGTGTCTCTATTTATACTTGTAAGTATATAATATATTACAGCTATTTAGCTATTTTCTGCACGTTGTTATTTCTTGCACTGTGTCCCCCGCTATATGACACTCTCTCTCATGACCATTGGTTGACTGGAAGAGATCTCTTCTAGGAATAAGTCCACCTTTGCCATCAACTATATCTACGTGTAATTTTCTGTATATTCTTTTTTAAGTGCAATAAAGTATATAATAATAAACCTCCTCATTTTTTGGAAGTCGGTTAATAAATTTCTATAATAACTAAAATACATTTATTTAAAAAAAAAAGAAACCTAAAATACTACATCTCATATATCTCTCGCTGCGGTATGCTTATAAATTCTCCACTTAAATGGCCCACTTTAGCCACGAACATCTTGAATTTATTCCATAGGAGTAACATAAATTTAAGCGAATCTCTGGTACTTCCTACATTACATTATACATATATATTTTACATTTACGATTCCCCGTTGAAGTGCATTTAGACAGAGCTTTCTAACATTACACAAGCATAAGAGTTAAATGATTAAATGACAAGCGTACGGGTCACCTGATGGTAAGCGATTACCGTAGCTTATAGACGCCTGCAACACTAGAATCAAGCACGTTACTGACCCTACTTCTGACCCTGCCCACGAGCCCTGGTCTCCATACTCACTACAGGAACACAACACTACTTGAAAGCAGTATTATTTATCTGTGATCTTCTGCAAGATCGAGGTACTACCCCAGTCGGGCTGCTCCAGATTTTGAGCAGGGAATATTTTCTAGGTCATACCTCAAGTAGGTGGTCTAAGAGTTTCTTTCGAACCGTTCAGGATTTATATAGAAAAAAAACTGACTTAAAGTTAATTTAGTGCGTACGGAACTACGTGATAGACCGTCTGGTCGCGGTTTCTCGGGTCTGGTCGGGTATATGAGAGAGTTATATATATCGTATATCTATCTCATATACTCGCCACTACATAGTATAAAACAAAGTCGCTTCCCGCCGTCTGTCTGTCCCTATATATGCTTAGGTCTTCAAAACTACGCAACGGATTTTGATGTGGTTTTCTTTATTAAATAGAATGATTCCAGAGGAAGGTTTATACGTGCATAAAATAGTAGAGGAACACTGATAATTTTTGCAACCGTGCGAAGCCGGGGCGGGTCGCTAGTATGGATATAAAATTATCTATTTTCATAATAATTTATATACCCTATATTTATAAATCCAACTTAATACAAAAAAAAAAAACTATATTAATAAAATCCAACAACCCTCATTGGAGCAGCGTGGTGGATTATGCTCTGATCCTTCTCCTACATGGGAAAGAGGCCTATGCTCGGCAATGGGATATTAAGGCTGAAGCGTGATAAAATAAATAACTAATATCAAACTCTTCGAAATTTCGTAAAAATACAAAATACGCAACTAAAGGAACATTCAGATCCCATGAAATAAACGAATCCCGTCCCGGAAGGATGAAGGCATTACAGTGAATGAGAACAAGTGTTAGGGGAATGGGGTTGAATAGACAGGAAATTGTACACGTTTTAGAGGATAGCGCTTCAATAAACTTAAGAAAAAAATTAAAAGTAAGTATAGCTGTAATAGTGACAATGTTATAATTGATTATTAGATTAATGTGATTATCTCTATATATATAAAAATGAATCGCTGAATGTGTTGCTAAGCGGAAATCTCGAAAGCGACTGAACCGATTTCGCTGATTCTTTTTTTATAATATTCCTTGAAGTACGAGGATAGTTGTTACGGAGAGAAAAATTCAAAAAACTCTCTGAAAAAGTCTAAAAACAACAATTTTCTATACTCCCATACAAAAGATTCGTAATAATACTTAAGTCAATTTGAACTTTAATACCATACCATAAAGTTTAAGTATTAGTGGAGGGGTTACGGCAAGTATTAAAAAAAATCAAAAATTAAGGAATCGACTGTTAGGCGGTACGAAGTTCGCCGGGTCAGCTAGTTATTTATATAATTGTATTCGCTCGTAAACGAAAAACAAAACGATTTCATTTGAGTAATACAACATAGGCAGACGATAAAAGATCGATTAAATACTCTTTATTTGACACTAGCCGACCCGTGCCCACTTCGTTGGGCGTTATAATCCATTTCACATAAGAAGGGTACGGTGAAATTTGATATGTTCCAATACACTCTCACTATTTTCAGCAAATCAGATAAATATAAATGTTTTAAAATCACCAATTAATTTCTAAGGCAAATAATAATGCTTGATTAGATTGAATTGTTGACACGGCACGTCAGAGGGCGCAGGTTCAAATCCTGCTGATTTAAAATCTTTATACATTTTTATCTTTTTCCTTTTATCTTGTCACTCCTGAATAGTGTAGCTTTCTGTTAGCGAAAGAATTTTCATGATCGGATCAGTATTTGCGAAGATTACCCCGTATATACAAACAAAGTTATAAACTTTATCTCTTTATAATATTAAGTATAGATTACTTAAAAACTATTTGTCATATCTCGATCAAATTTAAGTTAATAAAACGAATGATTAGTAATTAATTGTTTCTTGTGAAATGATTTAAAAGGTGACCGAGGAACACTTTTTCAAATAGTTTACTACAGGCAGGTAAATTAGAAATGGGCCTGTAATTTGGATCTGTATGACAACCGGACTTAAACAAAGGTATAACTTTACTATGCTTGATAAGGTCAGGAAAATCACCAATCATGGTCTATTTATTAAATTTAGTCGCTAAGGGAGATTCTATGATACCAACAATTGTATCAATAACTTTAACAGATATATCCCAGAGGTCAGCACTCAGCAGTGATCTTAATTTCTAAAGTTTTGAATGTTTTAACAATTTCATTAGCAATTAGGGGACTGAAAATAAAATCACCTTTGAACGCATTTACATTTTGTAATTAAAAAAGAATCATCAAAATCGGTACACCTAGTAAAAATTATGTTTTACCTAACGCACATCGAAAATACAGTCGAATTAAGAACTTCCTCTTTTTTGAAGTCGGTTTTTTTTTTTTAATTCTTTATTATAGCCATACAGCCTTAAAGACTAAGCCGGCTCATAAATCTTAAAAACTAGGTCTGTGTACAATGATTTACATAGCTTAGGTCATCTGAGTCTGATTGTCTGAGAAACATAGAGTGAATTATGAAACTGAGGGTTCTATCACTGAAAGTTGTTGTAAATTTAGAGCCAAAAACGTTATGGAAAAAGAAAAATAGGTTTTCCCTGCCACAATCAATTTCTGTTAAGAGTTCCTGTCTCAAGGGTTCATTTCTGGTACATTCCATGAGTACATGGTATAGATCCTCCCGTGAGCCACAGACGGTACAGTTTGGACTATTGGCTTTACGC
Source organism: Melitaea athalia (assembly GCA_905220545.2). NCBI lineage: Eukaryota > Metazoa > Arthropoda > Insecta > Lepidoptera > Nymphalidae > Melitaea > Melitaea athalia. The sequence continues at coordinate 12,317,046 of HG992203.1, forward strand.
ATAAGAAAAAGAAAACAATTCAGTGGAACGTGGTACGATCGAACCCTTAACGCAAGTGAGAGGTCTCGTTTGTTGAGTTTATTTTTACAGAACCACGGAACATTGGGCGGTTTATCTGATAAAGTTCGGTACCACAAGCCTTTATCCCTAGATTAGTAATAGGAAAATAACTATTACAGTAACAACTGTAGAGTGAAAATTAAATTTAATATCTTACAAATATTATCTAGAATCGAATCTACTCACTGGATCTGGATTATGAGTAGGTACTGAAAACTGCGCCGAGGGCCAATTTTCAATTCCAACCATTCTATAAAGATTCACAAGTTATATTAATTTTTTTTTTAGTTTTTATAATATTCACACACAGTAGTCTATTCCTAAGGTATATTAGATAAGGCAAGTGTTATCTATGTTTAGATTAGTCGATAAAATAAAAATGATAAATTTTGGAAAGGCAGAGCAGTCACTTAATTGTTTTAATACATGAAACTTCGTGAACCTTTTTACCCGACTGCCAAGGAAGGGTTATGTTTTTCGCGCGTATCTTGTATGTATGTATGTATGTATGTAATATTCTAAATTACCTCATTTCTCTAGAACCGCTGAACGGATTTGCATAATTGAGATATCGTTAGATTTGTCTTAGCAGCCCAAGTGTTCTTAGATAGGTGACATTAAAAAAAAAACAAACATGGCGGCTGTGCGAAGCCATTGTAGTTAATGAAGAAATTTTTTTTTTTTTGAATACTATAGTATGGGTATCAAATTAAAGGGCTCAATACAAGGATTTAAAAAATGTATATTATGATTATTATTACCGTAATAATAATAAAGAAATACAATAAGAAAGTTTAAAAAATGTTGACTTTGCTCTTTCCGTTTTTACGCAGGCGGGTTTTTTGTTTTCTTTTAATTATATTACTTGTTTTACGATCATTTTATGTATCAATAGATTTTAAATTTAAACTATGAAAGGCGTTAAATTTTAACCAAGAAAGAAATAGATAAGTTACATTTCGTATTGTAGAAAATATAAAGAAAGACCAAGTGCATGACCCACCACTTCCCAAACTAGAGATATAAGACTCATACATACTTTAGCAATACATATGCATAAGCGTTTTAGAAAAACCATCCATCAAGGGATACAATAGGGTATAGAAAACACCCATAACAACTTTCAAACGAATTCGCGGGAACAAGCTTGTGAAAACAAAATCAACGAGAGCGAAGCCGTGACAGAAAATTGTGATCCATAAATCTATACTAATATATAAAGCTGAAGAGTTTGTTTGTTTGTTTGTTTGTTTGTTTGTTTGTTTGTTTGTTTGAACGCGGTAATCTCTGGAACTACTGGGCCAATTTGAAAAATTCTTTCAGTGTTAGATAGCCTAGATAGCCCATTTATCGAGGAAGGCTATAGGCTATGTATCATCACGCTAAGACCAATAGGAGCGGAGTCCACGCCGACGAAGTCGCGCGCAGAAGCTAGTTGAATGATAAAATTACTACTACTCGTAAAATAAGGACCTTATGTCTGTATATAATGTGATATTGTATCAAGAATATAATCACAGACGCGTCGTCTCTACAATAAAATGTTATTACGTATGAATCTATAACGTTGCAGACATCTTGGTGTCAAATTATTTTTGAGTATTGGGAACGAAAATCTTTGAATTTTTTTTTTAAATCAAAGAAGCCAGTCATCGATGTCTATCTATATATAAAAATCAATTGCTGTTCGCTAGTCTCGCTAAAACTCGAGAATGGCTGGACTGATTTGCCTAATTTTGATCTTGAAATATTTGTGGAAGTTCAGGGAAGGTTTAAACGGTGAGAAACATAAATAACATGTAACGGAAAATAGTAAAAGCGACAATTTAATTTTGCAATACAAAATGTTCCTAACTGAAACATTTGATGTCTTTTGTCAAAAAAATCGTCACTTGGTTGTCAAATATTTATAGGTGCGTTCAGAAACTGTTTTGTCCATATTGTTCACCAACATAGGTAAGTGATACGAAGTTCACCAGGTCATCTAGTCTATAATAAATAATTGGCATTTTAAATATCATCAATACATATAATAAAAATGTAACGGATCGCTGTCTGTGCATGGAAGATATATGAGAAAAAATATTATTGAGACCTTTATCAACGCAAATAGCATCCAAAACAATTATTGTTAGAATTTTTATCTGTTTGTCTGTGCATTTGTGCACGCTAATCACAGAAACGGCTTATCCGATTTATATAAAGTTTTCACTAATATATTGTGGTAAGCTTCACTTAAGATTTAGTGTTTGTTTCATGTCAATCGGTTCATAAATAAAAAAAACTTATGCCAATTTAAAGAATCACGTAGAATATGTAAAGACACTACTCCACGCGGATGAAGTCGCGGGCATAGCTAGTCTACAATAATTACAGAATCAAGTGAAAAATTACTCTACTGTAATTATTTGTAGTTTGCCCACATGTAGATAAATTCATCTCGCTTTTAAGAAAAATAGATAATTAATTAATCATACTCTTTTTTCCAATGTGTAGTGGATAATTTAATGTGATTTTAAATTTCGTTTTGCAATGAAAAATCAATTTTGACTGGTACATCTCACATTGGGCTAACTTTTATTTTTTATATATATCATTCTTCAAATATTAACTTTGTTTTTGAATCCAGTAATAAGATGCTTAAGAGTGTACACTACCTCAAATTGCTTATTTTCCACTCGGCAGGATCTCCATATCTTCCAAACTACTGAATATTTAAGTTTAAAATTTATGTATGGTAAAGTTCAGGACATAAACTATCTTTCATATGTTTCGAAAACACGATTCCATAAAATTTTCTCGATACAAAAAAATCGCAAAGTTACCTCTATTTTTTGTATTAAAACCCTAATATCTCAGTAAATATAGAAGTTATGGACTTGAGATTAAGCATGGTAATTGAAATAAGTATGAAGAACATTTTATATGTTGCGTTTTTTAAAAAATAACTATTGATAATGTTTGTGGGGAGAAATAACATATAATTCGCGCGATGAACAACCAAGCGCTCTCAATTCTCATGTGTGTCGGTATAGCACGTACAAATTAACTTGACACCTGGGCCGATGACGGCAACTTCAATGTACGGTGTGAAAAATAATGTAACATATTATGATAATATGTTACATTATTCTACTATATATTTTATTGATATATTAACATATATTATGATATGGTTACATTATTTTTCATACCGTACATTGAAGATGCCGTCATCGGCCCGTGTCAAGTTAATTTGTACGTGTTATACGACGAAGTGCGGGTGAAATCTGAATTCGAGCTGAGGTAGTGTAGCCTCTTAAATAACAGTTTTAATTCACAAAATTATACTATTTTTTAATAATTTTATTTTAGAGGTTTAGAAGGAAGTAGTTTAAATCAAGTATATATCTATGATTTTTGAAGTTCGAAAGACTGAAAAAAGTTAAGCTAAATTAAGGCTTTATCTTTATGAAAGTTATCAAATGATTTTATACACTAACAAATAATTTTATACACTAATACTAATAGATAATTTTCCATTGCTGGGCAAAGGCTTTTCTTGGAAGTTAATTTGCCAGGCTCTACTGTAGATTACATATCTAGAATTTTCTAGATGGTTCGATTTTTTCATAATATTTAGTTAGTTCAAGAATTTTACGTACATCTATCTTTTGTACATTAAGTGATTCTAGTCAGAATTAATGTACGCGATTTCGTTCAAAAAACCACGAAACCATTTCGTTAATAATAAATCATCCCCCAATAATAAGTCCAGACAGTTACATAACCGAACAAGGTTTACCATGTGGAAGTCATGCCTTACAAAACCGACAACAACCCTCAAATGTAGTGTCAGTAGTTCTATCCAGTCGGGTCAAGAGGGTTGCGGGGTGGAGGGTCGCACGCAAATGATACGCGGGCGACGCCGCATCGATCGCCATGTGCCAGCCACCCCCCACTCCCCCACCCACACCATCGCGTACACGCACACAGCCGATATCATCTAATGTGTTCTGCTAAATGATCCGTTTCAAATATTAAGTCGTCTGTTCAGTTCAAAAATGATAGTCAATATCACTATCATTACAAGTTTTTAAACTTCCAAGTGATTTCAAAACGAAAAAAAAAAAGTATAATTTCTATAAGTTCGAAATTCAAAAATTTCAGTGGAAACGTATTCCGTAAAAGAAATAACACAGTCATAAGAATGTCAGATTGTATGCAGATATTATGTCCGGAAACTCGCATTCAACCCCAACAGGAAGTTATGCGAACTCCGGCCCACGTGCTACTAACTATTTACCTCTACACGTGGACATCACGCCCTTTATAATACCACACAATATCATCAATCGAAATATCAAACGATAAATATACATAAAAACGTCATTCCATTTTCTAAAGTCTAGACTGAACTAAGCGTATATCTGTCTACGGAAAAGTATAGCGGCTGGCGGAGCATTGCAGAGGAGCTAACTAAAAATGAGGAAATAAGACAGTAAATTTACAGACTTTCTGGTATAATGTTTCTACTTGATGCACTAGTTCCAAAAGCGACCCTAAAACTAATGTATTTAGGTCTAAAATGCATCCAACAGAACAGTGAGATATGATACTACGGGCGCGACAGTAGACTCTATGTGGTTCCGTTAAAACGTCTATGGATTTTAAGGTTATTTCTTCAATGTAAATGTCAATCGAATGATATATTGATACGATGCACTCGACGATTGCTACTTTAAAGTTACATAAAAATAAAACACAGTTTAAAAATATGTAAAAATTCGTCTTGCGAAATCGCATGCGGTAATAATTGCATTGACAAATTTTATACAGCTTAAAAACACACTAGAAATTACAACGAAAAAAAATCTTTCATAATTACATATTAAATTTTTCTAAAACTACTGCATGAAACTACTTCTAGATAATCTAAAAAGCATCATCTAGTTGTAAATAAATGTAAAAAATGTAGCGTTAGAGTGGTCCAGCGCCGACACCCTGAATCTAGGGCACGTGACAGGCAGACGCACGCTGCAAGATCTCAACTCACATTAGCCACAAACGGGTACAGTCCTAAAGAGTCTTATCCTAGAAGTTATCGTTAACACACAGTCAACAGAAACCGGCGGTTTTGACTTTACGAATACAGGCCGATCGCGAATTATGATTCCGCGAAGACTTCATTTGGTAACACTATAGCGACATCGAGGCGTGCGTTCAGCGCTACGGTTGCGGCTCGACTGAGGCGCCGCGAGGCCTCACCCTTCGCCCCCCACGGCTGCATCCTTCAAAAGCTCCCTGATAATCGGGACAAAATACAACACACAGTTGCAATTGGAACTCCGCATAGTATTCTTTTTTGCCATGATTCAGTCAGTAATTGCGCGGGCCTTTATCGGCCAGTTCTTTGAACCCGAATGCGTCCGTACGATGAGCATGCAATTATACCTAAAGAATTATTAGAATAAGAAACGTTTTTTAGGCGTGACCGGCTTGGTCTCGTATTTAAGCCTGCTATGTCTATGAATATAGATGTTTCATTTTGTTGTAAATTGCTGTTATTTGACGACTAAATTATTGTTGTGTCAGTTACGTCTAGACTGATTTAGAATGTACGTTATATGAATAACTTAATACAGATTTTTTTACTGTCGAAACGCTGCATACTTTAGCGACAAAATAGCCATAAATAGTAATGTAACTATTATTTGGAATAGTAAGATCTTAAGCTATATTTTGATTCAAATCATAAATTAGTATTTTGTGCCCTTTTATTACTAATATGGCATGATTAGCTTAATGGTAACGCCAGCAACAACAGGAGCATCAAACTTGCGTCACCGACCACTATTGAATACAGGGTATCCCAGGAGCTCTACCTTACTTACCACATGAACACAAGACAACTCCAGGGCAGTGTTATGTAGCTGTGTTCTTCTGTAAGGTGAAGGTACTTCACCAGTTACTGAGCTCCATATTATTAGCAACATGTTTAGCTAGTAACGTAGCTAGTAACCTAACTCAGTAAACTTCATTAGTATTTATCATTATGTAATATTTACTCTTTATCCCCTACTCCATGTTTCGTATATCCCTTCTGAAATCTATAAATAAGAATTAAACAAAACATAAACGTAGCCTCGTTACAGTTTTAACTATATCGTATTATATACCACAGAAAAAAAACATCCAAAAAAAAAACTAATTGAAAAAAGGCCAACGTCACGTGATGTTCCCAGGTGGTCACCCATCCAAGTACTGACCGTTACTGACGCTGCCACGTTACCGGTCGCTCAAATTTTACCCCTCATGCACCTGAAGAAGTTTCACTACAAAAAGATGAAAAAACATTAATTGTGTAAAACAAAATATTAATATGAAATGGTGCGATACTTGCAGGAATTACACAAAATTATTTATATGTAGTTTCACATATCGTACACATATAAGCACGAATACATAAATCTAATTTTATTTCTACAAAAATATAACACGATCAAAATAGAATATCCACTGCAGTAGTATGCAGTACAGTCAAGTTATACTGTAAGTCATAAAAATGTTCTGCGCTTCCACTTACATAGGAAGTAATAGCAATTGTCGTATTTCTTGTAAGTACTCGTACGTAAAAACTATTGCAAACTAACTTTTTAACAAAATCTTATTCGGAAATTATCAAAAAATTGCATTTTTAGTACAATAATCTTAAAATAATGTTCTCTACGTATGTAGAGCTACGGATTCGTAGACCTCGTAGCTGCTACGCTATGTAGCACATCGCTACGATATATCCGAATAGACGTTATTTTAATTAAGTGGTAAGTAAATCAATACCGACTGATAATAATTATTAATTCATTTATTTCATGTATAATAATTATTTACTTTAAAAATTAATTTTTCTTTCAGACTGTTTGTACCAGTTTTGAATGCAATTGTATGAAAATCATTTTCAAACTGTACGTACGTACTATGAAGTGTCTAACGACTACTCTTATTAAAACTAAATCATATTAACAGGTTATTACAATAGTTTCTACTTATTGAAAAAAATTACAATAATAATAATAATAATACTAATACTGAATTGACTAGCCCGTTGGCGCAGTTTGTAGTGGCCCTGTTTTCTGTCTTGCGGGTTCGATTCCCGCCTGAGTCTGGGTGTAGTATGTGTATTTATATATTTATATATGTATTATTTCTGTGTATATTTAGCAAAAAAAAATATATTTAGCTATAACAGTGTGCTGTTACCTGTAATACAAGCATTAAGTTGCTTAACATAAAAACAGACGACCGTGCGTGTATGTTATAAAATATTTATACCTATTTATTTATTCATATTCGTATTCAGTCATATTATTTATTTATTTATTTATTTATTTATACTTTATTGTACATCACAACTACAAATATCATTTACAGACTGTGAAGTACAATGGGCGGACTTATGGCTATTTAGCCATTTTTCCAGACAACCCAAATTATCAAAATATGATTGAACTGGCAATTAGATTTCTAATAACTATTGCTTATTTTTGATGTATTTCTGTTTTAAACATTGCTGAGATCACTAAAATATTTTTTTTGTTTATAGTTTTACCTGTTCAGTTACCCTCTATAAAGCTAGCTATAGAAGAAAACAAAAATATTAAAAACTAGGTTATTTAATTTAATTTTTCTGTAAATAAGACTAAACTTAAAATTTGTTTTGTAATTTATTTTACCAACGACTGATATAGGTAACAAAACTATCAAAATTTCGCTTAAATGTAAAATAATTCTAGTCTATTGTAAAACTTTTTTTTTCAGTATAATTCAAGAATACTAAACTCTGCAAAACTGAAGCAGACGTCTCGCGGAGTGTAGAATAAGTGTTAGTAAACAAAGTGTGGTGGACGTCTTCCAGCCTGCTGGACGAACGATCTAACGCAAGATTGTCTGTGGAGACTGAATATAAATTGCTGAAAAACGGGATGTCTTAAAACAAGTAACGCTAGCTTGGAGAGCCATATGTTCAGCAGTGGACTGCGATAGGCTGAAAAAGAAGTAGAAGATAAACGTTTTAGTGGCGCACGTAGGTACCTCAATGTTAGTGGTCATGGATTCAATTCCTTTTTAGGCTAAATTAGTATATTTACGAATATTGGTTTCTAGTTTAAGACCAAAACGTGAAACACTGACTCATTCAGACTGACTCAGTTCATTGAGTTGCAGAATGCTTTAAAATTTCCTTACTTTATCTAAGACTTAGTAGTATCTTATACGCCAAATTTCGTAAGTCAGGTAAGTTAGCTAGGATGAATGATTTTGTAAGTACAGATAAGAAATTATTTACTTTATTTATTCATCGTCTAGGTTTTAATATACCTCATACTAAGGTCTACTTCAATGAAAATAAATTTATCTTCATTTGGTTCTATAATATATTTATTTGTTAATTTTTTTACACACTTAAGAAGTACCTATATAAAAATAAATAGAGTGAAAAGGCAGTCGTATTACTGATAATGATTTGTAACGTACAATTTATACTTCAATTTAAAAAAAAAAAACGAGAGTACTTTAGCGGTTTAGACCACACGATTGAAGTAAAACTAACAAAACGTAACTCTCTCTTTCTATCTCCACTAACTTATATCTCCCTCTCAACTTCCATTCTCCCGTTTACATTTTTCGTAACGCTCTCGTCACGCATTCACCAGCTTACTCCTCAACTCGAGCCTGCGTAAAGAAGTTTTACTTCAAAAGTATCGTCCAATATTAATGGATTATTAAAAGTCTGAATGTCATATTTCTTCTCGAAAGCATTTAGCGATAATAAAATCTAAAACACCCTTTTTTATTGCATTTAATAATTCACAAAAGCAATTATTCTCAATATTTATAAAGACACAATATACTTTAATCCAGAAAAACTGGTCTAAAAATTTTATCTGATTAATTTCTGAATTCGAAATGGGTTGGATATTCATGCGAAAATATTCCTTAGTCGAATGAGGGTAGGGTGCGAATTCGTGTGATGCGTGACGTCATAATTCACTTGAAGCATGTCGTGTTACATTATGTTTTGTGCATCCCCGCTGGAGGCGACACGTACTGTTGTATAGACAAGTGTTTATGTATAAACTACGTTTAAGAGGATGTTTATTTTTTGTACAATGAAAAAAAAAATTGTATTTAAATAATTGATCCGGTACATATTATGTTATCTATACAAATAAATAAAATTGGAGTGTCTGTTTGTAATATTAAAATAACTGCTTTTTACTAAATGCCATATGGATGTATACACGGTACATAATATATCAAAATTAGGTTTTAAGTAGTCACAGAAAATTTTGGATATTAAGTTAATTAGGTATGTACCTAAGGGGTACCAAAACCTTCATTAAATTTTGAAGAATATTTCCCCGAAGGATTTGTCAATTTCTAGCAAAGTATTATTTTCAATTTGCTCACTCTGTGGGATGTGTCGATTCTGATAGTATACTGTTGGGTAATTAAATACAAAATTTATAAATACAATTTGTAGTGACCCTGCTTTCTGCTCCAGGGGTTGTGGGTTCGATTCCCACCCCGAGTTTGGGTGTAGTATATATTTATTTATATATGCAGTATTTATATTAATGTTTATCGAAAAAAAAATATGTAGCTAGACCAGTTGGCTGTTACCTATAATACAAGCATTAAGTTGCTTACTTTAGGAACAGACGACCGTGTGTGTATTGTGTAGATATTTATATTTATATTATTTTAATCATAAGATGTCATATTCTGTAGAATACTCATACTTCTAGAAGAATTCTGATGACCTGACAGACCTTGCTGAGATACTTATTCAATTATATAATATATTCTACTCGACCTTATCTTCTGAATAAAATAATATTATTATCCCACATATATCACTCAGATAAAAATGACTATATATCAGTGTCATTATGGGGGTTGTGATTTCCATAGATTCCATTTTCCTTCTTAAAATAAAATTCCTTTTTGACCCTGAATACGTCCTAATAATACTACATTCACTCAAGCACGCTAAATGATCGAAAAAATCATCGTGTTTTATTAAACGAGTTATAAGAAACGAGGAGGTTTTCAATTCGATTGTATTATTTTAGACCGATTTTGATGATTTTTTTTTTTATCGAAAGGCGTTGCTATATATGTATATCCCATTTAAATTTGATTCAGATGACTAGTTTTTGACTAATCTTTGTTAATGCGTTTTTACTTGACTATATTTTCGTCTACTTACTTTGTATTACTTGTCGATGTAATTAAGGTCGGTTTTTTTTTTCGTTTGCGAGTATACTTAATTATCGCTAAATTAATCTTTCGTTTTTATATCTTAAGTATATTTGTGCCATATATTCACGGCCGAAGTGAGACTTCGGAAAAGTAGCCTACGAAAATTTTTTCTACCGAGAATATAAAATACTGTGTAATGTATTCTATCTCATTCGCTCCTGTACATTTATGTGTTTGTTTCTTTATCGTGACACGTTTTAGAACCATCGAATTTATAAGCACGACGATTCTAAAGAAGTTATACTTCAAAAATTACTATACATTTTTTCAGTTTCACTTCAAAAACAAAATTCAACAATAAATTCTTACTGTTAAGACTAGTATTACCTTTCTTTAACCCTAGAAAGATAAACTGCGCCTCGGAGGCGCACGCGAAACAAATTTGTGGGTATATTTTTTAAACAGACGCTCCTATAAGTTCGTGTTCCCGAACCAACTCATTTGTCGATCAACACTGCCGAGTGACAGTTGCTTCTGTTCTGTAAGTATTATAGTTTTTTTGCTATAGCGGCACGTTGCGCTCGAGAGGCGCAGTTTATCTTTTGTGTAACTTTTGTGCATTTCTTTGTAATTTTGTTTTTGCCGTTTTTTGCTTATTTACGATAAATGTAAAAGAAAGTTATTGTTATTAATTGATTTAACTTGTTTCAAGGAACGTTTTAACAACATGGCGAGTAGACTAGTGTTGGAAGACAGAGAAATAGTGTCTTTATTGAATGAAGAAGACGTAAGTGCGGATGATGGCGGTGACAGCGAGTTGGAAGACCACGTAAGTGAAGACAATATTCAAAGCAATGCTGATGACGAGTACATAGACGAAGTAATCGACGAAAACTTGGATGACACTTCTACACCTCCTGAAAATCTTGGACATGACCACCGCATAGTCGAAAAATGATGTTTGCAACTATTGCCTTTAACTAATGTTTTTGTTTAATTATTTTATGGTATTTGAGACTAATTATCGTAATTTATTAGATACTAAGACAAAATACTATAAATGTTACTCATTCTTAATTTTTTTTTACTTATATACAGAAGAATACTAATTTTTGTTGTGGATTTATATAATCCTACATATTTTCTCATAATGAAAGAATAATTATATTCATTTGTGTTTTATTTACTTATTAAATCTGTAAAACTTCATTGAAAGTATAAAAAAGAATAAAAATCAATTAATTTGTAAAATAAATTGGTTTTTAAAATCGTGCGCCTCTCAGGCGCAGTTTATCTTTTTAGTACAAAAAAATAAGTTTATCTTTCTAGGGTTAAAGTCGTAGGTAATTTTTGATAGTAGTCAGTGAGTGCTGTGACCGTTGCGCGAACGCGTCGCCGAGAATCACTTCAGCCTATAGCAGTCCACTGCTGAACATAGGCTTCCACAAGTTCGCGCCAAAAATAGCGTGAACTTATGTGTGTTGCCCATAGTCACCACGCTGGGCAGGCGGGTTGGCGACCGCAGGACTGGCTTTGTCGCACCGAAGACGCTGCTGCCCGCCTTCGGTCTGTGTATTTCAAAGCCAGCAATTGTGTGGTTATCCCGCCATCGCTCGGTCGGATTAAGTTCCAAGGTGGTAGTGGAACTGTGTTATCCCTTAGTCGCCTCTTACGACACCCACGCGAAGAGAGGGGGTGGCTATATTCTTTACTGCCGTAGCCACACAGCTTCGCCGAGAATAAGTGATTAATATTAAGTAAGAGATAACTAACAAATAAAAAGAGCGTCTCTAAGCGTCTATCAGCATCTAGATCAGTAACTCCAAGAAGGTAGAAATAACGCAGTGCGGAAACCGTAGAGAAGATGCAACTTAAAACTGCATTACAGATAATTTTTTAACAAAAAAAAACTATTTAAATTTTTGTGTGTTTTAAGTGTTCTAACGATTTTCTTTCGAACTGTTGTTGACAAACACTTCATAAAATATACAAAACCTTAACATATTCCTTTAAAGCTCACACCAATCTTTTTCTGTAGAAACAAACAAAAAAAGACGTACGTACAAATCTGACATCACAACTCGACCTCATTTTAATTTCAAACACAGTTTTTTTCGTTTCACTACATAGCTTATACAAATGTACGAATGTACACATATCGCTTGTTAAATAATGTGTACAAGTATTATTACCCGATGTTACTCGTTTCCGGGGCGACGCGCTCTAAATACTACACGCTCTGAGATATTCGTACCATGTAACAAAGTTTATATGAATTTTAGTTATTTTATGTGTATTGAGACGGTGTGAACCCTAATGTTATAATTTAATTAGCTTTTAACATACACAGTCGTCTGCTCCTTATGTTGGATACTTAATTTGTTTTAATTAAAAGCGGATTTATATAAATAATTATTCATGCATTTTTTTAAATAAGTTTGTGTAAAAGTAGGTACCAAATACTCTTATTGATTAAAAAAAGATAGAACACAAAATCACCATCATGTGGACGGTTCGCTTGCTTACTACCTCGATCACGATTATGATTCACCCTGTAACATCCCACTGCTGGGCACAGACCTCTTTCTCTATGTAGGAAAAGTATTGGAGCTTAATCCACCATGCTGTTTTACTGCAGTTTAGTTCATATATTCCCAACTATGAGTAACGAACACTGTCAGGTATTTATGATAACACCCGAAACCGACAGTTTAACGTGCTCAAGAACAGACTCAGGGAATCGAACCCGCAAACCGTCGGTGTTCAGGCGCCGATACTACGAGTATATATAGCAGTTACTACCCACCACCACACTATTATAAAGAATCTTAAGTCAGGATTTCATACTTTCAAAATTTATTGAAAGAAAGAAAAATATTTATTGTACACAATAAAATAAAAATTAAAACAAAACGAAACGAAAATTGCGAATCTTTATCAATATACAATTCACTCTTTACTGCCTATTTCGTATTTCCCTTCTAAAAATCTATAAATAATAATAAAAAAGTGTGTGTGTACTTATGTACGCACGTAAGAAGTTATACTTGATTGGCTAGCTAACTTCGCGTTGCTAACTTCTTATTCGTTGACTAACTAACTTCATGATGTCAACTGTCATATTTTTTCGTGACGGTTTGCGCGCGCATCGTAAAAATTTACTCTCATCATTTTTCCCTAACGTAGGTATAACTTCAAAAAATAATAGACGTAGCCTCGTTACACTTTTAAATATATCGTATTATGTATTGGCCTATATTTTTTTTCTGGCAGCCATCACTTTCCTTGCGATAGTTTTGATAAGTTTCCAATTTTAAGACGAACGATTGGGATCTGACCTTCGTGTTTGAGCCACGTGCTCCATCCACTACCTAATGTTACCTAATATCTGTGTGGTCAGTTTAAATTGAATTCATATAACTGTATTATGGTACTACAATCACCTATTACAATTTTTTATCGACTTCAAAATAAGAGGAAAATCTCACGACTAAACTTTTTGAAGTAAAACTTCTATAGAATCGTTGTGATTTCAAACCGGATGAAACGAAAAAACGACAGGCAAGGGCGGCCACGTCACGCTGCATGCCGCTAATTTTAAACTAGTTTTTTTTTAAATTAGTTTGACAAAGAAGTTTCACTTCTATCGTGTATTTTTTAAATTTAAAGTTGGTGTTTGTCACATGGTTCCATTTAAATTTGATGGTTTTGATGAGTAATTTTTGAGTTATCCGTCTTCTTCTTCTTCTTCTTTGGCTTTAGCTCCCTTGAGTTATTCGTATTTGCTTGACATTTTTTTGTCTACCTACGTTGTATTACTGGTCAATGTAATTGAAGTAATTCTTTTTCGTTTGGAAGTAAACACAATATTATATTGATCTCATCATAGGAACCGACCGATGGCGGGATAACCATTCAACTGCTGGCTTTGAAATACACGGGCCGAAGACGTTACGGTAAGTACGGTGCGACAATGCCAGCCCTGCGGTCATCAACCCGCCTGCTCAGCGTGGTGACTATGGGCAACACACACTAGTTCACACCATTTTTAGCGAGAACTTGTGGAGGCCTATGTCCAGGAGAGGACTGCGATAGGCTGAAGTGATGATGATGATGATGACCGCAGGAAATATCTTAAAACTTTAGAGCACCCAACTGGGGAAGGCATCAATCTTACAGAAGATCACAGAAAAATAAGACTGCTCTCTAGTGGTGTTGTCTTTCTGTGGTGGGTAAGGCAGCCAGAGCTCCTGGGGGGGGGGGTTATTTTATTTTATTTTAAAGTACGTCACACATACAATGCTTCTGATATTGCAGGCGTCCATGGGCTACAGAAAGTGCTTACCATCAGGTTGGCCGTATTATTATTTGCCACCCTTGGAAAATGAAAAACGAATCATAATATAAAAAAATGATTATCATATAAATTCTGAGCCTAAGACTTAAAATATGATTTTATTGACCCATAAACGTTGTTCAGACTTGTCTGACTGTGTATATAGGACGGGCAATACATGTGTTGCCTTGTCATCATGAACGGCTAGCTAAACACATGTCTAGACAGATTGACAAGCAAAGCATAGGCAATATTCATAACATTATTTTTTGGCTAATATTGATTAGTCTCTTAGGTCTATATAAAGGACTAGCTTCTGCGCGCGACTTCGTCGGCGTGGACTCGGCTCCTATTAGTCTTAGCGTAATGATATATAGCCTATAGCCTTCCTCGATAAATGGGCTATCTAACACTGAAAGAATTTTTCAAATCGGACCAGTAGATCCTGAGATTAGCGCGTTCAAACAAACAAACAAACAAACAAACAAACAAACAAACAAACAAACAAACTCTTCAGCTTTATTATATTAGTATAGATTATATAATTTTTAATAAAATCTTTGTGCTCTTTGAAACTTTTGCTTTAAATTCTTTTATTAGTCCTAAAAGCCTGTATTGAAAGGAATCGTGTGTAAGCTTTATAAAAGCTTACATATTGTGCATCATACATATAAGGACGTTAAAGTGCCAAGCTGATCCATTGCTATTTGGTAGACAATTTAATTCTATTATAAATAATGACAATTCTTAAATTTACTTAAGAACAACGGGAACTGACGCTTGCAAGAGTTATTCAAAGTAAAGAAAACCATAAGGATGTACTCCTAGATTTAAAAAAAAATACGCTTCAGCCTGTAATATCTCACTGCTAGGCATAGGCCTCTTTCCCCATGTAGGAGAAGGATTTGAGTGTGGTGGACCACGCTGCTCCAATGCGGGTTAGCGGGTATATGCCTTACTACACATATATATAGGGACCGACGGCTTGACGTGCTCTCCGAGGCATCGAGGAGAAACCCAAAACAAACACCCAGACTACGGCAAACTTCTGTATGGCCAATAAAAACATTTGTCATGTGCGGGGATCGAACCCACTACCGCCAGCGCAACATCCTCAAACCAGTGCTGTAATCGTTGTGCCAACGCATCGTTATTACTACACATATATAAAATGTTTTGAATGAGAGATAGATCCGCGAATCTGCAAGTATCCGTCAACACGCAGGCTCCATCTCTTTTCTTCTTCTTCTAAGCCTCTAAGGTAAAGAGACATTTGCTTAGCAACTGAATACAGCAGTAAAGTATGACCTAAGTCCGGTATACTAGATAATGCTTAATAATGCAAAGTCTCTAGACGGAGACTAATGGCTATCTTTATTTCTTCCCGATATCAAATAATTAACAATAAATCCTATTTAAAAAACTATTTAAACAATTCTAAAAGGCCAATACGTTAAGCGTAAATCTATGTTGTAGTTTATTTGAATTTGTTCCAAAAACCCGTTGTATTTTTTTTTTTCAAAGTGTATTCCGATAAATTATTACCAGAGTCGACTAATCTAGCATTTTTATTGCCTTGACATACTTAACTTGCTACGTTCTCTGCTTGTGAAGTTATAAATGATGCAATAAGCGAGTTGTTTGCATTGAAACTCGACTGCAAGCGATGTTTCGAGATTTTTATACGGTTTTTAGGGTACCGTACTGGTGTGTAGAAAACGGGCTTATACTAACAATTGTTTTTTTCACCAACAGAAATTATACTAGACTTACATATATTAATGATAAAAAACGTTAAAAGTGCCTTTCCAATCACTGGTGAAATTAATTAAGTACGTTACGACCTAAGACGCTACTGAAATTTGAAACCTTAATAGTTACTTGATTTTTTTAAAGAATATGTAACATTACAGCTTATATTATGATAATCTCTATATATATAAAAATGAATCGCTTAATGTGTTGCTAAGCGCAAATCTCGAGAGCAGCTGAACTGAATTCGCTAATTCTTTTTCTCTAATATTCCTTGAAGTACGAGGACGGTTCTTACGGAGAGAAAAATTTAAAAAACTGCCTGGAAAAATCTAAAAACAGCACTTTTCTATATTTCCATACAAAATATTCGTAATAATACTTAAAAGTCAACTTGAACTTTAATACCATACCATAAAGTTTAAGTGTTAGCGGAGGGGTTCCGAGAAGGATAAGTATTAAAAAAAAATTAAAGAATCGACTGTTAAGCGGCACGAAGTTCGCCGGGTCAGCTAGTAAATTATAAGTTGAAATCTATACTAATATATAAACCTGAAGAGTTTGTTTGTTTGTTTGTTTGTTTGAACGCGGTAATCTCTGGAAGTACTGGGCCGATTTGAAAAATTCTTTCAGTGTTAGATAACCCATTTATCGAGGAAGGCTATAGGCTATATATCATCACGCTAAGACCAATAGGAGCGGAGTCCACGCCGACGAAGTCGCGCGCAGAAGCTAGTTTATTAATAAATATATAATGTGTCTAAATAAAATGTGTCTGGCGAACTTGGGTAGGCCTTTGTCCAGCAGTGGACTGCAATGGGCTGAACTGATCTGTGTCTAAATCGATGTTTAAAAGTCTTTAAATTGTATTGGTACGAAACCTTCCAAGTGCCCGTTCGAATCGTATTTTTGACGTAGTTATATTTAGCTTATTTCCGGTAAATTTTTTTTAATGATTTTATTCTTCAGTTGAGGTATACAAAAATATAAAATTTATCGGTTTTTTTTATTGCTTTCCAAGTTGAAAATTTCAATCATCACATTTTATAGATTAAAGTTTGAAAATCTATGAAAGTTTGAAGTGTTTTTCCACGAGTCCATGAATTGACGAATTTATTAAAAATATTATTGTTCCTGCTTATTATGTATTATTATTTTTTTGATCGTAAATAACAAAAAAAATATTAATGTCGATCGTAGTTAGCTCGTGTCACTTTTGATTCGTTTATAAAATTTAGAAAAACTTTTCGACTACTTATATTATTTTAAGAACGTAAAAATTTAATAATAATCAAATCATTACGCCTCAGCCTGTAATATCCCACTGCTGGGCATAGGCCGCTTTCCTCATTTAGGAGAAAGATCAGAGCTTAATCCACCACGCTGCTCCAATGCGGGTTGGCGAATCAAATCATTAATGTTATAATAAAAATTATTTCTAAAATAATATTATATATTAAAACAAATTAAAAAATAAATTTAAAAAATATCCAACTACCCACAGGTGAAGTCATACTATAATCAAGATATAATTGAGTCACCCGACTTTCACATCAGACCTGTCATATTCATCTGACGCTCCCGGATGACCTTGAACATCTTACGAAACCGGGTGAAGAATATCTAGCCTTAAATTAAGCACTGGGTATCCGTAAGTCCAAGCGCCGTCGGGTCTATGCAATATATATGTCAAAACGTCGTAACAAACATAAAATTTTAAAAGAAATTAGACTCTGTGTTTTGGTTGTAGGGTTTAGTTTTGTTTGTAAGTGTTGTCGTCGAAGGGGTGTGTGGCGGGCTCGGTCGGTTCGTCCTCTAAGAAAATGGAGACAATACGATAATAGTATAGCAGTATATGTATAAAAAGGGATGCAGTTAATATTAAAGTTATTGGATATTATGGTTTTGAAATTGTTTTATGAATATAAGGGTAATAATTACCCTTATATTGATAGTACATAATATACTCGTAAAATTGATCCGAGAAAGCATAATTTTACGTGTGATGTGTTCAGTACTTTTCTTGATTGTAATAAAAAAAACATTGTAATAACTAATATCCAATAATATAAGGTATTTACTTGATACTAGATATTTAATAATTGTATTTAGTATTGTATATTTGTAAAAAAAATTTATTACAGCAAGTAGGGTATTTATTATATTTTGCATAGCAATTCATTTAAATCATTTTCCATGCTGACATTATAGAAAAAAAACCCCTAGCTACCATCGCTTCATCTTAAATTTTCCCATTTACCGGAAAGCCTCCCAAATAATATTATGTATAATACAATAATTTAGACGACCATCTCCTGTCCCTCTCTATCTCATAGTCTACATATTTTGCATTTCTTTCTGTCCAGTCTGCGCGGCTTGCGGTTTTTTTTCACATTTTCTCTATACTACTGATTGACGGAAAACTTAACAAAATCGTCGCTAGATGTCGCTGTTTCTAAAAAGACAAGCGATTCTTAAATACTTCTCAGCGTTTTTAGGATTATTGTCTAGTGTCATCGCACTTAAGTCTTTTCTGCTTCGAAAGGATCATATTGTGTCGTAGAATACAGATAGGAACAACCAGTGACCCAACATAAGTTTACTAGCAATTAGATGCACTTTTTAACGACTTTATAACAGAGCCCTGCGGTCACCAATCCGCCTGCCCAGCGTGGTGACCATGGGCAAAATACATGATTTCGCGCCATAATGTCTGGCGCGAACTTGAGGAGGCCTATGTCCAGCAGTGGACTGCGATAAGCTGAAGTAGTGATGTTGATGATTCAGAAAAATATTCTAAACTGCATAGTTTTAAACAATTTGTTTGTACGCCATCGCTTAGATAAGATAAACTGAGGGTACTGACAAAAATTTGAGGAAAATTCTGGAGTTATCGTCAATTCTTAATTTGATAAGAACTTTTACTAGAACTGAAACACAATACATGCCGATTATATTTTATTACACTTATCTCGTAGTTTTATATATTATGTATATTGACGATCCTTCTCCTACATGGGGAAGAGGCCTATGCCCAACAGTGGGATATTACAGGCTGAATCGTGATCGTATATTGACGGCTGCTTCTGCAGGATTATGTTTTATAGCCTTCATAGCGGTCACAAATCACGATGGTGTAAAGAACCTTATAATGTTATCCATATTATAGTATTATAGGATATTGAACACAACACATACATGCACCTAACTCTAAAACTTAAAAAAATACATGAAGTAATGTGGTACACAAATAAACACTATTAAGAAGGGCACAGCAAAAAATAATTTAAAATTTGTAGCAGCCCGACTGTGTGGCTATGGCAGTAAATAATATAGCCACCCCCTCTCTTCCCGTGGGTGTCTTAAGAGGAGACTAAGGGATAACACAGTTCCACTAACAAACACCTTGGAACATATAAAGCCGACCGATGGCGGGATAACCATCCAACTGCTGGCTTTGAAATACACAGGCTGAAGACGGGCAGCAGCGTCTTCGGTGCGACAAAGCCAGCCCTGCGGTCACCAACCCGCCTGCCCAGCGTGGTGACTATGGGCAACATACATAAGTTCACGCCATTTTTGGCACGAACTTGTGGAGGCCTATGTCCAGCAGTGGACTGCGATAGGGTGAAGCAGCTCGACTGAGGAAGTAGTTCAACCTTACAGGAGATCACGATCAAATAATATTTCTCTCAAGTAGTGATGTGTAACAGAAACACAAGGTGAGTAGGTAGCCAAAGCTCCTGGGGAGGGTACTTACAGGCACAGCAGGAAATATTCTACTCAAAATCTGAAGCAGCCCGACTGAGGAAGCACCTCGACCTTACAGAATATCAAAGCGAAATAATACTGCTTTCAAGCAGTGTTGTGTTCCTGTGGTGAGTAAGGTGATGAGACGAAATATGTGAGTATTTCTTTAAAAATGGGAATTCTGAGAATCAAACAGTGAACTAAATGAGTGGTGGTTTTGCCCGTCTTTTGTCATAAAGCAAATTCAGATGAGAGTGAGTAGTAAAAACTAGTGAAAATATTGTAGGTATATAATTCTCTAAAAATTTCGATTTTTTTTTGTAGGTAATAATATAAAGATTAATAATTAATACTAATAATTAGAGAGATTTTCCATAAAATAATTATGTTTTTGGCGTTCAAACACTAAAATCTTGCAGTAAAGCCTTTCACCGACAGGCGCCGATTCGTAACGCAGATGCGATCTAAAGGGCGCCATACACGGCGAAGATACTATAGGTAATAATTATGTTATCTTAACATACAATAAACGTGTGTGTAAAACGTGTATGGCGCCCTTTAGATCGCATCTGCGTTACGAATCGGCGCCTGTCGGTGGAAAGCCTAAAACAGGGTAAACCTTGTCCAATAGCACGAAACCCGAAATTAATACTGTTCTTGATTTTCATATTCCTAATTCTAAAAAATTCTTTTTCTACACAACTATTTAAATTAGTATTTATTTATAAAATTTCAAAAAAAAAAAAAAAACATTTGTATTAAACATAAAGTAATAAAATACAAAAATAAAGAATAAAGTCACAAAAAGCCAGACACCCGTCACTTAATAACGCCTACAATAATAATTCACAACAGCTTACAGATTGGGGTTAATTAAGTAAGGCGTAGCTAATAAGTCATTTGCGGGTAATGCATCAGATAACTGGAGCCAGTACTGGTGGCAAGTTATCAGTGTTGCAACTTGCCCATTCATTGGCTACTTGCCAAGTGCTCTGAATGTATGTTGAGTAAGATGCGGCAGTTTTAATTCTCAAGTTTTTATTTGTGTAACTAATATTGTAATGAAGAAAATTATGTTTATACACTTATATTATATACCTACTTATCATAGATTAGTTATCGTCAACAGCTTCTTAAAGTTGTAAAATTTACACAATATTTCATTTCCCCCAGCTAGCAACTTTTATTAGACCCTCTGGGGATAAATATAAAAAGAGATTGTAGAATTTACACACAGTAAAACTTTTATTTATTAACCGACTTCACACAAGAGGAGGATCTCAAATCAACTGTATCTTTTATGCGTATTTGTGTGCGTATACCTCATAATTTGATTGGGATCTGATTTTTGAATTATCTTTAATAATGCGTTGACTATTTTCTCGTCTACTTACGATCAACTAAATGATAATCCCCTGTTTTATTCCCTTAGGATGAGAAAGTTCTCTTTCATTTCTTATGTGTTTCATTATCAAAAACTTATGTTCTGATTTTTTTTTTGTTGTTATAGTAAAAATTTATATAGAAAAGTACCGCATCCAAAAACAGCATCAACGTCCAAAGATCGTCTCAAGCCAGTCTCAGAAATTATTATAAGAACATAGTCGGACGCAATGTAAATTGTCAAAAATAATGTTTTTAATTTACGACGGTGACCAGCCTGACTTATGCCCGCTTTTATGATCCGCACCAACTCGGAAGCTGAGATTGTATCGAGATTTTGAGAATGCTTACACTCTTCGGTGATTTTTAGAGTTCAATGACCAAAGATCATAAATGAACTAATAATAGTAGTATAATATGTTAACTGGTATTTGTTTGACCATAGCACCTGGATAGGAGAATAGGTGAAAATTTCAAAGTAGATATAAATTGAAATTTAAAACTGAATTTTTTTATGTTTGTCCGGATTTTTTTGAAGTGAAACTTCTTTAAGCGCATGAGGAGTAAAATTTGAGTGACCGCTAACGCGGTAGGGTCAGGAACGGTCAGTACTTGGATGGGTGACCGCCTGGAAACACCGCGTGACGTTGGCTTTTTAAAGGACTTTATAAATATATACAACGTTTACAGCTCGACAAAATAGAGCCACCTAGCGTGTACTATAGAAACTACAAAGGTTGTTTTTATATCGATAGTATTACATTGCAAACTAATAACTAGATAGCGCTGGAACGGAAATCGAAAGCTTTAGATATATTTTTAACCAGTTTTTTTTAACAAGTTTGTCAAAGAAGTTTCACTTCTGAGTTCTGACATGTGTACTTTGTGTTGTTTTTTAATAAGAATTTACCCTAATTTCATATTTCTGATCACCAGGAGGATTGGATTCATGTCAACAGGCAGCACCTTCTTTTTGAGCCTCCACATTGCGGGCCTGTCGGTAAGTCGGTAGACTTCAATTTTAAAAAAAAAACAATTATTATACGTTTTTATACTTTTAAAACATCAACAAAATATTACCTACTTAAAAATGAATGGATAAAATCTATTTACTGCTTTTTTATTATGCCAGTAAAATCAACTTAAAATCGAGACTCTAGACTAAAATATCCCGTTAATAAATTGAATTAAAAAAAATTTAATGAAAACAACTAATCAGCGTTTTCAAAGTTAAGTAAATATGTAAAAAAAACTTAATGCGAGTATACGTAGGTACCTACATAAATATGAATATTGCAACGGTAAGGCAGACAATTTTCTTTGAATCAAATTAAAATAATCAAAGATATTGATGTTTATCTAGATATTATGATTTTCCGAAATGACTGTAACATGCTTTTAACAATTATGTTGAAAATTAAAAAGAATTCGTCAGATTGTACGTCCAGATTGAAACAGATAGTGTTCACGCGATATTCGGCAGCCATTAGCCAATTATTTTGCAATTTGGTTAAAAGTCCCCCTTGACTACAAGTATTTACTAGCTTCTGCGCGCGACTTCATCGGCGTGGACTTCGCTCCTATTGGTCTTAGCGTGATGATACATAGCCTATAGCCTTCCTTGATAAATGGGCTATCTAACACTGAAAGAATTTTTCAAATCGGCCCAGTAGTTCCAGAGATTACCGCGTTCAAACAAACAACCAAACAAACAAACTCTTCAGCTTTATATATTAGTATAGATTTGTAGTTGCAATATATAGCATGTAACAAATATTATATAAATAGTAACTGAGGTAGAACACAGCAGGAAATTCATTATAAATATGGATCAGCCCGACTGCGGTAGTACCTCGACCTTACAGAAGATCACAGCTAAATAATACTGCTTTCAAGCAGTGTTGTGTTCCTCCTGGAAGCGATTTTAAAGTTACTTGAAAATGAGTGTAACTATTTCAGATTTTAACCATTGACAATTGATTTAAAATAATGTTAGTTGTACTAGCGATTATATCTTATCAAATTTAGTTACATTTTGATATACACTTCATTTATCCGATTAGCCATTTGCATAGTTTTACTTAAGATCGATAATATCTTGTTTATACTTAAATTGACTCTGACTCATAGTCTACAATAATTACATGTTACACTGCACCCACGTATATAGCACTAATTAAAAGATTACAATCACGTGATCAGACCTTGTTAAAACAAGTGTTAAATGCACTTATTAAATATTGCGTGTTTCGCTTTTAATATGTAAATTTAATTGGACAGTTAACACCCATGTTGACACGACATTCTGTTGTAGCATATTAATTATTATTTTTTAATCATAGTTTATGTAATTGAGTTTCATCTGGTGTAACTTTATGCTAACTGTACTAGCTGCTGCCCGCGACGTCGTCTGCGTGCGTTCACTGCTCGTTCCCCGTAGGTGATAGCGTGATAATATGTAGCCTATGTTCTGACCCGACTTCTTAATAATATTCGTGCCAAATTTGAAGTAATTCCATGCAGTACTTTTTGAGTTTATCCCGTACATACATTGACTTTCCTATCATTTTATTATATGTATAGATAGATATACTATATAATATGTATACTGTTAAGAATAAAAGCTGTAACTGATATAGGGTACAGCAGGAAATATCCTGCTCAATATCTGGAGCAGCCAGACTGGGGAAGTACCTCGACCTTACACAATATCATAGCTAAATAATACTACTTTCAAGCAGTGTTACGTCCCTGTGGTGAGTAAGGTGACCAGAGCTCCTGTGGGGATTTGAAGTAGGGTTGGCAACGCGCTTGTGATGCTTCTGTTGTTGCAGGCGTCTAGGTAAGCTACGGTAATCGCTTACCATCAGGTGAGCTGTACGCTTGTTTGTACGGCTCCCATATTGTAAAAGGTAAAATAAGACATCAGAGGGATGATCCATAATTAGGTGGTTCGTAGAAGTAACTAAAATTCAAACTATCATTTTGAAAAATATGTCAATTTTCTGGCCTTTGAAGTTTGTTTTATAATTATCATTTGTCAACTTAGGGTCAGGGTTGCTGCTGTGTGGTTACGGCAGTAAAGAATATAGCCACCCCCTCTCTTCCCGTGGGTTTCTTAAGAGGTGACTAAGGGATAACACAGTTCCACTACCACATTGGAACTTTAAAAGCCGACCGATGGTGGAATAACCATCCAACTGCTGGCTTTGAAATACACAGGCCGAAGACGGGCAGCAGCGTCTCCGGTGCGATAAAACCAGCCCTACGGTCACCAACCCGTCCGCCCAGCGTGGTGACTATGAGCAAAACACATGAGTTCAAGGCATTTTTAGCGCGAACTGTGGAGGCCTATGTCCAGCAGTGGACTGCATTAGGCTGAAGTGATGATGGTGGTCAGGGTTAGGGCTCAGAGTAAGGATATTCAATAAAACACAATTTATTAAGTTATAATTAATTTATTATACTCGACTTATTTATAATTATTTTGTTATTGCTTCGTTATTTATTGTTCTTATTTCTATAAATAGAGGATTTTTTTTTTGGTATACCGGAGTTTGAATGGACTTACACCGTGGTGAATAAGAAAAGGGACTTCATAAATTATTATAAACTTAATTAGCCTACAACTTGAAAAATTTCTGGTGTATATAATATTTAAAATTACATAAATAAATACATATCATAAAACTTTTTTTAACAACCATCTTAAGAGCTATTGCAATACGCAGACCGTCTGTCAGCTTTAAGTTTTATCAGGTATCGTCTTCAGCAAAACAAATATTCCACATAGCGTATTTCTTCTGGATTATGCACTTTTATAATGGTAAAATGTTTATTAAAATCGGTTATGTTTTATAAATTTATTAAAGTCTGTTACCAGATATTATGAAGTACCAACAAAAAAAAATTATTCATAATATTTATTATTGCCTTAACTACTTGATTGGTTTCTTTTGAAACCACTCTCTCATGTTTGTGTTTGTGTGTGGGTCATTGTATGATGCCTCGTCATTATATGAATATAATTGTAATAATTAAATGTCATTAATGAATTAATTTTATTTAAGTCACATTTTCTCATTCAGCAGGAATTCTTCAATTTATTGATAATGCTCTATATCTACAAAAAATAGCTTAAAAAATGAAACATTGATAGGAATCACAAAAGCTTTCAAGGTTATATTTTTATAATGAAAATTATTTTACTCTTATTCTCTCTTATCTATTGTTGATAGATAAAAGATAACATATTATCATCGTGTCAACAGAGTTGTAGCTAAGGTCTGGTAATTGAGGTATTTAAAACTGTCTATATTTTCATGAATCGATTTCATAATAACTAGCTTCTGCGCACGACTTCGTCGGCGTGGACTCCGCTCCTATTGGTCTTAGCGTGATGATTTATAGCCTATAGCCTTCCTCGATAAATGGGCTATCTAACACTGAAAGAATTTTTCAAATCGGACCAGTAGATCCTGAGATTAGCGCGTTCAAACAAACAAACAAACAAACAAACAAACAAACAAACTCTTCAGCTTTATTATATTAGTATAGATTTAATAAAATAGACCATAATTAATTTTAAGGCCCAGAAGTATTATATAAGGAAAGATTTTAAATAAAAATAATTTATGCAATAGTCTTGAAGACCTATGTCCAGCAATGGACTACAATAAACTGAACTGACTGACTGACTGACTCGAAAACCTTAGGTACAACCCTGAAAGCAACTTACCCTTACATTAAAATGATACACACATACACACTAATCTAAACTATAATTACATCTCGCAACACATCACATAACATCCTTAAAATCTCTTAATATTTATCTTAAGTTGAATTATTCTAATACACAAAAGTCAACAAGAAGAATATAGAAGTTACAATATGAGTTAGCGCTTAAAATATTCTATTATTCCAATAACAATATCACATATATAACTAGACAATAAATTAATATTAAATACAATAACAATCAACAATCATCTACATACATTCGATGATAATGGCTTGTTCATATAAAATACATCGCTTAATTTTAATTCGTATGTAGTATATAATATGTGCGTTGTGATTGAATATGATCACTTGAATGCGATAAGTCAAGTCGATGGCGCAAAAGTCTCTATAGATGTAACAGAAGACAGAAAAGAACCATTTGATCATAAAGATACAGATATTGAGGTCACAGATGCTAGACAAGGTAACAAGCTGCCAGATACATTGGTAGATGTGAATGAAGCAACTTTTGCGCTAAAGACTTTACCCTACTTTATTATTATCTAACACCGTCCGATAAAACTATAATTATATTGAAATACACACAGACATTTATTTGGAATATACTCTTGTACTTCTCTACATCTGATAGAATCTAAAACACATATAGTTTTAAATAGTAGGAGTAATGTTACGTATATAGCTTAAGTATAGCGTACACACCTATGTTCATATAATTTTTTGTATTTCGTGATTAGCCTTCTAAAAAGCTTTCTTTAATGATCATTTAGATAAATAATTTTTCGATAATTTACAACTAATAAAATATGGCTTGATTAAACTTAATTTCGTTGAATTTATGAATGGTCATGAAGTAATGTTTCATTCTCATGATTTTGAATTTTTCAATAAAGATAGTAATTTATATCCTAACGAAGTACGTAATGAAAAATTGGGATACAATTAAGTACTAGTAGACAGAGATTTAGTTAGATTTGTCCTAGGTTAGCAATCACACATATAGGTCGTAGAGGTATTGAAACCAGAATTAGCATTATGAAATCTTAAAAGTAGTCAACGTTTAAAATACAATAGGAATACAAGGGGTACACACCTACAACAACAGAATACAATTTCTAAAAGGACAAAGACAATGGATCAGGAATATAAACTTGTAAAGTTATCAAAAACGTCACTAGCTTAAGAGAAAAGAGTTCGACTAAAAAGCCCTTAAAACTTTCAAATATGTCAAATTTAAATCAAAAACTATATTTTCGACGCGACAACAATACACTCTAACACGAATATTTAGGGGTTTTAGATTTGAATATGGCAGTTTTAATTGAGAACTAGAAGGATTTTTATGCTATTTCAATATTAAAAATTTTAATACATTTAGTAGCAAAATCAATTGCATCTTAAAATTTAACATTTTAATCGTCATAGCGTGAGACATTACAACATTGATAATTCTGAATTATTAGAGGCAATCAAATGTAGTTAGTATCCTTCTCCGACATGGGAAAGAGGCCTATGCCCAACAGTGGGATAGTACAGGCTGAAGCGTAAATGTAGTTAGATAAAGCAGCACATAATATATAACTATTTTCATATGATCTTCGATCGTTTTTTATCAAACAAGAATAGCTTAGTTCAAGTTTTGTTACATATCTGAGCAAAAAGCAAGGTTAGAACTTGTTTATTTTAGTTTTAATTGACAGTATTAGTAAAACTGTATTAAAACTAAAACAGAACTGTATTAGTAAAAAAAATAAAAATATATTAGCATTTTAATGATTGAAGCAGAAGCAAGAAAAACTGGCCTTTAGAACAACCTACCAGATTTCACTAACTCGACGATATTGTCATAGTCCCTGTTATACTTCGTTCGTTTTCGACGGATCATAGAATTCCGCAGCAAGGCAAACCCTTTAAAGGATTCCAAATGAAAAAAAAGGACGGCTATTTAGTGCAATCTAATACCATTTGTCAAATTATCTAATTCTAAATTGTTTGACATTTTTTTAATACTGCTGAAGTTGTAGAATTTTCAAATAATGCGGGATATAACATTTCAACATATATTTTATGACGTCGATGTTAAAACATCTTCAGTACTAGTTTGGTTGTTAAGTTAACTAAAATTTACATTAATGAAGTAGAAAATACTCAAGAAATGAAAATAAATAAACTTTAGACATGGAACTTGATTTTTTAAGAAATTCTAATAATTCAACGGTTAAAGAAGGATTTGAAGATAATACAGAAGTATCAGCCAAAATAGATAACATAAATCATTTTCATAATCCTAAGCATGAGACAGCTCACATTAAACGCTAAGCACAGAATCTAATTAAATATATTTTAATATTTAATAATACAACTATTACTAATTTCATTAAACTTAATATTGTCTAAATTACATCGCTTAATAGTCATAAATATACGCCTAGCGAGATATTATATGTAAGAAAAACAGCGTTGCGATTCACATTTATTACTATTTTTCGATATGTCAGGCAGTTAATTCTCTAGGTCACTGAATGATGACAGGTTTTGACTATTGATATAACTGTATGTAAAATTGTCATTACTTCTTATATTCAGAAGATAACTTTTTGATAAAGATGAAATTATTGTTTTTTACTGAGATGGTCTCTACATTTCCTTGTAGCGTAGATCGTAAGACAGAATTATCAACGAACAGATTAATAGTAGATTACCTTTGAATTTTCGACAGTTTCTCATATATAACTTTACATACATTTATAACAATAACTTTTGAAGCAATGGTATTTGATCAAGAAACTTTATTTTGTTAGTCTCTTATCTTATCTATCCTTCAAAATTAAAAGATTGCAACGAAATAGTAAAATAAATATATTTACTCGAATCAACGTATCTCTTCTTTGTAAGATTTATATCTCACTTGACGATTAAATACTTAAAAAGCTTAAAATGAAACGAAATTTTATAAAGAAATTGAGCAATCAAGCAAAACATTTGTATAAAGAAGACTTATTGTCTAACAATAGTAATAGTTTAAGTTGATAAATTGACGACGTTCGTAATTCTATAAATATCAGATGGATAATATCAGCAAAGGTTTCCTTTAAAACCTATTTATTTTTCGTTATTTATTTACTTATTTCAAGTAAAAAAATTACGAGAGAATGTAAAAAGCAGTGCCTCAAAAACAATGAATAGTTACAACACACCGCGTTTCTAGAGCGACATATATTTGACAGCTAATAACATAAATATTTGATTCGATTAAAAGATCCTATACTTAAATATAGTAATTTAGAACTTAGTCTGCAACAAGGTTATTATTTTGAACTGAAAAATAAATTTGATTATATAGAAGACAATTTTGATAAAGTTTAAGTAAATATAAATGAATTAATATTTCTTAACTGTGCAAACTTTTAAGAAGCGATAAATGTTATGGAAACCGTTGCTGATGTTAGTGTAATTGAGACGAAGCTTATACATTTAGAGGCATAAAGTTTTAGTACACGTTTTAACACTGAGACTTCTAAAAACACATATGCAACATCAATATCATAGTACATCGATAAATTTTCAAAACCTTATTAAGAATTGTTTTAACTATCAACTTCTTGAGAATTAAGACAAAAGTAACAAGTTTTCGTATCAACAACGTCGTGAAATTGAAATTTGATGAAGATCAAAATTTTCATCTACGATTTCATGAATTTATTATAACAGAATGCAATGGTAATAGTCTTCAACAGTATTGAGCTTAACAGCCAGTTGCACAAAGATAACCATTAAATGTCCTTTAGCTAATGACTCATTATAGCTAATGAATTCATTAATTTAATGACGTTGCACAAAACTCTTTTAACGTCAGTTAATGTGTCTTTAGCTAAAGAGATCATTAAAACGATATTGCCAATAACAAAATAAAAATGACAAGAAATGAATGAATGTTTTCTTTTTTTTCGTTACAAGTCATCACAGGATTATAAAAAAAGATGCATTTTACAAAAAAAAAAAAAAAAAACGCGTAAATTACATTTGTTTGACGTATTGACACGTATTTAGACTAGGCTGTATGGACTGCAGTCCTTTGCCTTTCCCTATTGGGGATAAATTTAAAAACAACAAACAATTTGTTTGACCGTTGGTGTTTGATTGGATTTGCTTATTTGGTTAAAAGTGCTTTAAAAAAGGTTATATGTCCAGAATGTCTCGGATTTTAAAACTGCATGCTTGGAAATTCTATATCGAATTCTGAAGTCTTCACCATTATGTTTCGAAAAAATATCTATCCTGTTTGGTATACGGCGACGACGATGTTGAATATCTTCTTCTGGATCAGACAATGAAGAAAGACTCGACAAAGACATTTTATGACATTTATACAAAAAATCTGCACTGAAATCTACTTTAGTTTACTTTAATGTACCCTTTTGGGCTCATTAAAATTCTAACCTCAAAAACGTCAAACTAAAGTGACATTACACACTAATGACGATTTGTGCAACACAAAACTACACTAAAGTCGATATTTGACATTTCATTAGATAAATATAATGGGACTTTAAAAATCACCTCCAAAATACGTTTGTGCAACAGTTTAATGAAGTATTAGTTTTTAAAGTCACTTTAAAAAGATAAAGCTCCTTTATGCAACTGGGCGTAAGAGGCTTTAAAACTAGCACACGAAAGAGTTATAACAATACACTAAAGATATACTCATATCTTATGCAAAGACCATATAAAATATAGTGCTATAATCCCTAAGTTCAATTCTAAGTGATTATGATATAACAAAATAAATTCAAACGACAAACAGGGCAACCTATGTAAACTGCGTTTCATTTTGGTCCTATTTATTGTTTAATGATCTTTATTTTCATATTGTGCTTCGCTTTGAAACAAATCTACATTACACATTAGACAATGAAAAAATCGCTATAACAATCATTCCATATCACATTCTCGATGATTTTATTTATATATTTATGAAATTTAATTACTTATTATTAATTATAATTTTAATTTTTAATGATATCAACTCTAAGGGGATAAACGATTGATAAATATTCTATACTATATAAAATGACCGCTTTGTACAGATAATGGAATTAAATTATTCAATGACAGCGTTGATTTTTTCTGAGGTGACGATACTATTTTGTTAAGATCCTTTTCCGAGATAACAGTAAATAACTATTACAGTAACTTAAATTTTGAATATTTCTCACAGTGTTAAGTATATTACGTTTAAATATTCTGAACTCAAATGTAGTTAGTTATTGGTCAACATCCCAAAACTGAGTAATGATTCCAGGACTATATTTAATAAATGTAAGGATTTAGTTTTCTTTGCTGTTCTACTTTCGGTCACAATATGGTATACTCACATATAAGAAATTTTCAAATTTCGAGTACCTATCACACCTTGGACCCCAGATTTTTCTCATTGTCAATAGCAATCGTAACGAAAATATTTAAAAAATAGATTTTTTTATTCCTCCGATCTAGATCTTAGGGCAACAAAGCAATCTTATTCTATGGATAAACGAAAATCCTTTTGAAGGATAACAAGCGATATCAACAAATGTCTTTTATTGAGGTATAATATTATCTAATGCTAGCAACTTATCGACTTTGTGCTATATTTCGTTGCGTTCTACCGCACTCGTAGTTTAATGATAACATTATTCATACATGATTAATCTAAAGCTTATCAGAGCGTGTTATGTTAAAATATATTTCAATATTTAATATAAATGAATTGACCAGAAAACAGGACTATGATAAAAATGATGTAAACATATATGTAGATATTGATATAAATCAGACAATCTATAACAATTGTATAACAATTGTGAAACAAATGCGTAATCATGTATCGGGTGCGATAATCGAGACATGACCGCAGTTGATAATGCTAATACATAACACGCAATGATATAATTTACCTTAAATTAATGATAGCACGTGAATCCACATAATCTCTTAGTAAGTAGCCGTTCCAAGCTAATTATTGTATAACATTTTATTTATCTAAGATATAGGTACAACCAGATATAGACAAAATTGTCAAAAACACACCCAAATAGACGAGAGTCTAATATCTTGAACACTTCTTTTACATCACCTTAAAAACTTCCACCCGTTTTCGACCGTCAACATTTCCAAATGTATCGTGAAACCAACTCAGCGAGAGACACAGAAAACGATTGAGCACAAAAGATTGGAAGACTCGAGCGAAAGGAATGGTTATATCCTGCTGAAATCTAAAATATATCTAAAAAAGCTTCTATCGCAATTATAAATACCTTATCGAATAACCTAGATGAATTTTTAATTCGAATTAAATAATAAATTTCGTTTATCGCTGATTTTAAATTGGAACCTGAAAATTTTCATGAAGGAAAAAGTGGTGATATAAAATCCTAAATCAATAATATACTCTTTAGAAACACTGATATCAATGACACGGTTTAAAAACTTAATCTAACCGGTTGTACTTCACCCGCTGATGCGGGTAGAGTCAGTAGATGAAGGCGGGATGCAGCGGTGGTGCTGAAAAGCGTGGAGTCTTGTCCAACGGCGCGCAACATGCTGGCTCGCAGCATGCACTGTATGGAGCTGGTAGCAGAGCGTATTGAGTTGGTGGAGCGTACAGGGCCGGTGCGGCTGATAAAGAGAACAATAGTCTTATATAACACTGTTTTCAGTTATTAGTTTTATATGTAATTAGTTTCTTTTATAATGTATGTACGTTAAAAAGGAGGAGGTTTTCATTTTGAGTGTATACTTTTTTATGTATTAGCTCATATTAATGATACTAACAATTTTGATGATTGTTTTATACCTCATAACTTTTTAATGGTATCTACTAATTTTGATGATTCTTTTATTACTCGAAAAGTTGGTGCTTGTCATGTGGTTCCATTTATATTTGATCTTACTAGCAAGCACTTTTAGAGCTTTGCTTCTATTTTAATTTCGTCATTAGTAAGTACTTTTTGAGGTATCTCTAATAATATTTTTACGTCTACCTACGTTGTATTACTTGTCAATGTAATTGAAGTTGATTTTTTTCGTTTAGGAGCTAACACAATTATTTTGTATATTTTTTATCGATACAAAATAATATTAATAATATAACTTATTTTACCAATAGATTATTAAATAGAACCACGTTATTATTCGTCGACTGTGATAAAATACAAATGGCGATAAAACAAATACACTTAAAAAAATTAATTAGTATTGTAAATTGTTGTACCTAACTTACTGTCAAACGGTAGAGGATAGACAGCGTATGGGGGTGGAGGCATCTCGCAGGGTGCACACGCTGGCAGTGGCGCCAGGGGGGGACAGATGAGCTGGTAGCAGAGAGGCGCTTGGAGAGGTGCAGCTTCGGAAGTCAAAACTGGTATTTGACTTATCTGAAGAAAAATATAATAAGCACTTTTTTATATACTGTAAAGGTGACGATCAAGCGTACGTTCCGTCTAATGATACGCCGTTACTTAAGCCCGTAGACGAGTGCAAGAATAGGAGTATTACAAGCGCAATAGTCCTGTTATCCTATTAACTGAGGTAGGGCACACCAGGAAATTTCCTGCCCAAAACATGGAGCAGCCTGACTGGGGTAGTACCTCGACCTTACAGAAGATCACAGCTAAATAGCACTGTTTTCAAGCAGTGCTGTGTTCCTGTTGGGGAGTAAGGTGTACCAATGCTACTGGGGATGGGGTCGGCGCTTGCGATGCTTCTGGTGTTGCAGACGTCTATAAGCTACGGTAATCTATTTTTTTCCCCGGAGCTCTGGCTACGTCACTCACCACTAGAATACAACACTAGTTGAAAGAAGAGTGATATTAATTTGTTATTTTCTGTAAGGTTGAGGTACTTCCCCACTCGAAATGCTCCAAAGTTTGATCAAGATAAATTGCCCTAACTCAATAATACCTAAAATCAATACCCAGAATAATAACTAATTCTGATTTTATATATTTAAAACTTATATGTGTAAATATATTGCTAAATAAAAAAAAATGTAGGTATATTACTGAGGTATATAGTATATAACTGTAATACATAAAACTAAGACATCTGTAATGTATACTTTTTATCACCACGAAAAATTCTGATACGAAATATCATAATTAGCCTTCTTTTTAATTCTAGACCTTTGATTTTATTAATGATACATATTTTATTCTTAGAATATAAAAAAATACTCGTGTGTTTTTAAATAAATAATTTTCATAAAAAGTTTTTGATGCAAACACTGTCGTCGTTGATGTAATCAATATAGCTTCGAGATCCATCATTCTGATGTCCTCAGCACTGAGTATGTGGACATAACAGTCAATATAAAACTAATACCCATAAGTGCAAAACTTTTGGAGTATCCGGGTAATTATTAATGTAAGCTATATATGTATATAACAATGATATTAAGTTGTATTTGATGAGAGTTTTATCGTTAGTTATATAGATAGTTGTTTCTGTTTGTATTACCAAAGGTTTTATATTAACATGGTTATTTCTATTACGAAAATTATTCGAAAACGGGATATATACCATGTTTATTATTTTCGCCTTGCGGAGCTCGATATTTCGACATTAACTGCGAATTGTCTTGTTCACGAGACTCTCGTTTTTACAACAAATAATTTTTGTACTGAGTTTTTGTATTACCAAAAACAAAAATTATACATTAAATTTTGGTTGCGCAGTAAGAAGTTACTTATGAACTATATTTATAAAAAAAATGGTTGGAACATAAAGAATTAACTGTGGAAATACTAAATCAATCGATTTGAATTTTTGTTTTTATATAGGCTATATATTAAGTCATGATCGATACTAATGAAACAATAGGTATTGTAATAACATATATTGTTATGTAAGATATCATTAATTTAATAATAATGCACAATTTTTTTAAAGAGGCATGCGGAGTTTCTTTTCGAGTCACTTTATATTACAACTAGCAGACCCGCAAACGTTGTTTTGCAATATATGTTACTAGCGACCCGCCCCGGCTTCGCACGGGTGAAATGCCGATACTAAATATACTACACACTTTGAATTTCAAGTCTCTTACTTCAAAAACATAGGACTTTCATATAAACTTCCAACCCCCGTTTAACCCCCTTAGGTATGGAATTTCGTAAAACCCGTTCTTAGCGGATGTCTACTCCCTTTAAGGAACCTACCGGCCAAATTTTAAGTTTGTAGGTGTAATTTTCATTGGACTTCATACAAACTATCATCCCCTGTTTTAACCCCAAAAGGGGGTTGATTTCTCAAAATACATTATTAGTATACCTCAACACCATCTATAGGGCATACATTTTGAATTTCAAGTCTCTTACTTCAAAAACATAGGACTTTCATACAAACTTCCAACCTCCGTTTAACCCCCTTAGGGGTGGAATATCGTAAAACCCGTTCTTAGCTGACCTCTACTCGGCGAAAGGAATATTCCTACCAAAATTCAAGTCTCTACGTCTTATGGTTCCAGAGATATCGTGATGAGTCAATGGGTGGGTTACTCTTTTATATATATAGATTAACCCCCGCAACCCCCTCTTGTGATTGGAATTTCGTAAAATCCGTTCATAGCTCACCTATACTCGGCGAAATGACTATTCCTACCAAATTTCAAGTCTCTACGCCTTAGGGTTCCAGAGATATCGTGATGAGTCAATATATGGGTGGAAATCTCTTTTATATAAATAGATAAATTATTTAATTAGAAGAAATATAATTTTAGTTTGTAAAATGATAATTCAAAAGAGCTTTTGAAGCCTGCTTTGATAAAGTCATTTTGATTTTATTGTAAATGTCAATGGGCACAAAATTGTCCCAAGTTTATACAACAAATAAAAATCACATGTCAAAAATATTTTAAAATGATACATAGCTGTACAATAACTAAAACTTCTTGAGAAAATCTGTATGATTATTTAGAATTTCTAAGAGATCTGAATTTAGGCCATTAACTTCCAATCATCCTCTTTACAAAAAAGGCCTACAAAAGTCAATAGGGTATTTATAGGACAATACCTGCTTTCTCACAGCTTGGGCGACTCGGAGACGTCCTAGAGGTGAAAACATCACGCCTCCGCTCTGGAAGAAAAACATAAGTGCTATGAGTTATGCCGAAGTTATCTTACTTTATTCTAATTGCATTACTACTTTTTTTATGTCTAGGGAACGTTTTGGTTTTATTATCTTTATTTACTAGAATACGTTCAATAACCCGCCTGCCCAGCGTGGTGACTATGTGCGAAAAACCATGAGTTCGCGCCAAGAATTTCGGCCCTCAATTTCCGGCAGGCCCACTAATCCTACTGGTACTACTAAGGCTACGGTAGTGGCGTGGCGAACTTGGGGAGGCCTATGTCCAGCAGTGGACTGCGATAGGCTAAAGTGCTGTTTTTCTAGTATAAATAGTACCTAGTTATTTTATTTAAGTGTTGTATTAGAGTCGGTGAAGTTCCTTCCATTCTCTTCTATCCTCTGCTACTTGACCTCCAAATAAGACACGATAGCCTTCTTCTCTTACTTTCTTCTCTCTACACTTTGCAAAAATCTTTATAAAAAGTCTCTCAAATTTTGTTTTACACAATAAAGTTGAATACTGTGTTTACATGTACATGGTAAAATCTGTATAAAAGCTTAAAGGTCATGTTTAGACTCATAACGAAGCCTCACGTGGGCAGAACCACGAATCTTCTATTGAATTTATATTTTATACAAAGACGCGTAGGCTTAGCACTGCTGGCTTTTCTTGTAGACACATAGATATGTATATGTATATAAAATATATAAAGCTTTCATACATATGATTAAAATAGGCGAGTAACGTTTTGGAAATTTTCTAAAAGAATATCTGATGAGTTTATCTTGTGGTAGTTTCATAATTATTTAGTATAACATTATTAATAATACTTTCTAATATCTTTAAAGATATAACGTGCATTAAATCGATGAACGCCGGCTGCATGCACGAAAAATAATGACTCATGGCCCCGTTACGCTCATTATACGCTTGCGTCGCATCTATCTCTCTTCCACTCGATTCAAATTCAAATTCAAATTCAAAAATTTTTATTCAGCATAAAATTATTACAATTTCTTACTGAACGTCATGAGTCTACTACCAGTTCGGAAAGAAAAAGCCTCTGACCTGAGAAGAACTGGCGAAAGAAACTCAGCGGGACTAATATCATTTTTTAATCATGTTTTTTTTCCAAAGTAGATTGAAATTTACAATTATTATATAGGTTGAAATAGCCTGGAGGCGATCACATCATTCCCAAGGCGTACTGTCTACTATAAAATCGTTAATCGAATAATATCCTTTAGTACACAAACGTTCTTTCACAATTTTTTTAAATTTGGCAATAGAAGCTTTTTGAACGTTTTCTGGGAGCCTGTTGTATAAGCGTATACATTGTCCATAGAAAGAATTACTGACTCGGCGTAAGGCGTAACGTAACGTATGTTTTGTTATGACGTTGTCCGGTGTCCGATCCGTCCGGTCGGTCCGGTTGGTCCGCTTGGTCCCTAAACCAACTTAACAGACAACCAATTTTTTAAGACCAGTAACTTACGGCCGTTTTCAATAATCTGATCTATCTTTGGTTTTGTCTACCAGCGATAGATTTTAGTCACAATTTATTCGTAGCTTATGTCAAAATTCTATCTCTAGTAAGAAAATTCAGAGATGCATAGATAGAATATTGAATAGACCGTTAATGGCTGCGTTATGGGTGACAGCTAACTG
Source organism: Melitaea athalia (assembly GCA_905220545.2). Lineage (NCBI taxonomy): Eukaryota > Metazoa > Arthropoda > Insecta > Lepidoptera > Nymphalidae > Melitaea > Melitaea athalia. Next base: position 12,355,091 of record HG992203.1, read on the forward strand.
ATATACTTTATAAAATAAGTTAACGTATATAATAAGTTGAATCCAAAGTTCAAAGCCAAATTACAACGAATTGGTATCCAAGAGATGGCAAGAAATATCGAGAACGACAACAAATGCGCTGGAAAATGAGCTGAAACTTACTGCGGGACCCAAATGGAGGAGATTTGCTCAAGACAGGAAGCAATGGAAACTACTGGAGGAGGCCTTTGCCAGAAGGCACATTGAGTTTAGAGATATCCTATAGTCAGGCGAATGAAACGATACAGTCATAAAGATTAACCTCACCCAGTTTAACGGGCTAAATAAATAAATAAATAATATAGGTTCAATCAGCCAAAGCCGGAGTTAAAATCAAACTTACAACACATAGAGCAGTAAGCCACCGCAATTCGCGCTAATAGGGTATCAAATTATACTAAAATGACGAAACTAAAGTGATTTTAAAATCTGCTTAAATTTTATAGATTTAGATTTTAATTGCATTGATTTTGATACGCCAGTAAAGATTAGAACCGATTTTGTAATCACCCTTACCCTACTTGCATGTGGCTTTAATAACCTTAAGTGCTTATCTTGCACGCAATATCCGCTCCTAATGCTGTGTTTGTTGTAGATTAAACACATTACTTTCAAATAAATTTGTTTCGTTCAAATTCTTTATACGTCTTTTGTTATTTTGTCTTGAGTAATAATTACTCTGGTTAAAATAATTACCCCTATTATTATAAAATATTTACTTATTATTTAATTTACTTAAAATAATAATTATTTTAAGTGTTCCCTATTTTGTTATTGCTCAATATAATTTTAGATGCAAAAAAGTTGAGATTGCCTGAATACGAATATTCCATGATCATGTGACACTGCACGTCAGAGGGCGCGGGTTCAAATCCCGCTGGGTCGAAAATTTTTGATATGATTTAATATGTTTATTCCATGATCAGCACTGAAAAGTATGAAGAATTATAAAATAGATTCCGATCCTTTAGAATTTTCTAGCAATTCCGTCTGGAATCTTGTTCCAAATTCAAGAATTGCCTTGCAAAAGATTTGTATATTAACGGGCCAGTTTAACACTCCCTTTTAAATTCAATTAAAACGCGAGTAAAATCGGGCGTTTCAACTAGTATCATTTAAAATACGAACAGCTGCAGACAAAGGTTGCAACACGCATGTTACTCTACATACATTTCAACGTCTTTAGAATTTTTCGCTTCACAAAGTCTAAAACCTAGAAGTGCCGCTCTTAACGGCTTTCTTTGTGAAACACTTTCCTTTTCATGCCTTTTGAGAGCAGCCATTGTTTTAGTAATCTTCCCTATTTTTAGATTCTTCTACTTCTCGCGTCTCATTGTTTAGAATTTCTGTTTTCTCTTATGTTAATATAAATATTACGTCTTAATAACCATTATAGTATAACTAGCTGAACTCACAAAATTTGTGACACCACATATATTTTTTATACTTTTTAGTATCGAACCAAAAAAATATATTATCTGAATTGGTTCAGTCGTGATTTATGCCCGTAAACACACTTAAATGCAAAGGTAATTAATTTTTATTTGTATCAAAGATAGATTCCTTCGCCCGTTTGCGTAGTTAACAGTAGCCCTGCTTAGTAAATATAATAATACATTTATTTATTATTATTTATTTATTCATTCAGGCATTTGAATCTATACTTATTATAAAAATAAGTCCCCCGGCCGCGTCTTTCTGTCCTCCTGTCTGTCTGTCTGAACGCGATAAACTCGAAAACTACTGAACGGATTTTTACACGGTTTTCAACAATAGAAAGAGTAATTCTTGAGGAAGGTTTAGGTATATAATTTATTATGCTTTTATGTAAATTAGCAGAAATACGGCGATAAATGTTGAAGTGGTCGCAAAAAATCTCGCCAACGGGGATCTTTCCTCGCGAACGCCGCGGAAACTAGCAAAGATATAGTTAAGTAATGTACTAGCGAATTCAAAATCTATAAAAATGCTACAAAAAAGTCCGCGACAGCATATCTCTATCTCTTACGGTTGACTTACAATAACCACTTTTATGTTCAAATTTGTAATTAAAAACATTACGTTATTTTCAAAGCTATTTTCTTTAGTTCAGTATTAATCCTTATCGAAATAAGTATGTTGGTTAGCTTAAGAATTTAATGTAGATTAAAATTGCCCTTTACACTATATCAATCAGATGAATAGTTTTTGAGATATCGTCGTTAGAAGTAATTAATTATTAAAAATAATTAATGCGCAACGAAGTGGGCACGGGTCGGCTAGTTAAAAATAAAATTAACGCGCAACGAAGTGGGCACGGGTCGGCTAGTAACTGATAAGTCCAACGAGTATATTTTAGTGTTTAAAAGACAATTTTATATTTTTCATAAATGAATCAATTCTGTTCCTAAATTGATTTATGTTTTGGCTCTCACTGTTTCCTATCGTTGCTTATTCCACATCTCCACCTCTCTATTGCTGAAGAATTGCTATGTGTATAAAGTTTTACATTACTAACTATACTTTCATTTAAATGGGACCTAGCGTAATTACACTTCAAGATTCTCGATATTTCAGCGAAATTATGGACTATTAATACAGAATGTAAAACCTTTATAGATTAAGAAAAAATATATAGGTATATTATGTATCAATCGATTATTACCACAAATACAGGGATTATGTGTCAACTTTAAAAATAGATGACCGTGAGTTTGTGAAACATATTTGTGCGACTAGCAAATCCGGTAGACGTCGTCCTGCTTTGCGGAAGGTCACATGAGAAAAGTTGTAAAAATAATAATCGTTATACTTTCCGAAATTTCCTAATTTTCAACGCAACTTTCCTAAACTTTCCCTTCTCATTTGTAATTGTAAGAACCTTCGTTACAATTTATAAGAACCTTCTACATAGTAATAGAAAACTTAAGTAAATTGCCGAATTGAATCTAGTACTTCTAATAGTAACACATTTGGCGATTATAATTTTTAGGGTTCCGTACCTCAAAAGGTAAAAACGGAACCCTTATAGGATCACTTTGTTGTCCGTCTGTCTGTCAAGACCCTTTTTCTCAAAAACGCGTGGAGGCATCAAGCTGAAATTTATATTAAATACTCAGATCTGCTGCCTCTTAAAGCTGTGAAAAAATGAAACTTCTAAGCCAAGGCAATCAAAAGATACAGCCGTTTATGCTGCAAATTTTCGACACTCTCAAGGGAATCAAAACCTACAGGGTACTTTCCGTGAACTAAGAATCTTGAAATTTGGTACGAAGCAACGTCTTATAGCACAGATACAGGAAAAATTGCGAAAAGTGTAAATTTTTAGTTACTACATATAAAAAAAAAATATTTTAATAATTTTACACTTAATACCACTTTTCTCTTGAACGCGTAAAAGTATTAAATTGAAATTCATATCAAATACTCAAGTCTATAATACCTTTAAGCTGTAATAAAATCAAACTTCTATGTCAACGGTATCAAAAGAAAAACCAAGTTAAGCCGCATATTTTCATCGAAAATAGTCCAAAAGGAATCAAAACCTACAGGGTACTTCCCGTGAAGTCAGAATCTTGAAATTTGGTACGAAGCAACGTCTTATAGCACAGATACAGGAAAAATTGCGAAAAGTGTAAATTTTTAGTTACTACATATAAAAAAAATATTTTAATAATTTTACACTTAATACCACTTTTCTCTTGAACGCGTAAAAGTATTAAATTGAAATTCATATCAAATACTCACGTCTATAATAACTTTAAGCTGTAACAAAATCAAACTTCTATGTCAACGATATCAAAAGAAAAACCAATTTAAGCCGCATATTTTCATCGAAAATAGTCGCAAAGGAATCAAAACCTACAGGGTACTTCCCGTGAAGTCAGAATCTTGAAATTTGGTACAAAGCAACGTTTTATAGCACAGATACAGGAAAAATTGCGAAAAGTGTAAATTTTTAGTTACTACATATAAAAAAAATATTTTAATAATTTTACACTTAATACCACTTTTCTCTTGAACGCGTAAAAGTATTAAATTGAAATTCATATCAAATACTCACGTCTATAATAACTTTAAGCTGTAACAAAATCAAACTTCTATGTCCACGATATCAAAAGAAACAGCAATTTAAACCGCATATATTGAAACTAGCAAACAACTGACAAGGGAATAAAAATCTAAAGAATACTTCCCGTCGACCTAAAATCTTCAGGTATGAAGCAACGTCTTATAGCACAGATACAGGAAAAATTACGAAAACCTTAAATGTATAGTTACATCGCAACCACAGAAATAGTATGTGTAATGTTGTTTATTTCTGCTTTGTTTTTCAATTATAAAACTTTGAAAAGTAATATTTATTTACTAACTCTTTTTGCACACCAATACACAAAAGAACAATACATAGAATTTATAACAATAAACTTGCATCAATTGCAACAGGCGGCCTTATCGCTAACACAGCGATCTCTTCCAGGCAACCTTTGGGCAGAGGACTTGCATATAAACTAGGGGAAGGGCGCAAAATTTTGTAAAAAAAAGGAACAATATAAAATAAAAATCAGATATAAATAAATAACTATATAACAATAGATGCTATATTTAATGACACATATGTACATATAAGTTTACTCATATGTATACACAAATATATAAATACATACATACATACGTATATACACTATAAGCAAATTGATAGATTAAGACGAATGACATAACAACATTACTTTACTTCATGAAAAATAATAAATAATAAAATAAAGTTGCTTAACATAATTTAATTTAAGATTGAGCGCGTTAGACAGTGGCAATAAGTTCCAAAGGCGATAAGCTTCAATAGTGAAAGATTTAGAATAAAAGGAAGACGAATGTGAAGGTATCTTTAAAGTTAGGCTATCATTTAAGCGAAGAGGTACATATTATATATTTATCTTTAACGCCAGCGTTGATTCTAGACCAGAATGAAGAAAGTTCTTCAATATGTACTCGTAGCCGGCGACCATGCAAGTAACTATGAAACCAGTCAGACCCCTTAGGAGATATGTTAAGAGAACCAAGTATAGCTAGTAGTAAGTCAAAATCAACAGTATTGAAATGATTAATGAAATCAAGTAATATTAACACTGTAATGAGAATTCTAGACATTAAAAAATATATAATTATGTTTAAACAATAGCAGACAATAATAAAAATAAATTTAGGAAAACGTGTTTTATACAAACGTGAAAACATGTACAAAGGTCAAAAAGGTTCGAATTAAATTACAAAATAAATGTTACATCATCTGTGGGACTATTTAAATAAATAAATAAATAATAAATAAATATCTACTATATATAATATGGTTCAAATTTAATACTTAATACCTAGTAATAAAGTATTTTTGAACCAGATTTCTAAATAGTGACTAAAAAATTTGTAAATAAATAACTTCGATAAAAGAACTTTCCTACCAAGAGACAGGTCAAGGAAAAAAGGGAGACCAATTAAAAGGTGGAGAGATATCTTCAACCAGATAATTATGTGGACCGCTGTGTATACAGAAAGCACGGGAAAGGGATACATGGAAATGTTTAGGAGAGGCCTACGCCGCAGAGGCGACTATTACTATTACCAATATTAATTAAGTGATGTTATAAACATGTAGACGAGTTAATTATACGAGTATAGAATAAATATATACATAGGTTAATATACATACATATGTTTAAAATAAGAATACTTACGCTAGTATTAATTGAAATTTTAATAGTAATAGAAATAAAGACGATTTTTATTTTATTTATTTATTTTATTTTATATAAATTAAAGAATTAATGAAAAGATAAAGATACCTTTGTCTTAAATTTATGCTCCTCCAACTTTCCATATTGTAATGTTACGGATTTCATTTAGCAACAAAATACCATAACTTTTACTTATATACCTGCAGGTTTGTACGGAACCCTCGGTGCGCGAGTCCGACTCGCACTTGACCGGTTTTTTTTTATACTATGATCTCTTACAAATCTTTATAAAATGTCTATATATATTCGTTGTACTTGTTTCAGGGCGATGGAAATTAAGTGGTCACATAAGGATGACATAAAAGACTGAAAGTTTTAAAGGTCCTTATAACGACGCCCTTTGCCAACAAATAGACGGAAGGGATCTAAGCCCTTCTAAGGACCAGAGAATATTACTTTTTATCAAACGATTTCTTAGTAATTTTGCTTAAATTGCGATTATAAGAAGATGCGATGTTATAAAAAAAGTCTTGATGTCAATAACTTTAAGGATTTTTGCTACTTCAAAACTTTTTTTTTTCAAATTAAATTATGGTGTGTAATCATACTGGAATGTTATTATCGTAGACGCTTGTTTGTTTGATTTCCGCTTGAATAAAATATTTGTTACCTTAAAAATAACTGTTTCTGGTCTCAGTATTTGTCCTTTTGGGATTCCTCATCTTGCTTTAAGAAGAATATCTTATTTCATCTTGGATTTGTTTCCTTTTTTTAATAGCATTAAATTTGCATTATTTTACTCTTCTGTACAAACTTTAGTAAAAATAAAACGTCTAAGAATACGTTCTGATTTTGTCTTGCAGAGAATGCTTCTAGCATTGATTCCGCCTTTTATGTAATACTATTTGACCTGACGAACTTTGTATTGTCAATTTGTTTTGTGAATATATTATAATTTTATTTATTTTCATGCAAAAGGTTTGCATTGTCTTGACAATGAAGAAATGGAAAAAAAGAATTATTGAACTTAGTGCATCGTTCGAAAGCCAAATCGGTCCAGCCATTCCCGAGTTTTAGCGAGACTAACGAACAGCAATTGATTTTTATATATATACTAGATGGATGACTTGGGGAGTAAGCTGGTGAATGTATGACGAGAGCGTTACGAAAAGTGTGATTGGGTGAGGTAAACGGAAGATGAGAGAGAGATATAAGTTAATGAAGATAGAGAGAGACAGAGTTACGTTTCGTAAGTTTGACTTCAGTCGTGTGCTCTAAAGCAAAGTTGTTTTTTTTTTTTGATAAATTCTTATCTTTAGTGTTGGATAGTCCTTACCGTGGAAGACCATAGGCTATGTATTGTATGTATGTATATGTGTATGTATGCTTTAGTACGTTTTTTCTTCAAATTAACGCGGACAAAACCGCGGCACATAGCGAGTTAATAATATAAGATTGGATTTAACCCAAGATATACAAATGATGATTAATTTTAACCTTAGAGCTCAGTGGGTTCAAAGTTATTTAGTTACAGGGTTCAGTTGTATACCGTCGCACTATTTGTGTAACGTTTCGTGTGGATGAAGGAATTTAATTAAATATTTTTGACACTGACAAATTCACGTTCGGTAACGTGTGCTTCAATGAGCTTTGTTGTGACGCGTTTATTACATTTCTGTTTTGATGCGTGGTTAAAATATATTTGTGTACTCATATTATGTTTAGTGAATTTGGAGATTTCCTATTCAGATTCAAATGAAAATTTTCTTAAAGTTTATTTAGAAAGTTCAAATGCCAATTTTTTTAAGCTTTTTTTTTCGACCACAATAATTATAGTGCATGGAACTGATCCCGTGGGAATGTCGCGATAAAAAGTTTAACAGTTACAATTTTTGAAGTAAAATTTCTTTACATACGCTTGACTTGGGGAGTAAGCTGGTTAACGCGTGACGAGAGCGTTACGAAAAGTGTGATGGGGCGAGGCGAACGAAGCAAGAGAGAGAGGTGCGAGCACACATTTTCTTTCTCTCTTTCTCTCCTAGCCAGTTACGTTTCGTATATCTAAGACCCAGTGCAGGCCTACTGTGCAGAAGTTTCACTTTAGTCGTTTGGTCTAAACTCTAAAGCAAACTCGTCTTTTTTTAAAAATTGAAACTTCTTTAGGCGCATGAGGGGTAAAATTTGAGTGACCGCTAACGCGGCAACGCGTCACGCAGTACTTGGATGGGTGACCGCCTGGGAACACCGCGTGACGTTGACCTTTTGTTTCTTTTTCAATTAGTTTCTTTTGTACTTTAAATTCGTTTTTTTTTTTTAATTTTTTTTTAATTACTTAGCCAAACAATTTTTGTAACAGTTTTTAACTACGAAGTTTATAAGTTGACTATTGTACAACAATTGCGATTGTCTTTACAAGGATTGTTGGAGATTTATTTACTGCCCACCTTGAACGTGAGAAGAATTTAATATTAGGTATTTATATTCCCTTTTTCAATTACACCATCCATTATTCATAGCGCTGTTATAACAACGATATCAGCTATTAATTTATTACTAAAACATTGTATAGAATTCTTGAATAAACTATTGATTCCTAACATCTGCTAGTTCCCAGACCATTGTGAATAAATAACCTAGAGTCTAGACTTTCTAAATCTAACTAGCTAGACACAAGCTCAGTATTATCTACAAAAAATGCGGCCATTTTTAGGGTACTCGCTTCGAGAATATTTTATGGTGTATAATAACGTTGTATTGTTGTTTAGTTATAGACCGATAAAAAAATCGTGGAATGTGTTGCTAAGTGCAAAACTCGAGAGCAAGTGGACCGATTCGGCTTTTTTAAAGTTTTACAATACTTTAAAAAAGGTTCTTTTGGAATTAAAAAAAAATAAGAAAATTTCACAGACAACAATAATAAGATTGTAAAAAATTATATTAATATATTATTAACTGCGGAGTTTCTTGCCGATTTTTCTCTGCGTCTATATTCCGAATCGATGGTAACTTCAGTTTTAACTGTAATTAATTAATAATTCATATATTTTTTAATTTAACGATTCAAAATTGCTTTAAGCATAGTTAATTAAAGTAACTTTTAATTTTGATAGATTTTAACGACCTAAAAAAATACTGAAAATACAATCTAACCTTCCTCCGTAAATGGACTATCCAAAACAAAAAGAATTTTTCATTTTGGACCAGTAGCTGCTGAATATTAACTAACGCGTTTACACAAACAAACAAACTCTTCAGCTTTATAACATATATATTGTATGAAAGATAAAAAAGTTTTGCAAAAATTGAAGTACTTCGTCGAAATTTCTGCTATGTCTTACAATAAAATAAATATATGGGTCAAACTGACACAACCTACGTTTTTCGACGTTCAAAAGCAGAATTGAAGACTGAAAGACAACAAAAAGTGCTGTTGTTAGATATAACAACAATATGAACTCCGAATAGCTTCCGAATAGCTTTTATTTGTACGATACAAGTAAAATAATAAATATGCACTTTAGCAGTTGTTTCGATGCAAATATCTGATGAAGATAGTAAGATACGAGCTTCGGGCTGAAGCTTTATTGAGGATTTGCGAGCTTTGTGTTGAGTCGGTCTTATGTAGCTTATTTTTGTCTGTATTTATTTGAACTTATGTATTTTCAGATACTTATAATGACACCTACAGTTAACAGTTATAGATTTAATTTTGAAAATTTTAAAATATAGTAACTTACTCGTAGGACATAAATATTCGATTATGGTGGATTTTGATGGTAGGTTCAACACCCAGCTATAAAGCAGTGAGACGAAATATCTTTACTTATAAATACAGTTTGTATATATATAACAAACTTTCATTTGTTTGTTGTTTTATTTATTTTATTTTATTTATTACATACTCTATTAGACATTTGAAACTTACCACCATTAATCTCATACAGACAAACTCCAAAAATAAAGAAAATATTACAAATAAAAAAAGTATGAAAATTAATATACATACATATGTGTATGGTACAGTTATGGTTGAGTGAGAGATGACATATGTGAGGGAAGGTTATGAGGGAAACCAAACCCAATGAAAGTCGATCCAACAGGCAACACTGAGTTTATTAAGATAAATTTACAGTATATATAGGCAGAAGTACAGACGTCATACGTTTCGTACAAATAACAATTTCATTAGAAATCTGTATTAGGCAAATAATAATGTTGTGAGAAATAAGCTAATTTAAGTAGGTGATTACTTTGCATCTGTATCAGTCAATAACAATTTCGTAATAAATAAGCTAAATTAAGGAGGTTGCAAGACAATGATATTGCTCAATGTGCGTTGACCCGTACATCCTGCCGACTCAAAGAAATGTGCGTTAACCCGTACAATATGCTTAAATAGTTCCGTTTAAATAATAAAAATATTTTTTGTCTACCGCTTAATTATTTATTTTTCGTTTAAAACTTTATAAAATTGCTTCGTTTGCCAAATTGGCGCATCGGTCCAACGGCTGCAAATGCCCGTCACGTCGCAAAACGTCTGTTAACGTATTTTGTAAAAATTAATGCATTGTTATTACTGCTACGATATTTTTATTTCGCAAATATATTTCTACATTTTATTTTAGAATTATCATCTATACTAATATAATAAAGCTGAAGAGTTTGTTTGATTGTTTCTTTGTTTAAACGCGCTAATCTCAGGATCTACTAGTCCGATTTGAAAAATTCTTTCAGTGTTAGATAGCCCATTTATCGAGAAAGACTATAGGTTATATATCATCACGGGAATCATTAATAGGAGCGTAGCATCAATGAAGAATGTTTTAAAATCGGTTTTTTTTTTCCTTTTGAGAGCTTCTGCTCCTTAAACGGTTAAATTTTCGCACAAATCATGTATGACAGAATTGGTCCTATTCCACGCAGACGAAGTCGCACGCAGAAGCTAGTGTAGGATATTTATGTAAAATATGCATGGATTTTTGTATCAAGGAGGACCAAATTGACGATAAATTCAGTATACTATTTGACTATAATAATGGTTGTATAGCAGGGACATTTTGCTAAAATACAGCGTTATCGAATTTCCTTCATTAAATATTTGCGGCTGTGGCGGTGGCTCAGAATATCTTATTGATTTCGCTTCCGATAAACGACAGAGTTTACTTGCTATGATATATACAAAGTTGGGCTATGAGCCTATGATGTATGTGGTAAACGAATTCCATAATCTCCATATCAATCAATGCACCAATAATTTGTTTATTTAGTTTTTTTTAACCGACTTCCAAAAAAGGAGGAAATTCTCAATTCGACTGTATTTTTTTTTAATGTATGTTCGCTCAGAACTTTTGACTGGGTTGACCGATTTCGATCAATTTTGTTTTATTTGAAAGATTTTGCGTGTCATGTGGTCCCATTTTAATTTAATTGAGATCTGACAAGTACTTTTAGAGTTATACCTAATAATGCGTATTTACTTGACTACTTTTTCGTCGACCTACGTTGTATTATACCGCATAACTTTTTACTCGGTATACCGATTTTGATGATTCTTACTTTAATCGAAAGCTAATACTTGTCATGTAGTCTAGTTTAAATTAGATCGAGATCTGATTACAACTTTTTGAGTAATCTTTAATAGCGCGTATTTACCTGACTATTTTTTCGTCTTATTACGTTGTAGTACTTGTCGATGTCATTGAAGTCGGTTTTTTTCGTTTGCGAGCGAGCATTTTCAAAAAAATGTCCCACCCTTGGTTTTTGGCTGTCCCTTGACTTGTTTCTAGGCTAACTTAAAATTAGGCTTCAATGTAATTATATTAATGTATAGATATGCTGAAACATATATTTTATTTTACTTTAAGCCTTACTAAACATCTTATTCTGATTCATACAATGAAATAAAGGCATTTTAAACTTAAAATGTATAAGTTTTTAACGTGTCCGACCCTTATGTTTGTACAAGTAAGTTGATTTTCTGAAATATATTCATATGGTTAGCTACTAATTTTTTTACGATAACATTGGGCTTGACTATTTTTCTTTCATATTATTAAAAAGAAATACACCGATATTAATATTTTATCTATTTAAATATAATTTAAATAAAACATAAAAATTTGAAGTCTGCTGACATGTCAATTTTGTGTCGGCCAAAACCCTATTTCATAATACCTTAAATATTATTTTGCAACCGCAAGATTGTTAAAAAAGAGACCAGCAGCCTTAGTAACTAAAAAGTTTACTGCAGTGTAACGCGTCGGGCTTGTCGATTCATGTTTGTGTGTTCATCGACGACGGTTAGATTTTTTCAGTCAGGTAAGTGACATGATATTTCTTACACTAGTGATACTTCTAAATATATATCATTAGAAAATGATAGACAATATTAAGGTGACCAATCGGTAGTTAAAATATTTGATTCGATTGTTTTATTTCTAATCAAAATTATTGTTTTACTGGATTAACGATGAAAATGTGACGTCAGCTTGTGACGAACAAGTCTCGTCACATATACTTTGACTACCAATAGTCACAAAATTGACTCCAAAAGCTGAGGCTACATAATGTTTTCTAATGTTTAAACGCGAATTTTACTTATTGAAATGAAACAACTTTTTCGTATTTTATCGCGGTTTATTAAGTTTTTTTAATTCCCGACGTTTTTTGAATATTTTGTCTGTCAGCTGTGTGACTGTCCCACTTAAAGTGCATTAAAAATGCGTGTTTTTTATTGTAAATGTTAGAAAATAGTCAATTATTTGCATTTTAATCTCATAGAAACAAATTTCTGCACCGCGTGATAAATAATAGGAACGGGAATATTTGCCACTTTACGAAATATCTGAAAAGATAGGGTTGCGAATGCATCAAACGTCACAAAATTGCTCAGCAGAGACATTTTTTTGTAAAATATTGCCTTAATGTTCAGTGTGCAAATTGTATTTTATGTAAGATTTCAAATTATCTTTAATTTAAATGAAAAATAATACTACGTAGTTGAACAATTATTTCAGAAAAATAGATTTTAAAGTAGTCACACAGTTGATAATATTTTGTCATAAGTCACCTTTGTTTGTAATTTATTCAATAGTATTTAATTATTTTCGTGAAACAAATTAAAATTTAGGTAGTATTTTCATTCAATTACACAATGAAACAATTATTTGGCTAATAAACTATGTTTTTCCAAAAACCATGTTTTTTCACAAGGAGGGACTTTTTTTTGAAAATGCTCGAGCAAACACAATTATTTAAATTTTCATTTGGCAATTGTAAAATTGTTTATCAATCTTTGTTATGCGAATACCAAGACATAGAAAGGAAAAGTTTACTTTGCACCATTGAAATCTTGTGGTTACAATTACTGCTCAAAACCAATCCTGCTCAAAATCTGCAGCGGTCTGACTGGGAAGGCACCTCGACCTTACAGAAGATTTAGAAGTTCTAGGAATCACTTAGAGTGGTAGGGTTTTTATTTATTTTAACGTTTTAGGTTATAATGATGATTGATTATCTTGCTTGGTTTTGTTAAATTGTTTATTGTATAAATGTAACTAAATTGTAAAGATTCCCGGCTTCGGGTTACAAGAGCTTTTACCTTTACCCTTAAGTACCTCGACCTTACAGAAGATCACGGCTAAATAATGCTGCTTTCAACCAGTGTTATGTTCCTGCGGTGAGTAAGGTGACCAGAGCTCCTGGAGGGATTGTTGGTAGATCGGCAACGCGCTTGCGATGCTTCTGGTGTTGCAGGCGTCTATAGCCTACGGTAGTCACTTACCATCAGATGAGCCGTACGCTTGTTTACCGACCTAGTTGTATAAAAAAGGAGCTGACCCAATGATGTTTGTACCACCATATCTTTTTTCCATGAATAAATCGATTTTATGATAAAGTCTTTCATACAAACCATGTCAGACCGAGAACAAAAAAATATATAGAAGAAATGCCCATACGAGTACATATATGTATTGATGGACGTTCGTTACTCTTTTTCTCTGATTGTAATTACGATATAATTAACGATAGCTAGGGATTTAGAATAGTAGATGAACCTCATCAGATTCAGAGACTCTCATGAGATCGTTCATCAACGAGTCAAATCACGATGTAGATAAACTAATTGTATGATTGTTATTCGGGTGTATTTTAAATAAATAAATAAAATTGATTGTTTATCGCTACCATTCCCTTTTTTTGACTCATTATTACCTTTCTAAATACATCACGATCACGATTCAGCCTGTAATATCCCACTGTTGGGCATAGGCCTCTTCCCCATGTAGGAGAAGGATCGGAGCTTAATCCACCACGCTGCTCCAATGCGGGTTGCCGGATATATTCCATACTATGAGTAACGATCGCTACCAGGTGTACATGATAACAACCGGGACCGACGGCTTAACGTGCTCTCCGAGGCACAGTGAGGAGACCCACAAGAACTGCACAAACAACCGCTTGCGCAACAGCCAATCGCAATCTAGTGCTGTGACCGCTGCGCCAACGCGGCGTCGGCGTTCTAAATACATACGGTCGAATTATTTGTACATATTTTTTAAATTAATAAATGAAGAGCCGGTTTTTTTTTGTTCGGTTATACTGCGAAAACTACTAAGCATATCGAAATAATACTTATATCATAAGATAGGTCGTATTTCGAAGAAGATTTTAGTATATAATATGTTTGTGATTACTTATCTTGTAAAAAAATATGGACGGATAGAGATCGCTGTACGATACTATACTCATAAGTGAGCTTTCATATCCTTGAGGGAATAAAGTTCTTTAAAATAAAATTTATCTCTGCACTATTTTATTCTTCTCAATTTTATCTTCCCAAAAAATATCTGTATATCAATCATCTGTTACCTAAAATACAGATATTAAGTTACCTACCTTAGGAACAGACGACGATGTGTGAATATCAAGCATATTTATATCCATACTAACTACTGAAGTTGTCCTGTCTCGCAAACTGTGAAACGCGTGAACTTGCTGATCTTTTATTACAATGAATAACAAAGAGAAAATATTACGGATTATTCTTGTAGGAAATACGGTCGTTTTGTTTCGTTGGAAGTCGTGCGTAGTCGATGTAGCGATGTCTACTCGCTCTTTAGTCTTGTTGAGAGATTTAAGGGTTATGAACAAAATTATGTAGATATATAATTTCCATCCCAAATCAACAGATCAATAGGAACAAAGGCCTTTAGGTAATATACCTAAAATAATCTCTCCTTCACTTACATGGAGAAAGAGGTCAATGTCCAACAGTGGGACGTTACAACTTGAATCGTAATAATTATCTTTTTTTTAATGTAACTAGGTTGGCAAACAAGCGTACGGCTCACCTGATGGTAAGACCGTAGCCTATAGACGCCTGCAACACCAGAAGCATCGCAAGCGCGTTGCCGACCCTATCCCCAATCCCCCCCAGGAGCTCTGGTCACCTTACTCACCAACAGGAACACAAGACTGCTTGAAAACAGTATTATTTAGCTGTGGTCTTCTGTAAGGTCGGGGTACTACCCCAGTCGGGCTGCACCATATTTTGAGCAGGAAATTTCCTGCTGTGCCCTACCTCAGTTATGCTGTGCCCTACCTCATCTGTATCATTATGTGTCATCATTATCTGTACTAATATTATAAAGCAGATGAGTTAGTTTGTTTGTTTGTGTGAACGCGCTAATCTCAGGAACTACTGGTCCGATTTAAAAATTCTTTCAGTATTAGATAGCCCATTTATCAATGAAGGCTATAGGCTATATATCATCCCGCTATGACCAATAGGAGTGGAGCATCAATGAAGAATGTTTCAAAATCGGGGAGTTTTTTTCAAGTAACTATTCCACGCGGATGAAATAGCGGTCAGAAGCTAGTAAACTAATATTTATATTCTACGTAAGTACGTTAATGGAATTTTCATCACTGCATAATGATCGGCATAATCATATTTTTGTTACTTTTTTTAAGGTACTATCTACATGATAATTAGCTACTTTATAAATATTTTTTTCAAATTGAACAGTATATTGACGATTGACGAGGATTGGAGCCCAATCTACGAAGCTGCTCCAATGCGGGTAGTTGGAAATATTCCCTACTTACCCGTCAGCTTAACATGCTTTCAGAGGCACAGTGGGAAGACCCATAAGCAGCGTCCAAACCGGAAATAAAAATTTGTACAAATACAAATATCCGTTCAGAGCGGGAATTGAACCCGCAAACCATCGTTTTTTTAGACGCCTACTGGCTCTACTACACTAGATCGGTTGTTGTTTTGTTTGCTGTTATTATATTAATTACTATTAATAAATAACAAATCTCATTATACCTATTTCCTAACCTATCTCTATATAATATATAAAAATGAATCGCTGAATGTGTTGCTAAGCGGAAATCTCGAGAGCGGCTGAACCGATTACGCTAATTCTTTTTTTATAATATTCCTTGAAGTACGAGGATGGTTCTTACGGAGAGAAAAATTTAAAAATTCCCTGAAAAAATCTAAAAACAACACTTTTCTTTATTCCCATACAAAAGATTCGTAATAATACTTAAAAGTCAATTTGAACTTTAATACCATACCATAAAGTTTAAGTGTTAGTGGAGGGGTTCCGGGAGGGATAAGTATTAAAAAAAACTTAAAGAATCGAGTGTTGGGCGGTACGAAGTTCACCGGGTCAGCTAGTCTATATAATAAAAATGAATGTTGCTAAGCGCATAACTGCAGAGTGGCTCGAGCAATTCGGCTATTTTTTTTTTGTATATTCCTTAAATCCCACGGAAGGTTTTTGTACAAAAAAAAAAAAACAAAATAGAACGAAGTCTGTCCGGGCAGCTAGTTCAATAATAAAATTTTGAACAATAACCTTTTTTGAAATAGAAATGATTTACTGGAGTTTTTAAAAATGAATGAAACTGTTCAGTTAATTGGTATTTGAAACGTATGAAGTTAAAAGCAAACGATTTTATCATCGAGAGCGACTTTTTTTCCATTTCGAGTTGAAATTATGAATTTCAAAAGGTTCAGAGCGTTTCATTTTTGTTTTTCAAAAAGGAAAAAATATTGTATTTTCAATATTTTCCAAAATGATTTATGATTGGAGGTCTGATTCACTTTTTCACGATGATCACGATTCAGCCTGTAATATCCCACTGTTGGGCATAGGTCTCATCCCCATGTAGGAGAAGGATCGGAGCTTAATCCACCACGCTGCTCCAATGCGGGTTGGCGGATATATTCGCTACTATGAGTAACGATCGCTATCAGGTGTGCATGATAACAACCGGGGCCGACGGCTTAACGTGCTCTCCGACGAACGGTGGGGAGACCCACAAGGATTCACTTTTTACTTAGAGTTTAATAGAAATAAATTTACTTACTGTAAGCACGAGAAGGAATAACAAAATTGTAAAACTAAGTTTCCGACAGCGCAAAGTAAACGTCTCCTCTCTGGGTTATGGTATTCGCATGTACTTATAATAAAATCCCACGAACGATTTTACAACTGTCTCAACATAAGGCTGTCCCTAGGTTGGCTGGAAGAGATCCCTTTTCTACGATAAGGCCGTCCTTTGTACCATATGTTACTTTGTTAATATCTATTTTGCTAATTATTGTTTCTGTTTTTGGTATTTTTATTATAATTTGCCATGTAGATGTCTGTCGTGGTCTGGGTATTTTGCTTTGTGCTACAGCATAAATTCCTAGTTGAGACCGTTGAGTGTGAAGCGTTTATTTATAAATTCTAGGTATGTGCTTGCTCAAGAATATAAAAAATATATATATCTATTTATATGATATATAATTTTGAAAATATAATCCAATAATTTGAGTGTTTATAATACACTAGCCGACCCATGCCCATTTCGTTGGGCGTTAATTATTTTTCTGATGCAAATATACATATAGTAAAGTTTTTATCTCGCTCGCATTTCTCCGACTTGATTTACATATAGGTACTATTATTTTTCACTGGATTTTTTTTCATTAACAATAAAATATAGCCTATGTCACTCCTGAATAGTGTAGCTTTCTGTTAGTGAAAGAATGTTCATTATCGGATCAGTATTTTTTTTTTTTTTTTATGTTACTAAGTCGACAAACAAGCGTACGGCTCACCTGATGGTAAGTGACTACCGTAGCCTATAGACGCCTGCAACACCAGAAGCGTCGCAAGCGCGTTGCCGACCCTATCCCCAATCCCCCCCAGGAGCTCTGGTCACCTTACTCACCAACAGGAACACAATACTGCTTGAAAACAGTATTATTTAGCTATGGTCTTCTGTAAGGTCGAGGTACTACCCCAGTCGGGCTGCTCCATATTTTGAGCAGGAAATTTCCTGCTGTGCCCTACCTCAGTTACCTCTTCCCCATGTAGGAGAAGGATCGGAGGTTAATCCACCACGCTGCTCCAATGCGGGTTGGCGGAAATATACACTACTATGAGTAACGATCGCTATCAGGTGTACATGATAACAACCGGGACCGACGGCTTAACGTGCTCTCCGAGGCACGGTGGGGAGACCCACAAGGACTGCACAAACACCCAGACCACGTCAAAATCAGCCATCATCAGTATGGCCAATACAAATGTTGTCGTGTGCGGGGATCGAACCTGCAAACGCCCGCGCAACAGCCAATAGCAATCCATTGCTGTGACCGCTGCGCCAACGCGGCGTCAAATGTTTTAGTAATCTATACAATATTAGTACAGATTACTAAAAACATTGTTTTGGAAAAAGAAATAAAATGAAAGTAAAATAATTTTGAATTAAAAGAAATATCAGACTATTCGTGTAGTGAAACTGTAGAGCATTTCTTTTGTTTGAATGCGTTAATCTCAGTATGAAATACTTTATTATAATATATTAGATTTCTTTTATTCAGAAAGCATAATTAAAAACTACTAGCATAAAAATTCTGGTAAAAAAAAAGAAATTCCTTGCCCAAAAATGTGTTTGCCTTTATTAAATTTTATTAGTATCTAACAAGTACTTTTCGAGTTATATCTAATAATATAAAAAATATTAATTAATTGTATTTACTGCACTATTTTTCCGTCGACCTACGTTGTATTATACCGCATAACTTTTCACTGGGTACACCGATTTTGATGATTCTTATTTTAATCGAAAGCGTATGCTTGTTTTGTAGTCCCATTTAAATTTTATCGAGATCTAATCACCACTTTTTGATTAATTTTTGACAACGCGTATTTACTTTACTATTTTTTTGTCTACATACAATGTATTAGGTACTGGTAGATGTAATTGAAGTCGGTTTTTTTCCGTTGCGAGCAAACACAATCTATACTAATATAATAAAGCTGAAGAGTTTGTTTGTTTGATTGTTTGTTTGTTTGTTTGTTTGTTTGTTTTTTGAACGCGGTAATCTCTGGAACTACTGGTCCGATTTGAACAATTCTTTCAGTGTTAGATAGCCCATTTATCGAGGAAGGCTATAGGCTATATATCATTACGCTAAGACTAATAGGAACGGAGTCCACGCCGACGAAGTCGCGCGCAGAAGCTAGTTAGGTATAATTCCTTAACTTTGAGTTGACCTTTACTCATTTGAATTCTAAAGGATGGGTCTTAATAATAAAGAATCTTGTTTGTAAACTTCCTACTTAAATAAAATATTCGTAATTAATCCCTACCTCCACAATACTGGCCTTTCAGAAGATTAAGGAATAAGAACGACAAAGAAAATGGACGTTTTTAAGATAAACGGTAACAAAGGAATAATCACTGCATTTTACAGAAGTAGAAACGGTATAGAGACCTACAAAGCTCTTTATAACTTTATTTAAATGGGTAAAAGAGAGGTTTTAATGTAATTAAAGCTACTGCGATTGAAAGGGGTCAGTGAAAAGTGTTTTAAAACGTTGTTAAGGTCATTTTATTAAGTAATTCGATTTTTTTTAACGACTAAATAAAGAAAATCGGTTTTCAATTCGATAGGATGTTTTTTTTTTTATTTGTGTTACCTTATAACGTTTTATGGGGTCTTAGGTGTACCGATGTTGATGATTCTTTTTTTATTCGAACGCTGCACTGGTTGAGCGAGACCTGGTGACTTGATGAGTTTTTGAGTTATTCATAATAATGCGTATTAATAATAAATTATGTAAACAATAAAATGTTTATTTCATCAATAACCAACCATCACGATTCACGATTCAGCCTGTAATATCCCACTGTTGGGCATAGGCCTCTCCTCCATGTAGGAGAAGGATCGGAGCTTAATCCACCACGCTGCTCCAATGCGGGTTGGCGGATAACCAACACATTTAAATAATAACACAAAGGTTGACTTCTTCTTTTGAGTGCAATAAACTCCAGTGCCAGAAGGAGTCACTCTTCCATAACACACTCATACTTAATAGAAAGTTATAAGACGTATCGACTATTTTTCGACTGCTAACGTTGTTAATGTTCTCATTTTATTACTTGTCGATGGTAATTCAAGTCGGGTTGTATTTGTTTGTCAAATATATCCATTACAAACATTTAAAACTAGTATATAATTTCTCCTCTTTGATTATTATGTGTTATTAAACTTGTTTCATACTTTGACTAGCCCGTTGGCACAGATTGTAGCCGCCCTGCTTTCGGTTCCGCGGGTTGCGGGTTCGATTCCCGCATGACTCTGGGTGTAATATGTGTATTTATAATTATAACAAAAGAATAATATTGCTAGCCAGCGGACCATTTTTAGAAAAAGTCAAATAATGTACCTACTATTTATCAAAAATTATTTTTTTCCAAATAGTCAATTGACTATCTATAAAAGTAGCTGATAATTAACAGTTTTCGTAAACAAAGGGAATTGTGTTAGTACATATATTGACACCACAATGACACGAGGATTTTATTCAATCATAATTACTGGACCGACGATCTACGTAAGATTTCCGGTGTAGGCTGTGTCTGTCTGTGTCTGGCGCGAACTTGGATAGGCCTATGTCCAGCAGTGGACTGCCGTAGGCTGAACTGAACTGAACTGGATTTAAAATGCAAATATGATCACAATTCTGTATGAAGAATTTTTAGTTTGCTATTATGACGTGACTATATTAAAATTCTACGATAGTTCTAGATTTGTCTGAAAACTTCGTTAGTTCTCTAAAACGATGTTTAATCTTTAAAGTACATTGTAATATAACGTTATAGCATTACTTCTCATGTTCTACGTTCCATTGTGAATTTAATTAAAAGTTTTAAAGTTTTGTCGTAGACACTACTGATTGTCAAAGTTACTCATAAACGAAGGAATTCATGAAATTTTAGCCACAATGCTAAATATACTAGGTTTTAATGTTCTAGCAATTTTAATGGTACTTGATTGATGTTCCTTTCCGGACTCTTAAAGTGATCGATGAATACTTGTAAACCCTTTTACCACGTCACCTGTAACGTGTTTTATGGTAAAATATATTACCTTGGGGCCTGACGTTTCGGCCAGGTTACACCAGCCGTGGTCTCAGGCAGACTGAACGTGTTTTATTCTGGCTTTTTTTTTAATATGTTCCGAATACCCTATAAAAATATACCAGATTTTAGCAAAACTAAATGGTCCCTCCAGTTTGATTTAACTTTCGATGGTAATTTAACTAATATAGTAAAGCTGAAGATTGGATCAGCAGTGAATCATTTAATTTCTAATACGAGTAGTACCTCATTCTCAATCTAAATAGTATAGACATACTGAAGATTGTATCTGGATCAGCTTTAAATTGGAACTAAATATTATTGTCTATAGTATGAATAATCTCATTGCTTTTAATCAACAATATTTTATATTAGGTTATTTTAAGAAATACGCACGCTTGCTGTGTAGTTACGGCAGTAAGTAATATATCCACCCCCTCTCTTCCCGTGGGTGTCATAAGAGGCGACTAAGGGATAACACAGTTCCACTACCACCTTGGAACTTAAAAAGCCGACCGATGGCGGGATAACCATCCAACTGCTGACTTTGAAATACACAGGCCGAAGGCGGGCAGCAGCGTCTTCGGTGCGACAAAGCCAGACCTGCGGTCACCAACCCGCCTGCCCAGCGTGGTCACTATGGACAACACAGATGAGTTCGCGCCGTAATGTCGGGCACGTACTTGTGGAGGCTTATATCCAGCTGTGGACTGCGATAGGTTGAAATATTTTAAGACCGGAATCATTAGGATAGATTCATCTTTTAATAAAGTCACACCTGATCTGATCTGTTCCAAGAGTTCTATAAAACGCTATTTGGCGGATGACGATATCCAAGAGATAAAAGTGTGTTTGACTGAGAAGTGAAAAGTTTTTGGTGTATTATTCTTTTTAACCGACTTCAAAAAAGGAGGAGGTTACTCAATTCGACCGTATATATATATATATATATATGTATTGTATATATATATATATATATATATATATATATATATATATATATTTTATGTATGTTCGGGGATAACTTTGTCGTTTATGAACCGATTTTGATAATTCTTTTTTTGTTGGAAAGGGGATATCCCAACTTAGGTACCGTGATAAGGAAATCAGGATCTGATGATGGGATCCCAGAGAAATCGTGGGGGACTTTCGAAAATCGTAGTGACAACTAGTGCGTTTGTTAATTTATTCATTATTTATTACTTGCCGATGCAATTGAAGTCGGTTTTTTTCGTTTGCTAGCAAACACAATTATTCACCATCGAATTCAACTGTATTTATGAGATATTTCCGTTTCACAAATATGAAACTACAATGTAGCATTTAGGTTCACAAATATGAACCTAAGACTACTTTATTAATTGAGTTGACAAATATCCTATTTCCCTATTCTACCAGTCTAATCGTATTTTATTTGCAAGATAAACTTTATCCACAAGCGGAGAAACGAGCCCTAAAATCATTGATAATACCTACTTCATAGGAAATTCACCCATTACAATGTTGCCTCAATCAATGTACTAGTATTTCAACTATTGAAAAGAACATCCATATTCCAGAATGAGCACAGCAATATCGCTCGCGCTATTCCAATACATTTTAATTTGTTTCTTTTTCTGTTGAGGATTTGGTATTCGAAAATATCGATTTTACAACTTTTTAGATTAACCTTCGGGGAGAACAATGAGTACGAATTTATTTACATGTATACTAATATAATAAAGCTGAAGAGTTTGTTTGTTTGTTTGTTTGTTTGTTTGTTTGAACGCGCTAATCTCAGGATCTACTGGTCGATTTGAAAAATTCTTTCAGTGTTAGATAGCCCATTTATCGAGGAAGACTATAGGCTATATATCATCACGCTAAGACCGATATGAGCGTAGCACCAATGAAGAATGTTTCAAAATCGGGGTTTTTTTCCTTTTGAGAGCTTCCGCTGCGTAAACGGTTCAAGTTTCGCACAAATCATGTATGACAGAATTGGTCCTGTAACCTATTCCACGGGTACGAAGTCGCGCGTAGAAGTTAGTATAATATAATTATGGTAATTACTACCTGTGCCTCGTGGCTTCACATCCGTTACGCTTTAGCGTGTAACATGCCACTACTTTGCATAGGCCTCTTTCGCCATGTAAGAGAAGGATCAGAGCTTAATCCAGCACGCTGCTCCAATGCGGGTTGGCGGATATATTCCCTACTATGAGTAACTATCGCTATCAGGATCCATTAATTTGAGTAAAAAATATCCTTTGGCCTCCCTCGGTAAATGGGCTATCTAACATGAATAATTTTTAAATTCAAATTAGTTCCTGATATTAGCGCTTTTGAACAACTGACTGAAAATTATACAGACTTCAAAAAAACCTACCAAGTCTAACTTCTTAGACACTTTGCCTTTATAAGATTTTAGATTAACATGGTTACTTCTATTACTAAAACTATTCGAAAACGGGATATTTACCATTTTTATTATTTTCGTTTTGCGGAGCTTGATATTTCGACATTAACTGCGACTGTCTTGTTCACGAGACTATCAGACTCGCAAAGCGAAAATAATAAGCATGGTAAATATCCCGTTTTCGAATAACTTTGCCTTTATTGAAAAAGCGGTGTGGTATATTTATTTAATATAGTTTTTTAAAGTTTCAAGAATTTCTTTAGGCAAACTATACCTACCTATTTATGCTTCAGGTATTTTTGATTTTCGTCCTTACATATAATAAAACAGTTCATTGTTAATACAATTACCAACGCAAAAAAAGTTCTGATTACAAGTTATTATCCGAAATAATAACTTGACAAATTACCAAACCGAAAAAAAAAAATAACGAGATTTCCCGACTCTTGTATGTCATTGTCATGTGATTATTTTGCCATTGTTAATTTTAATGAACTTTCATCAATGGGGTTTACCTAAAGGTGGCTCTATTGATCGAACTTAAATTATAGCTTTGTTAAACTATTCGATAGTTAAGATTAATGAATTGGTGTAAGTAGGTACCAACAATACGTACCCACTTAGGACTGTTAATATTTTTTAAAATATCGGATTCTCGATATATCGATATTTTCAAATATATCAATATCGGAGTTTAATATATCGAAAAAAATATCGATATTTCGATATATCGATATTTTTTCGATTTTATTTCATAATATGCTTGGTTTAAAAAAAAAACAATCGTGTCGGGTCAAAAATAATCTACACAGTTTATAATTCAGTATATTTGTTAAGCAAATTAAATTATAAGTGTATTAAAATGTAAGGTTTTCAATAATTATTGTTCAACTTTAATAAAAAAGTAATTCGTACCAATATTCAGTGAGTTTTGAGATATTCAGTTGATTGACTATTACGATTATTAGGCACTAAAATATTGAATATAGAAGCAATTCAGTACGTGGTTTAACGTATTGACTAATGGTCTAAGATCTGGGATATAACAAAATATTCCCTCATCTGTTAATTAGATGAAACAATTTTTTATAGGCTGATTTCAATATTGTGAATTTATAAAAACAGCCTCTGCCACCATAAGCCTGCTGCAAATAATAATACTTTTAAAAAAAATTATCTTTTCTCTCCCATGTTAATTACCTACATGTGTAGTAAGCTAAAACCGTCAATATTTTACATTATATACCTGACTGCAGTAGGCAGCCATCTCTATGATTGCTATACTTACCTGCAGCCAGGTTACTGCTGACTGAGGTTACTGACCTGGCTGCAGGTAAGTGTAGCAATCATAGAGATGGGTGCCTACTACAGTCAGGTACCTATATAATGTAAAATATTAACGGTTTTAGCTTACTACATGTAATTAACATGAGAGGGAAAAGATTAAAAAAAAATTGCAGCAGGCTTATGGTGGCAGAGGTTGTTTTTATAAATTCACAATATTGAAATCAGCCTATAAAAAATTGTTTCATCTAATGATACAACGCTGTCAGACAGGACCTCTGCGCTAGAAACATTTTATCATTTACGTCTTTACAGCGGAATATGCATTCATTTTAGTAACTGTAAATTTTTAAATGGATCGCATTCAAGCTGCAACATTCCACTGCTAGGCATAAGCCTCTTTCTCCACGTAGGATACTATAAAAGTACTTGGTGAATTCAGTTATATTGTTAGTAAATAAAGAAGATTCCGTAAATTTTATTTGTCGCCAAAAATAACACTGACACGGTGTGTACACACTGATAAGATGATAATATAAATATTTGAATTACTTTAATGAAAACTAGCTTCTGCGGGCGACTTCGTCGGCGTGGACTCCGCTCCTATTGGTCTTAGTGTGATGACACATAGCCTATAGCCTTCCTCGATAAATGGGCTATCTAACACTGAAAGAATTTTTCAAATCGGCCCAGTAGTTCCAGAGATTACCGCGTTCAAACAAACAAACAACCAAACAAACTCTTCAGCTTTATATATTAGTATAGATTACCTATTCAGTTTGCAAAATTTTTGAAGAAAAATGCGATGTCAAATACAGAAATTCCATACGCAGATTAAGATTACGATAAATAATTCCTTTTGTGTGAACGCTGAATTAAAACCATAAAATGTAAAGCGGGCATCAAAGAAACCGCAGTCATGCTCAATTTAATGCAGAATTAACATAAAACCGACAAAGGCTCAGAATAATACGACATTTTCAAAAATTACAAAAACATTGTTAAACTCGAAAAATTTAAAACAACATTAATATGTTTTTTCTAAATGTATTTTATTTGAGTGCAATAAAGTATATAATAATAATCGTAGTGAATAAAATTGAAGAAACTTTTCAAAAAGATGAAAAATCTTCAGATGCACACTTTATGAGACAATCGAAAAATGAACCCTATTATATAAATCATAAAACTTATATTCTAATAGCACATAGAAAATTCTGCTTATCACGAGATAGTGATAATGATACGACGATAAAAAGATATGAAAACAAAGAAATCCTCGATAACAAAATAAACACATAAACAAACTTAAAATGAAGCACGTGTCCTTGGAACGAAAGATAAAATAAAAATGATTTGTTGGAGAGTAATTTTACTTATGTGACACTCAAGTTACTATAACATTTTTATCATCACAAAATCGCTAAGATGAGGGAGACTGTAATCATTAAATAAGTAATTTGTACAATAAAACACAAGAACGAAGAGATAATAACATTAATGTGGTCTGAAAAACTTTAGTCGGCTTTATTTTATTTTATTATGATACTACCTAGCTGACCCCGCAAACGTTGTTTTGCCATATATGTTATTAACCCCCGCGACTCCCTCTTGTGGGTGGAATTTCGTAAAATCCGTTCTTAACTGACCTTTACTCGGCGAAAGGAATATTCCTTTTTTTTTTTTTTTTTATGTAACCAGGTTGGCAAACAAGCGTACGGCTCACCTGATGGTAAGACCATAGCCTATAGACGCCTGCAACACCAGAAGCATCGCAAGCGCGTTGCCGACCCTATTTATTCCTACCAAATTTCAAGTCTCTACGTCTTATGGTTCCAGAGATATCGTGATGAGTCAATATATGGGTGGAAATCTCTTTTATATATATAGATTTCTAGCCTTATATATTCAGATGAATCTGATCTGCTAAATCATCTAACTACCTTATTAAATAATTACCTATTATTCATATTTTATTTATTATGTTTGACGAAAACTACATTATCGTAGCAAAGTAATTATTTACTGATAACAATATCTGAATTTAAAAAATGTGAATAAAATCTGTTGATTTGTTATTTCTCTCCGAATTTCATCAACCAAACATCTGTTCTCTTAAAGCATTTTACTAAACAGGTATTCATATTTCAATACAAAAAAAAACTTTTTATCACTGTCTCGTGATACACAAATCCATCCATTTCTCAAATCCAAGTAATTTTACAGTTAGATAAATACCGTCTTTCAAATCTTCTGTTTAATCAAAAAAGGTGAACGTTGAGACATTTTATGTATCCCAAGACATAATAATATCTTTAATTTCAATAATTCGGACAAATGTTAAACAAGATTTGATAGAAAAATTTGTATTATTTATATTTAAACTTTAATATTGATTACATTACAATTTACATGTACCAACTCTGCATATAAAACCAATTATCTTCACAATTTCCTTACGTCACATTCCTTAGGGAGTTTCTTTTAGATTTTCTGGTAGAAATTGTATTAATTTAAAGTTCTGACTGTGCAGTTCATGCAATTACGCTGTAGTTAGCTTTCGCATTTTGTTGCATAAATTTAAAAAATAGACTTAATTTTAACGTGCAAGAAGTTCTTGCAAAACTCCTTGGTTTAAAATTAATGGTATATACTTATGAGTTTATTTTGAAATTATTGTCATCATCAGTCTTTTACAGTTCACTGCTGGACGTAAATCTCCCCTAGAGTACACTATAAGACTCGATCAACTTCTGTATCCATCCAGTCACTATCAGTCACTACCCTTCTCAAGTCGTCGGTCCATCTGGCTGGAGGGCGTCCAACACTATGTTTGCCAATCCACGGTCTCCATTCGAGAACCTTCTTACTCCACTGACCATGCTCTACGACAGATGTGACCAGCCCATTGCAACTTCAGTTTGCTAAACTTGTAATAATTTGAAATTATTAAAATATGTTCAATAAATTGTCCTAACTTTCTTATTTTATTGACTTTTTGGCTCGATTTCGATTATCCAAGAATGGACCGAAATATTTAGAATAAGTGTTAATCTAGGCCTCATTTACGGAGACGCGGAGCGTCGTGCGTAGCATGTGGCGTGGCGGAACGCACTAAATTCAAATATAGGGCGTTGGATGAGTGCGTTTACGGAGAAGCGATTTTACACGCGTTTATTTTCATACATTTTGACACACGCGCGACGCTACGCCACATGCTACGCACAATGCCCCGCGTTTCCGTAAATGAGGCCTTACACGTTTCTGGGTGAAACAAAAGTGACAGACAAATAATTAGAAAGAAGTGTCAAGAGGAATTTTTTGCTTTACGCCTAAAAATTATAAACCTTTATTTAGACGCTAAAGTTTTCTTTGCGCTGTGTTCTTTTTATGTCATCATTTTAAGTAGGTAGGGCTCATCATTTTAGTTTCGCTTTTACTTAATAATGTACTTATAACTGTATATTTTTGTACTCTTTTGCAAAAGTCTCCACCAATGAGTTTTACACTTTGATTATTAAAATTTCATTCGTCTATGGTTTTACATTGTTTTTTTTTATCTTTGTTTGTTATTATTCCTGTTAAAATATTATTTATCTTAACTTGATTACCGAAAATTTTCCACATATTTTGGAAGATACTTTACATGTAGGTACTGGAAAGGCGCTTACATATATACTTATAGTTATTTACCAACCACTGTATTGGAGTAAAATATGCTATGACCGACAATAATATAATTCTTGTAACATTTCTAATGATGTAATAAACTTATCATAAAATATAGCTATTTACTCAACAGTAGGGCTTTTTTGTCATAATAATGTTGGAGACATCATCGAGAAAAACAAACATCTTATTAATTCTCACTCGTCACTTATATTTGTCAGAATATCCGTAGGTACTCAATAAATCTTCGTAAGCCCGCTGTCTGTCATGTTTGTCATTTAATATTCCTCCCAATTCACTAGAAGTTCGCCAGGACTGTTTCATTTTAGGGTGGATTAAGACCAAACGAACAAAGAGCTAGAGCTAGAACAAGAGCATTCTTTCTTGATCTTTATGTGTAAACGAAAACTCGTATTCATATATATAACAACGAAAGAATGCTCTACGCCTGTTTACACTAAAAGAATTTGATAAGAATTTGACATAGTGGGTATAGAATGAGCATTCGCTCGTCTGATGTAAATCGATCTTTAGAGGATCATCCGTTCTAATATAATAACATTGATGACTAGCCTGTTGGCGCAGAATGTAGTGTTTTTAGGGTTCCGTACCTCAAAAGGAAAAAACGGAACCCTTATAGGATCACTTTGTTGTCCGTCTGTCTGTCAAGACCCTTTTTCTCAGAAACGCGTGGAGGTATCAAGCTGAAATTTATACCAAATACTCAAATCTGCTGTCCCTAAGAGCTGTGAAAAAATGAAACTTCCAAGCCACGGCAATCAAAAGATACAGCCGTTTATGCTGCAAATTTTCGACCCTCGCAAGGGAATCAAAACCTACAGGGTACTTCCCGTGGACTGAGAACCTTGAAATTTGGTACGAAGCAATGTCTTAAAGCACAAATATAGGAAAAATTGCGAAAATCATAAATTTTTAGTTAAATCATATAATAAAAATATTTTTAATAATTTTAAATTTTTACCCCTTTTTTCATGAACGCGTAAAGGTATTAAATTGAAATTCATATCAAATACTCAGATCAATAATACCTGTATGCTGTAATAAAATCAAACTTCTATGTCAACGATATCAAAAGAAACAGCAATTTAAGCCGCATATTTTCATCGCAACTAGTCGCAAAGGAATCAAAACCTATAGGGTACTTCCCGTGAACTCAGAAACTTGAAATTTGTTAGAAAGCAACGTTTTATAGCACAGATAAAGGAAAAATTGCGAAAAGTATACATTTTTAGTTAAATCGTATATTAAAAATACTTTTAATAATTTTTAATAATTTTAAACTCAATACCCCTTTTCTTAAGAACGCGTAAAGGTATTAAATTGAAATTTATATAAAATACTCAAATCTATAACAACTTTAAGCTGTAACAAAATCAAACTTCTATGTCAACGCAATCAAAAGAAACAGCAATTTAAGACGCATATTTTCATCGCAACTAGTCGCAAAGGAATCAAAACCTACAGGGTACTTCCCGTGAACTCAGAAACTTGAAATTTGTTAGAAAGCAACGTTTTATAGCATAGATAAAGGGAAAATTGCGAAAAGTATACATTTTTAGTTAAATCGTATATTAAAAATACTTTTAATAATTTTAAACTCAATACCCCTTTTCTTAAGAACGCGTAAAGGTATTAAATTGAAATTTATATAAAATACTCAAATCTATAACAACTTTAAGCTGTAACAAAATCAAACTTCTATGTCAACGCAATCAAAAGAAACAGCAATTTAAGCCGCATATTTTGTATCGCAACTAGTCGCAAGGGAATCAAACCTACAGGTTACTTCTCGTGTACTCAGAATCTTGAAATTTGGTACGTAGCAACGTCTTATAGCAAAAAGGAAGAAAAAAGAACAAAGAGATATAAATAAATAACTATATAACAATAGATGCTATGTTTAATGACACATATATACATATATGTTTACTCATATATATACACAAATATATAAATACATAGGTACATACTTTTTTATTTATTTATTTATTTATTACATTTTTATAGAAGGCTTACGGACTAATAGAACTATCAAGTATAATAAAAATAATATCAACAGTTTGCCAATTACATACATAAATACATAGGTAAATATACACTATATAGCCCAGTCGAATTAGCTAAAAACGGGCTAAGATTTACAAAAATCGGAAGCAGCAATTTTCCTTCGGAATTCGTTGGGGGGCACTGGTAGCTTAAATTCAAAAAGTAGGGGTACAGTTTCGATTTATACCCGAGAATATGTGCGAGGGGATGAAATCTTATCATTGTATTATCAATTTATCACGTTAATTGTCAATTTTTCGATAAAAATTGTAATGAACAAAGTTGTTTAAAATATAAAATAAATTATTTTTGGTAATATAAATTAAAGGCTTGCCTAACAAAATGGGTACCAAGAGACAGGTCAAAGAAAAAAGGGAGACCAAGTAAAAGGTAGAGAGATATCTTCAACCAGAGATGTGGACCGCTATGTATACGGAGAGCACGGGATAGGGATACATGGAAAGGTTTAGGAGAGGTCTACGCCGCAGAGGCGACTATTACTATTACTAATATTAAATAAGTGATGTTAGAAACATATAGACGAGTTAATTATACGAGTATAGAATCAACATATACATAGGTTAATATACAATACATAATATGTTTAAACTAAGAATACTTACGCTATTATTAATTGAAATTTTAATAGTAATAGAAATAAAGGCTATTTTTTTATTTTTTTTTAATATAAATTAAAGGATTACCGAGAAGATAAAGAGACCTTTGTCTTAAATTTATGCTCCTCCAGCTTTCCACATTGTAATGTTATGGATTTCATTTAGCAGCAAAATACCATAACTTTTACTTATATACCTACAGGTTTGTACGGAACCCTCGGTGCGCGAGTCCGACTCGCACTTGACCGGTTTTTTTTTTTGTTCAGAACGTTAATCGTAATATTGTGTATGTATTATTAAAATATATCGTTGTATGTAAAAGTTCGCCAACGCTCGACAGATGGCGTGCGAATCAAGATAGATCGCGCTTAAACTTTATTCACGCGATATTGTATATAAGATTAATAATAAAATCTTATACTATTAAACGAGCAATTCTTGTATATATATATATTCTGAATCTCGGAATCAGCTCCAACGATTTTCGTGAAATTTAGTATGCAGGTGATTTCGGGGGCGAAAAATTGATCTAGCTAGGATTTATTTTAAAAAAATGTCGTTTTATCCCTGGTTTTAGGCAATGAAAAAATATCATTAGAATACGAAGCTTAATTTCACCGTTGACAATATAGCTGTAATAGCTTAATTAGGAAATCGGCGGTTGTCGCATCGTGTTGACCCGGGTTCAAATCTCAGTCTGGATATTAATATTTTTTCTTTTTTTTTAAATTTCACTCGTGATTTATTATTTAAATAAAATAAAAATATAAAAATACCGAGGAAAAAAAAACAAACAAATAATAAAATAAAAATACCGAGCTGGGCTCGGTCACCCAGGTACTTTAAATAAATGAGCGAGCTATCGGACATCGGTTTAGTGGTCGTATAGATCAGTATACTGTTGTGGTTTTATTTAGTCAACCCTTCAAGTATTGCACAAATAGTACAAAAGTTCGACCCCCAGCTGCCGCAACACGTCAGGTGCTATACAAAATAATATATCTAACTTTTTTATCCCTAATAATGCGTTTTACTCGTAATTCAATTCGACTATGCCGATGATGTTATTATTTTATTAGTTGTTGAAGATAATTGAAGTCAGTTTTTTTAGGACACACACAGTTATTCTGCGACTCATCCAGCAGTTTTTATAATCTATACTAATATTATAAAGCTGAATAGTTTATTTGTTTGTTTGAACGCGCTAATTTCAGAAACTGCTGCTCCGATTTGAAAAATTCTTACAGTGCTAGATAGCCCATTTATCGATGAAGGCTATAAGCTATATATAATCACGCTAAGACCAATAGGAGCGGCGCACCAATGAAGAATGTTTCAAAATCGGGTTTCTTTTCCTTTTGAGAGCTTCCGCTGCGTGCGCTGCGTAAACTTAAAGTTTCGCCAAAATCATGTACGACAGAATTCTTCAGCAAGAAGAAGCTATTAAAGCAAGAAGAAGCTATTTAAGCAATAAGAATTGAACTATGTAGGACATACAGTTTAAATGGAAATACATATATTATTGTTAAGCAAATATCCATCTCGAAATAAAAATCGTTTGAATCTTTCAAGTAAACTACACTAGCAGTAGCATAAAAAAAGCTCTTGAACCGTGAGTGGTTATATTCAATGCTCAAGAATGTTCGTATTGAGCAACACAATTAGTCGAACATCGAGTCGACAGCACCCGCTGAATAACAATGTTCAAAGGGAATATTAGGATTTTTGTTCAAGTATTCGTTTAAAGGGTTTTCGTTAACGGTATTTTAATTATTGTTTACAATTTTTTGATTTAGATTCTAGTTACATTTTTTATGTAATGGGCATGACGAAAGATTTTGAAAACCTCTTCTATAATGTGGGTACACGTTTACTATTTACGAAAATACCTATATTTCGGTAATAAACTTAAGTTTAAGGAAGTTTAAAACTATTTTTCTTATATGTTTTCAATTAGCGCGACAAAACGGCAGCAGGTGTCATGGCGTCGGCTCTGATCATACTCTGACGTCACGCTATATCACCGTCAAGGTCGTCAGGCGCGTTCCACCTAAGGCCGCTGAAAAGTGAAAACCGAAAACAATTTTTATGTGCTAAAATACGCGTTTAGAAAATTTTTCTAGGCGTCATTCCAAATAAAATGAGCTATCACACATAATTTTAAGAGCAGTATCTCTATTTTCGACCATTTTCAACTTATCGACTGTACTACTGAGTGGTTTTAAGCGGTCAGAATTGTGGGTCTTAAGTGGAACGCACCTGACGTTTTATAGCGAGACGTCATGCGCTGTAATTTGTGTTTCAATCAAAATGGCCGATTGCAGTATTTTAATGTTTTATTTTATTGAAAATCACAATAATCTTATTATTTTACATAGAAGTAAACCAGTATTTTGAATTTTTTAAATATGAGTGTTCCCCTAATATCATTAAATTGACGATTTTTTTATACTGTCGTCATGCCCATTAAATGTTTTCGTAAATATTATTTTAGCCTTTTTAACTGTAATTGATTTAGTATCGTCACATTGACACACCCACACTACCGCAATATGTGCGTATGTGTTCATGTCAGATTTAGTTATTTTACCTGTGTAAAAATGTTTCATCTAAGCGCTCTTACACACGAACGGCACGTTGCCAACTGCAGAGGTCGACGGCAGCCGTCGACTGCCGTCGAGCGCCGTCAGCGGCAGACGACTGCAGCCGTTGACTGCCGTCGAGCGCCGTCAGCGGCAGCCGTCGACTGCCGTCGAGCGCCGTCCGCGGCGTGCCGTCGGCTGCAGTCCGCTGCCGTTGGGAACATGCCACTCACACGTCGGCTCTCTTAGTAAAGGAGCCAGTTACAAAATGAATTCCGAAGAAGAAACACTGTTATTGTTTTTAAACGGTTTTATTTAGCTTGACCAGCTTGGTATTTATTTATTTTTTTGTTTATTTGTGTGGGTCAAATTTAGTAATTGGAATTTTACCCTCTTCCTGATGACAGATTGATCTGATATTTGGTACACATTCTTAATCTTGATGACAATACAACATAGTATATTTCTTATGGTTCTAAATCCAATATGGCCGCCAATACAAAATGGCGGATCACATAACTTCACAACAACCTCAATATTGGTATCAAATGAAAAGGCTTGGTTGGTAGAATACAGCTCACTATGAAAAATCCAAGATGGCCGCCACCACAAAATGGCGGATTACACATTTTCAACAAATACCTCAATATGGGTATCAAATGAAAGCGCTTGATTGGTAGAATAGAGCCCACTATGAAAAATCCAAGATGGCCGCCGCTACAAAATGGCGTATTACATATTTTCCACAAATTCCTCAATATGGGTATCGAATGAAAGGGCTCGATTGGTAGAACAGAGCTCACTATGAAAAATCCAAGATGGCCGCCGCTACAAAATGGCGGATTACATATTTTCCACAAATTCCTCAATATGGGTATCGACTATCGAATGAAAGGGCTCGATTTGTAGAATAGGGAGGGAAAGTTTTTTAATTATTTTCGGATGTCCTTCTTTTGATGAGCTGACGGCTATTTTAAAAAGTTCAATATCTCGCCAAGATTGAATTAATAATTATAAAAATTTAAAAAAAGTTAAAATACTGAGCTCGTAAAAAACATGTTTAAAAAAAATGGTCGGCTTATTAAAAGTTAATTTTGATTTTTTTGACCATTGTTATTAAAATAGAAGTAACTAATAGTACTAGCTGTGCCCGCGGTTTCACCCGCGTTGATTTGAGGGAAAAAATAGCCTTCCTTCTTCTTAAAGCATAACCTTTCTCTTTAAATAGGCTATCCACCTCAGAGGAATTTTTCAATTCGAATCAGCAGTTCTTAAGTTTAGCGCGTTTAAACAAACCAATTTTCAGGTTTATAATCCATACTATCCATAATAAATAAATAAATAAAAAAAAATATTTTTATTTAAATAAATAAAATTTTAGGGGAGATATTACCATATCGATGGCATGAACATGAAATGTTTGACAGTTACGAAACACGAACGTTATTACAATCATAATTCCATTATTTTATAATTTTCCTATGGGAGGACTACTGGAAGAGATTCCATCATGGGATAAGTAGTGCCTTTGTATTAGCATTGTTTATAAGTGCTATTTCCTATTGTTTTCCAATGTACATAAATTGTTAAATAAATAAATACAAATTTTCATTACAACCATACAACCCCTTACACCTTTTTTTCACATTAAAAAGTAGCCTAGGTCCTTTCTCAGACTCTAGAATATATGTATACCAAATGTCATTTAAATCTGTTCAGTAGTTTTGGCGTGATTCCGAGACAGACAGACAGACAGAGTTACTTTCGCATTTATAATAGTATGGATTATTGTTCCTATAGGTAGTAATTGTATTGTATTTTGTTTCAACTTAAAATGGTGATAAATGATGTTGATCTCATTAAAAAAATAATCTAAATTACTTATATCTTTTTATTATTTATATTTCACTACATATTATAAAACAAAGTCTCTTCCCGCTGTCTGTCTGTATATATGCTTAGATCTTTAAAACTACGCAACGGATTTTGATGCGGTTTTCTTTAGTAAATAGAGTGATTCCAGAGGAAGGTTTATATGTATAATACATGCATAATATAGTAGAGGAACACTGATAGTTTTAAAGTTTTCTAATGTGATATCGTAAATAAACACATTTTTTGCGCTTAGATTGCAAATACTTATTTTATACTAGCTGACCCGGCGAACTTCGTACCGCCTATGAGTCGATTCTTTAATTTTTAATTTTTTTAAATACTTATCCTTCCCGGAACCCCTCTACTAACACTTAAACCTTATGGTGTGGTATTAAAGTTCAAATTGACTTTTAAGTATTATTACGAATTTTTTGTATAGGAATATAGAAAAGTGTTGTTTTTAGACTTTTTCAAGCAATTTTTTAAATTTTTCTCTCCGTAAGAATCACCCTCGTACTTCAAGGAATATTATAAAAAAGAATTAGCGAAATCGGTTCAGCCGATCTCGAGATATGCGCTTAGCAACATATTCAGCTATTCATTTTTATATATCTAGAGATAGAGATTTTATATTTAGTATCAGCATTGCACCCGTGCGAAGCCGGAGCGGGTCGCTAGTATGCTAATATTATAGAGAGGAAATATAATAGCCGTCAGCTAATCAAAAGAAGCAATAGACCTCTGAAAATAATTAAAAAACTTTTGCTCGTTTCCTCGTAACGGTGGATACAGTGTAAAAAATGCCCATCTTGATCTCTATTGATTAGTATTTCTTGAACCCACACCGAACGTGTTTTTATTTTTCGTTTTTCTCGGCGGCGACGAAGTAAAAACAACAACAGTGTTTCTTCCTCGGAATTCATTTTACAACTGGCTCCTGTACTAAGATAGCGTCGACGTGTGAGCGGCATGGTCTCAACGGCAGAGGACTGCAACCGACGGCGCGCCGCCAACGGCGCTCGACGGCAGTCGACGGCTGCCGCTGACGGCGCTCGACGGCAGTTAACGGCTGCAGTCGTCTGCCGCTGACGGCGCTCGACGGCAGTCGACGGCTGCCGTCGACCTCTGCCGTTGGCAACGTGCCGTTCGTGTGTGGGAGCGCTTATGATCTACCTGTGGTCTTATCTCAGTCTATTAAAGATAAAAATTTGTACAAACATTAACAAACAATACCTCTCTTGGTGTGAATTTGGCTAGTGATAAGTCTGTAGTGTCTATGACATTTTTTATCTGTACCTAATGTATAAAAATATTCATATCATCATCATCATCATCATCATATTATCTAGCTATAATTAATTCGGTATAGATAAGTCTTACGAGTGCAGTAGGTATATCACAGTCTGTGACAATGGTTATTATCATTGATACAGATAATATTGAGTGATGAAATAATAGTAAAAAAAAAACCTAATGTATACTAATGTTACAAAGCTGAAAAGTTTGTTTGTTTAAAAGCGAACTCAAAGTTATTTTTGTGTTGGATAGCCCATTTACCATTAAAAGAGGTAAAGTTTTTAACTTTGTTTGTTTGTAGGGGTAATCTTCACAAACACTGATCCGATCATGAAAATTCTTTCACTAACAGAAAGCTACACTATTCAGGAGTGACATAGGCTATATTTTATTGTTATTGAACAAAAAATTCAGTGTAAAATATTAATATATGTAAATTAAGATGGAGAAATGCGAGCGAGATGAAAACTTTACTATATCATCACAAAAATAATTAACGCCCAACGAAGTGGGCACAGGTCGGCTAGTATTTAATATAACAATAATAATTAAATTTTATTTATTCAAAAACTAAAATTTTACTCTACCGTTTGGATCATACCCGTCATAGATTTAGTACATTTTATTACCTAGTTTCATATCTGGCATGGACAGCTTCATTTTAAGCCATAATACTACTTTATTACTCATCACTAAACCATAATATTGTCTGTATTTGCATACATCACTACAGTTATTACGAACCGGACTTACATACTGATGAAATAGAAATAAACGAAGGCTAAATTATAGGGGATGATGATCTGATTAAACTTTATTTTGACTTTAATAGCCTATGAGTTTCAGAGCAAAGTAATGAACTCCTGCGTTGGAGATAATGATTAATATTTAATCCGACATTAGACAAAACGCTGCGGATTGACAGATACAAATATCTTATACTATTAAACGAGCAATTCTTGTATATATATATATATATATATATATATATATATATATATTTTCTGAATCTCGGAATCGGCTCCAACGATTTTCGTGAAATTTAGTATGCAGGGGATTTCGGGGGCGAAAAATTGATCTAGCTAGGATTCATTTAAAAAAAATGTCGTTTTATCCCTGTTTTTAGGCAATGAAAAAATATCATTAGAATACGAAGCTTAATTTCACCATTATTAATATAGCTGTTACAGCGTAATTAGGAAAGCGACGGATTTCAAATCGTTTTGACCCGGGTTCGAATCTCAGTCTCCAGATTACTTTTTTTTTCTTTTTTTTTTAAATTTTACTCGTGATTTATTATTTAAATAAAATTAAAATATAAAAATACCGAGAAAAAAAAAGCAAAAAATAAAATGAAAATACCGAGCAGGGCTCGGTCACCCAGGTACTAGATATTTATACAAGTAGATATTACAGTCATATACAAATTAGTATTAAATATAATAATAGTAATCATAAGATGTGGCGTTGTCGCTAATTATCGTCTTCTGTTAGACCATTGAGTTGTGGAGGATATTCTGACTAATCTATATATATAAAAGAGATTTCCACGTATATATTGACTCATCACGATATCTCTGGAACCATAAGGCGTAGAGACTTGAAATTTGGTAGGAATATTCCTTTAGCCGAGTAGAGGTCAGCTAAGAACGGGTTTTACGAAATTCCACCCACAAGAGGGGGTTGCGGGGGTTAATAACATATATGGGAAAACAACGTTTGCGGGGTTAGCTAGTGATATAATATGATAAGGGTTTGGTAGTACTACATACAATTTACAATATTAGTAAATACCTACAGTATACATTAGATGAGATTATAAGTACTATAAGTTCTTAAAATTTCATGGTCACAAAAACTGTACACCAATACATCCTTGACCATAAAGCTGTCAAAACATCGGAAATTCGAAATAATCAAAAACAAACACGGTAAAAATCCTGTTAACATATAAATCAAAGATAAGTTGAGACAGGCAAGAGTTTTCACTAATCGTTTAAATCTTTAAAGAGCAATATTAATTTAAAAATATGAAAGTTAGGCCTTTGAAAATTTAGTTAATTTTTTTTTCTTATTTAATTTACAAATTGTGGGAACATGTTATGACAATTCTAATAAGACAATCAAATGACACTTATGAGTCTACATAAAGCTACAGCCTCATTAGCCGTTGGACGACCGAATACGCCGTGGAACATAACCAGTATTAAAAAAATGCGTGCGTACAAACTACACATGTCAGAAGTTAAACTTCTTTGGCAAACTAATTCAAAAAAAGCGAATTAAAAAAAAACGAATTTAAAATACGAAAAAAAACTACGATCACGATTCAGCCTGTAATATCCCACTGTTGGCCATAGGCCTCTTCCCCGAGAAGGATCGGAGCTTGATCCACCACGCTGCTCTAATGCGGGTTGGCGGATATATTCCCTACTATGAGTAACGATCGCTATCAGGTGTACATGATAACAACCGGGACCGCCGGCTTAACGTGCTCTCCGAGGCACGGTGGGGAGACCCACAAGGACTACACAAACACCCTAAAAAAACTAAACTAAAAAAAACTAATTGAGAAAAAAAAAGCCAATGCGATCACCCATCCAAGTACTGACCATCATGACGCTGCCGCGTTACTGGTCGCTAAAATTTTTACCCTCATGCGCCTAAAGAAGTTTCACTTCACACACACAAAAAAAATTCTTTTCTAAATTTCGATCCTTAACCTTTCACCTAGCTCTATTTATATAGCCAAGAATTCTAAAAGACGTAAATTACTCAACCGACACATTATGGGGAATTGGAGTCAAACAACAATCAATAACGGCGTTTGACATTCGGCCAAGTAAGTTTTAAAGAAAATTCGGTCAAGTGAGTTTTACCTCGTGAGAAATATTGTCGTTTTCATTATTTAACGTTGTGTCCATTTGTTATAAGTATTTTTTAACGATTCACAGGAAAGTGGACATAAGGTGCCAATCAAACCACCAATTGCAAATTCATGCGACGTTTCAATCCTTTATTAGATCATCATCAGGCATCTAAAATATTTCTATATATGTAAGAAAGCTGTACAACATTAATCATTTTATATAACGTCACATGAAACGCCGCATGAATTTGCAATTGGTGGTTTGATTGGCACCTTATGTCCAATTTCCTGTGAACCGTTAAAAAATATTGTAGTTTTCATTTGGACAAATAAAATGTGTATCATTTTTGGTACAGTAAGATATAGGATATGACATTGATAGTAAGATATAAGATATGATTTTTATATTACTTGTTATGTCATATTGCAAGAGAATACAACTGCAAGACAAGGCAATTTTTTTATGTAACTACATCGGCAAACAAGCGTACGGCTCGCCTGATGGTAAGCGATTACTGTAGCCTATAGACGTCTGCAACACAAGAAGCATCGCAAGCGCGTTG
Source organism: Melitaea athalia (assembly GCA_905220545.2). Lineage (NCBI taxonomy): Eukaryota > Metazoa > Arthropoda > Insecta > Lepidoptera > Nymphalidae > Melitaea > Melitaea athalia. The sequence goes on from HG992203.1 coordinate 12,395,478, forward strand.
CCGACCCCATCCCCATTCCCCCCAGGAGCTCTGGTCAATTTTGCTCTAATTCGAAAACTTTAAATTATCGTCTTGAAGATGATTAAAATAATATGTGATGCACTAAGCAAGCCCAATATTGCAACCATATTCAACATCTTAAAGACTTGCGGAAATAGACTTTAAATTAAAACATAAGTGTAAACCACCTATCTGAAGAGTAACAATACTTGTTTTGATTAGACAGCAGAAGTTGCAGTTATTCAAGATTTCAAGCAACAAAAAGCTTCTAAGAAATGCATATAAAACTGCTAAGTACCAAACCTGATATCTATTTACATTTTTTTTGGTCCATTAGCAAAATATTCGACATTTTGAATTTTTCTACGTGACATTAGCGAAATCATCTGTGCTAGTTTGGCACTGTTGGAAGCCACTAACCCGAATTATGAATGAATGAATGACATTTTGAATAATACAAAAATTTCAAGTTTATAAAAATATATACAAGGAAAATGCCCTGATGGAAATATTCACCAAGCTACACTCGTATATACATTACTCTTCCTAGATTCAACGTTAGGTAAACGAAAAAATACAGTAAACGATTGTCGACCCTCTTCAATATGACAGTAAACATACAGGTAATTTTACCTTTACACGTTTGGGATAAAAATTAAATTATAGCAACGCTTCATTCTTAGGCACTAGTAGAACCTAGTAGTAAGTTGCTCGGGACCATGATATCCGTAACGTTTCTGAAACATCGATAGTTTCATAATTAATATTACGGTAAGTCCTGTATAATTAAAAGTATGAATCCTGTATCGCTAACAAACACAAAATACCACAAACGCCCAGACCACGACAAACATCTTTATGGCCAACACGAATTTGTCAGGTTTGTACACCCAACCCATTAGCACATCAGCAAAACGCTGTGACCAGTAGGCCAACGTGTCGTCAAATATTATCAAATCTTAGACCTTAAAATTGACACTAAGAAACTTATTTATTTATTTATTTATACTTTATTGCACATCACAACTACAAATATCATTTACAGACTGTGAAGTACAATGGGCGGACTTATGGCTATTTAGCCATTTCTTCCAGACAACCCAGACTTGAATCAGGAAGAATATCAGCCTCCAGAAGACTTAGTATCACTGTTTGGCCATGACGCTATAAACCCATGTAATTTAGTGGAAAACTTCGAAATATACATATACTAGCGACCCACTCCGGCTTCGCACATGTGTAATGCTGATACTAAATATAAAATATAAAATAAATATTTGCAATCTAAGCGCAAAAAATGTGTTTATTTACGACATCACATTAGAAAACTTTAAAACTATCAGTGTTTCTCTACTATATTGTGCGTGTATTATACATATAAACCTTCGTCTGGAATCACTCTATTTAATAAAGAAAACCGCATCAAAATCCGTTGCGTAGTTTTAAAGATCTAAGCATATCTATATACAGACAGACAGACAGCGGGAGGAGACTTTGTTTTATAATATGTAGTGATTATGATATTATATCGTGTACGCATTCCCATACAACAAAAAGTTTGATATTTTAAGTACTTTCCACCAACACAAAGTGTCAGTCATCCCAATGCGGCGTTTCGTTTCGTTTAAATGCAATTTTAAAATGGATTTCTACTTCGCTTTGAACGACAAAGGAGTATTAATCCTGAGAGTGATGTGTACCTGATGATGTGAAAGTTTGCGAAGAACGAAAGGCAAAATTGAAAATCTAAATATAAACTACTTTAATAGAGCAATCTGACGGTATAATTTATTATCCTATAACTGAGGTAGGGCACAGCAGGAAATTTCCTGCTCAAAATATAGAGCAGCCCGGCTGGGGTAGTACCTCAACCTTACAGAAGACCACAGTTAAATAATACTGTTTTCAAGCAGTATTGTGTTCCTGTTGGTGAGTAAGGTGACCAGAGCTCCTGGGGGGATTGGGGATAGTGTCGGCAACGCGCTTGCGATGCTTCTGGTGTTGCAGGCGTTTATAGGCTACGGTCTTACCATCAGGTGAGCCGTACGCTTGTTTGCCAACCTAGTTACATTTAAAAAAAATGTCCTTTATAGAATCATAAAATATTCATTTGATCAATTCAAAAGAATTCATTTCTTCCCGTTCAATGATAAATACGTATTCTCTCCTAAAATATAGCTGAAATTGAGATAAAATGAATGAAACTAGTTAGAAGCATTGAACGAATTTCAAAAAGTTGAAATCGTTAAAAGACATTTTCTGAATGGGACACCCTCGCCGAGTCGAGAGCTCTTCAGTTATTTTCAAAGTATTTTTACGTACCGCGATTTTTAGACGGAAAAAGAGTTTTATTTTTTGACCTTTTTTATTATTAAGGGACGATTGTGACATATCTTGAAAAATAAGAAAAAAAATTGAAATATAATAAATACTACGTATACATACAATACATAATCGCTCTCAAAATTTAGATCCTAACGAGGCGAATCACCATTTTTAACCGACTTCAAAAAAGGAGAAGGTTTCTCAATTCGACCGCATATATATTTTTTTACTTTTTTTATGCATGTTCGGGGATAACTTCGTCGTTTATGAACCGATTTGGATAATATTTTTTTTTTGGAAAGGAGATATCCCAATTTAAGTACCATGATAAGGAAACCAGGATCTGATGATGGAAACCCAGAGAAATCGAGGGAAACCCTCGAAAATTGTAGTGACAACTAGTGTGTTTGTTAATTTTTTTCATCTCAACGTAATCAACGTAAGTTGTAAGTATTACTTGTCGATGTAATTGAAGTCGGTTTTTTTTCGTTTGCGAGCAAACACAATTATTCCTTATTTGTTACCATTGATAGTTTTACTAAATTTTGAACAAGAGATCAACGTTTTACCTTGCCCAATCCTTGATAGCGCTATCTTCTTTCTAAAAAAAAAGTAATAGAAGTAACCACGTTAATCTAAAATCTTATAAAGTATACGTCTTTCAGTTTTTACAAAAACCTCAAAGCTAGCATTATACTTAATACTTATATCATGTATGAAATAAATTTCAATTAAGGGTAAACTAAAAAATAAAATGTTGTTTTAGAGCGAATTTTTAATTTTGCATAGTAAGCTCCGTTTGTGCTTTTATTTATGAACCACAAAAAGTTGGGGTGGACGAAAATGTTCGATAATTATGGAATAATATTTACGTAGTGTTAGCATCAGTGCAAACGTTACGTGTACGTTAATTCTAACTGGCTGATGCGCTAGTCATTGTAGACTTGATTCTCCAGTAAAAATGTATGTGGTAACAAACACTAAATAATTTGAAAAAAAAAACATAATAGAATCGAAAATATCCTTAAGAATCTTTGTATAAAGTCGGTTAAAAATTGAGCATAGTAGCATTATAGCTATATATTGTTTTAAATTTTCATGGTTATTAACGTTATTTGAATTCACTTCTTCGGGATTTACACCATGTACCTGTTTATATTTGAGGCTCCGATATTTTGGCGTAGTTGCATGCGACATGGTCACGGAAGAACTGTTGATTGTGGAACGCATGCAACTGCACCGAAATATCGGAGCCTCAAATATAAACAGGTACATGGTGTAAATCCCGAAAAAGTGAATTCAAATAGCATTAAACCTACTCCCACAAATTCGATTTCCTTCTTAAATAAAGTTGAGAGTAACATTTAGGATACTAAGCCAACCTAAGTTCCTGTATCAATATTATACAAGTATAAGTACCTATTGTATTAAACCGCATTTTCAAAGCTATGTACAAAAATCAGTCTATTGGAAGCAATAGTCGAGCCATATGATAGGCTTACGACTGAACCTAAATTACTGCATTTTGATTTCTGCATATAGCTTAGAATTAGGATGTAGTATATGTGGTTTAAATTAATGCTTCTCGCTTATAACCATCTGTATAGTTCTAAGATTGAATTTGTGTAAAACTAGCTTCGAACTTCGTTGACACGAAGTTCGAAGCTAGTTTTACACAAAATGTTGACAAACATTTGTATTGGCCATACAGATGTTTGCCATGGTCTGGGTGTTTGTGTAGGTAGTCCTTGTGGGTCTCCCCACCTTGCCTCGGAAAGCACGTTAAGCCGTCGGTCCCAGTTGTTATCATTTACACCTGATATCGATCGTTAATCATAGTAGGGAATATATCCACCAAACCCGCATTGGGGTAGCGTGGTGGATTAAGCTATCCACCAAACCCGCATTAGAGTAGCGTGGTGGATTAAACTCTGATCCTTCTCCTACACGGGAAAGAGGGATATTACAGGTTGAAGCGTTTGGAGGTTAAGCGCGTACGTACATATTTATATGCCTATCTATACTATATCTATAATCCTTCTCGTACGTGGAGAAAGAGGCCTATGCCCAGCAGTGGGATGAAACAGGCTGAATGCATAATTATGTAATAGTACCTGGGTGACCGAGCCCAGCTCGGTATTTTTATTTTATTTTTTGTTTTTTTTCGGTATTTTTATATTTTAATTTTATTTAAATAATAAATCACGAGTGAAATTAAAAAAAAAAGAAAAAAAAATAATCTGGAGACTGAGATTCGAACCCGGGTCAAAACGATTTGAAATCCGTCGCTTTCCTAATTACGCTATTACAGCTTTAATAATAATATTGAAATTAAGCTTCGTATTCTAATGACATTTTTTCATTGCCTAAAAATAGGGATAAAACGACATTTTTTTAAATGAATCCTAGCTAGATCAATTTTTCGCCCCCGAAATCCCCTGCATACTAAATTTCACGAAAATCGTTGGAGCCGATTCCGAGATTCAGAAAATATATATATATATATACAAGAATTGCTCGTTTAATAGTATAAGATAATTATAGATGAATCTTCTATGCTAATATGATAATAATAATAAGTACCTAAGTATGTACTGTTTGAAGTGGGTGTAGATAAAATTTTTATATTATTTTTTGTTTGTATTTGATACCGAATGGTGTACCATTTACCGCTATTCCAACTATAATATCGATATTTGTAGCGAAACACAAACTGTTTTGACCTTTTAAGTCCCTTTCTGCGTTAAAGAGAGCCTATTTCCTTTCCCAAAATCTACTCTGTCTTTGTACCAAATTTTAGCAGAAAATCCGTTTTTTTTACGAGGTCGGCAAACAAGCCTACGGCTCACCTGATGGTAAGCGATTACTGTAGCTTATAGACGTCTGCAACACCAGAAGCATCGAAAGCGCGTAGCCGACCCTATTCCCAATCGCCCCAGGAGCTCTGGTCACCTTACTCACGAACAGGAACACAACACTGCTTGAAAACAGTTATATTATTTAGGTGTGATCTTCTGTAAAGTCGAGCTACTACCCCAGTCGGGCTGCTCTATATTGCATTTGAGCAGGAAATTTCATGCAGTGCCCTACCTAATTTCAGTGGTTTAGACGTAAAAACGTAAAAGACAGTTAATTATTACGACAAGACCATAAATATTATTATAACTTGTAATAATGTTGAACAAAGACATTAAAGAAAAGATCGCTTAAAAAATAATACGCCTTACGAATTTTTTTAATCTGTTTTACGTAGCTACTTAATTCTTTACAAAAAAGTAAACAGAAATGGTAAAGGTTAATTGAATTAAGGAACAAAATTATAAAATAATTTACTTTGCATTTGTTTATTTTAATTGCTAAAATTACGTACCAAATTATACTTATTAGAATATCATTTAAACAATTTTAGTCTTTAATTGAATAATTTTATGTGTAGGTAATACCTACGTACATACGTTAAATGTACATTTTAGTTGATTTTTTTTTTTAAATAATTTTATTACTATTATAAAGTATATTTTGTTTGGACATCGTTCCACGCTCCCTTCCTTTGTCTTCGGAGCTACGGTTTTGACTAGCTATTGTTGACATTTAATGTTCCTAGAAATATTACTATAATATATTAAATATGAATTTTTAAATTGGAATTAAATAGTATGATATCCAGTTATAAAAATAAAAAAAATTAGTGGTGTTTTAAAAATAAATAATCAGTGTGTTAATTATTTATAGAATATTATCTTATTTAATATAATAGGTACAAAAATGTGTAATGTGTGTAATAAGTGAAGATATAGATTTAATAAATAATATTTTTTCAACATCTGGTCGTGCAACGCGAGTCGAGATAACACTGATAACACGAGATTAGATATAGGTACTCGTAAGACAATCTGAAAACGACATGAAATAATCTTCGAATGAAGTTCAATGGCAAATTAAAAAAACTAAAATTAATTTACCTGTTTGACAATCAGCCTCGCAACCCGTGGACTCGCGAAGGTTACGAAACCGTAGCACTTGGAGACGCCAGCTCTGTCGTAAATAACCCTCGCCGCTGTCACAGTAGCGAACCCTGAGAAGAACTTCCATAGATCCTCATCTGTTGTCGTCAACGAGAACCCACCAACAAATATTCTATTATGAATGACAGTCCCGAATTTCGGGGCATCTGAAGGAGGTAGGGTGTCATCTGTATCCTCTTCCGGTGAATTGAGCAAAGCTTTTAATTTCTCATGAGGATCAGCACTCTTTCTATTGTTCGCGGTCGCCTCCTCAACCATGTGTGCACAGCTCGCCGATTCACTACGTATATAACGCTTAACGCCTTCCATGACTTAATATGGCCTATTTTTAATTTAGAACATGTTCCCTTGTTTACTACACTAAAAAAAATTTCTAGCGACAACTAAACGGACACTAATTCACTCGAAAAAACAACGTGTACTGGCTCGTTGTGGTGTATCGATTTTGACGGTAGGATATTTATATAGATAGATTTGCATGCGTTGCGCGGTAACTCGCGGCCGAAATGAGTATTTTTTTAAATCATATTAAAACAACGGAGGTAAGATAAGGTTGTGCGGCTTGAGATTTTAATGATACGCACTAAAAATAGTGTTTGAGCTATTGTAGACCGCTATTTTTACTAGTCGAGGGAAGTAGGTCAACAGATCTCGGTTAGATGGGTTCTTATCTAGGTAAGACGCAACCTTGATTTGTTGATAATAGATGGCGTTCGTGTTCAAGGTTATCTATTTAATAAATATGTATGTCTCCAAAAGTTTTTTTTGCAATATTGTTGTTTATTATTTCAAAATGTTTCATAGAAAATCTAAAACAACTCACAAATACTTAAATACATAATAAAGAAAGATTCAGTGTTAATAAGATCACTGTTTTATTTAATGTTTAATCAGTTATATTTGTTGTTAATAAAATAGTATTTTACATTTTTCATATTTTATTTGCAGTCGATTTTGTTTTTTCTTGCAGTAATTTTAGTAAAAAAAGTAAAACGAAACGCTTTTTTTTCTGACAGATATACGAAATGTTACATGATTCAGAAACTGTTTTTCCCTTTTGCGGACAAACTTTATGATTGTGATATTTACTATCGATTTAACTTTAAAAGTGATTGTAAATATCTTGTATTGTTCTATTCTTCGTTTATTTCGTTCTCTCGCGGACAGTCTCATTTCTAATACTATCTGAGAGAAACCCGAAGCATAGCCCGATCCATTGCACGTGGAGCGACTTTACACTTGTTGACCAGTCCCTTCGTCAGTGTCCACGTCTTGGCTCCGTATGTTAAAACAAAGATGACACATTGCTCGAAGACTTTTGTCTTTAAACGTCGCGGAATCTTCGAAGTGAAGACGCAACGAAGCCTGCCAAACGCCACCCAAGCCCAACTGAATCCTCCTATCAGTCTCCTTCTCGAAGTTGTTGTGGCCTATTTGGAAGATATTATGTCTTAAGTAAACATAATCCAGAACACTTTGAGAACGAAAATAGCCGACATAGCCCACCGAACTAGCAAGTTGAAGTGGCAGTGGGTACGGTCACCTGTGTCGCAGGACCTGGTGTCCTGGAGTGGAGACCATGTACCGGCAAACGCAGTGTAGGATTTCCTCCGGTCCGCTGGACCGACGATCTACGTAAGATTACCGGTGTAGGCTGGATGAGGATTGCGGAAAACTGGGATGTCTGGCACGAACTTGGAAAAGCCTATTTTCAGCAGTGAAGTGGACTGGGCTGTACTGATGATGATTGTTCTATTTGTTGAAAACTTGAATTTTTCCCCATAAAGGAATTAAATTAAATTTAAACTATTGAAAACTTAAAATAATATTTTTAAGTACCTACTTAATACCAATACCTAATTTACTTGCGAAATAAAATTATTTTGATAAAAATGATTATAGTGATAAAACACAGTTGGAATGTATTTAAATAGGTAATTATTAAAATAATTCGGTTATTTTTAATATTTTAAATTTCTCATTTTAATACATAAATAGTATGAATTCACGGTAAGTTTCTAATGTGCTACTGGCAATATAAGTTATACAACGTCAGTCTGACAGTTGTCTGACATTGTAATTTCCACCTTGTGTTTGACAATTTAAAATGTAAATTGTAATTTGTATTCAATTTCAACTATTCAGTATTTACAAATGTGTGCGAATTGTAGTGCCAAGTGTATCGTTAATTGTGGTGAAAACGTTCTTAAAATTGGACTGCAAGCTATTAGCATTGAATACTAGTGTTAGGTCCTAGCTTAAAACTTTTTTCGTCTAGTTATTTGAAGATAGTGTTTGTATCCGATTGAACAATCATCTTCTTACAAATCAGGTAAATATACGTAGTATAACAATAAATGTAACCAGTTATTTACACTCGAGGAGGCTCGGAGCAGTTTCTCTTGCAAAATATTGCACGACTTCTCAACCAGAACAATAATTTTTTGCTTACCCTCCATTATTTTCTCGTTTATCCTTAATCTAATTTATTGCTTGAGATAATGAAGTTTATTTTGCGGTATCGAATTTCGCTGTGTATAAGTGTAATGTCCAGTCTTTAAATGAACTTTATCACTGCATACAAGTTGAAAGGAAATGAATTTATTTAACAGTATGTAGTTTATTGTGATAATAATATAACTTTCTATTTCGTTCGTTTTCTATTTTATGACTAACAATGGACGGAAAAGGGCTAAAATTTAGATTATGGACCGTCGATTTAAATCTTCATATTTTTTCTGCTTATTTACGGTCACATTATAAATTTTGAAGTTAAATAGGTTAGGGTATTTTTTTTGTAACGAAATTATGCGGATAAACAGTCTAATTTTGAAGTTAGATAGGTTAGGGTTATTTTTTTTTAAGTCCGAAAAATACCCAAAACCGAATCGGAGCACCCCACTATCCACGTGGTCTTGGTCTGTCTTACCCCTAGAGTGTTTTGTAAAAGCCGGAGGCGCGGAGGGAGGGCAGACCTCGCCCGCTGTAACGAAACACAGACACCCGGGCGAGCCGGAGAGGCCGAGGCTGGTCGCCGAAGGCGACCAGCATGCCGAGGCTGCGGAGGCGAGCGTGGGTGTCTGCGTTTTGTTACGCAAGGGCGAAAGGGCTGCCCTTCCGAAGCGCCGGAGCCGTCACGGAATGAATTTATACCGATCAACTGTCAAATTTCGAGGTTAGGTCTATGAGATTCATTTTTTCTATGAGATTCATTTTTTCTATGTTTTTCAAGAACGGCGCATTACCTTGTATCGTGAGTGGTATGGGGGGGTTTAGGGGGACCGCCGCTACCTCCCTCCTCCCACTCTCGCCCTTAAATTCGTGCCAAACGATCTAAATTCTTCTTCTAATCTTAAAACTTTAACCATGGATATCTCCATAACTATGGGTTTCTGGTATGTGGGAGTGGTACTGGTGGGTAGCCCACCCCTCCCCCTCCCCCACGCATCCCTCAAACCCCCAAAAATCGACGGTCCACAGTCTAAATTTTAACCCGGAAAAGTATTAATTACTTTTATTTATTGCTTTAAGTACTAAATTTAATTGCGGTTACTCATAGCATGATATATCATGCTCAAAATCTAGAGCAGCCTGTCTGGGGAAGTACCTAGACAGTGCAGTAGATCACGACTGAATAATACTGCTTTCAAGTTGTGTTGTGTTCCTGTGGTGAGTAAGGTCCAGAGCTCCTGGGGAGGGTAGAAGGTAGGGCCTAGACCTTAAGCTTATTTGCTGACTTTGTTGTATAAAAAAATACTTATATATTTTTTCCGTGGTTACTATCTTTATGTTTTATCTCTATTATCAATAAACACGTAAGTAGTATATAAGTAGTTATATGATATAGTAACAGTTTATTTGTAATCTTAAGAATACATCCAATAAAAAAAAACGAAATTTAAATAAACCATTCTTGAAGCAAAGCGTATTGCAGAGTATAAAATATTGTTCTAAATTTAAATTGTAAACATGGATGACCAGCATAACATTACACTTAGAGCCCTAAGTGACAGACAACAAATTTTTACATTCATATTTGCAAAATATGTCATAAATGTAGTAGGATTTGATGGTAATAAAGAGGTCATCTTAAGATAGGATGGTATACAAATATGGTATACAATAAACATTTATTTATACCAGAAAATATTTTTACTTAAGTTATAATATGATTAAACTACCCGACCTGTGCCCACTTCGTTGGGTGTTAATATAGCCTATATCACTCCTGAATAGTGTAGCTTTCTGTTAGTGAAAGAATTTTCATGATCGGATAAGTAGGTATTTGCGAAGATTACCCCCTACAAACAAACAAAGCTAAAAACTTTACCTCTTTATAATATTAGTATAGATAAGTTACAATCAACTTTCATATATACCTAAATAGCTAATTTCAAAAATTATCCACACAGAGTCTTTTAAAAGGATTTTATTTATTTACTAGCTGACCCCGCAAAAGTCGTTTTGCCATATATGTTATTAACCCCTGCAAACCCTTCTTGTGGGTGGAATTTCGTAAATCCCGTTTATAGCTGACCTCTACTCGGCGTAAGGAATATTCCTACCAAATTTCAAGTCTCTACGCCTTATCATTCCAGAGATATCGTGATGAGTCAATATATGGGTGGAAATCTCTTTTATATACATAATAATATAGATTATAAATTTATAATTAATTATTTAATCATTACTTTATCAAAATAAGGCTAAGCGAAGGCTGAATATAATATCAAAGAAATTTATTGCATTAAAAATATATATATGGAATGCAGATTCATATTAATCTATTGTTTGAGTTCTTTTGGTATCAGCGGAATGCACGGTGTATGCGTTATCCCACGTTAACTTAATCCTTTCAACTAGGTGAATGTTGAAACAAGTTTTCAAGTTTCATTTCTAGAAATTGGTATTTATTTTTCAATTTACATAATGTTGTTGTAAGACTTGTTTTCTGGGGTAGGTTTTTAAATGCTGGTCTTATAGTTACAGCTTAGAGTGCTTTTAAGAGTACAAAGTATGGGTTGTGCATTTTCTCATTTTAATTCCGTTAAAATAATACAATGTAAGTTCTGGTGAATGCGTGACGAGAACGTTACGAAAAGTGTGATTGGGTAAGGCGAGCCGAGCAAAATATTACTGTATAAATAACTGTAGTATTTAGTTTCAAGGTCACTAATACTTTTATGTAAATAATTGTGTTTGCTCAGAAATGAAAACAAAAACCGACTTCAATTACATAGACAAGTAATACAATGCATGTAAGTAGACGAAAAAATAAAGGAGTAAATGTTATTAAAGATTATTCAAAAGTAGTCATCATATCTTGATCAAATTTAAATGGGACCACAAGACAAGCATTAGCTTTCGATTAAAACAAGAATCATCAAAATCGGTACACCCAGTGAAAAGTTATGTGGTACATATAATACAATTTAGGTCGACGACAAAATAGTCAAGCAAATATGCATTATGAAAAGTACTTTGTAGTTAGACCACAATTAAATTTAAATGGCACCACATGATACGCACCACCCTTCGGTTAAAAAAAATCATCAAAATCGGTCCTCCGCCCAGTCAAAAGTTCTGCGGTAACAATATACAACATACTGTATAAAAAAACAACTAAATTGAGGTCCTCCTTCTTTTTTTTTGGGAGTCGGTTAAAAAGTGTATAATTTATTGTGTTTTATGGTGGTAATTTATTTTTACTTTTATATAACTAGGTCGGCATAGTTAGTTAGTTAGTTAGTGGGCTCGATTTTCCGTATTTAGACCCAATATTAGTCCATTATGCGTGAAAAAGGGACTGACTAGTTCAGCCAGCCCAGCTCCTTCCAGAAGCTCAGAAGCCTCCTGGGGCGTTCACAGGCTTCTCGGAGCGTCCTTATATCTTTAACTAGGTCGGCATGCTGATGGTAAGCGATTATCGTAACTTACAGACGCCTGCAACACCAGAAGCATCTCAAGCGCGTTGTCGACCCTATCCCCAATCCCCCCCAGGAACTCTGGTCACCTTACTCACCAACAGGAACACAATACTGCTTGAAAACAGTATTATTTAGCTGTGGTCTGTAAAGGTCATAGCTCACTACACCCTCACCGGAACGCCTCGTCGCGCGTCGCTCGGCGTCTAATCGCCAGCTTGCGTGCGAGGCGATCCGGTGACGATACGGAGTTGATGTAGTGAGCGCATATCCATACAAGTCCATAGAAAGAATACTAAACGCTCGAGGCGAGGCGGTGCTGGTCGGGTGGGTCTAATGAGCGATGACCTTAAGGTCGAGGTGCTTCCTCCAGTAAGGATTAAATTGAAATTAGTTTCTGAGATATGAAGTAGCGTGTAATGGCTTGTATAGGCTGCGTTTGTATCAAGGACTGTAAACAAGACTGTTCCATATATACACACTGTTTACGTTATAATATCCCTAAGGTTATCACCTACAACCTCGGCAAAGCATTCCTTTACGCGTTTCTCCGTGACTTATTGCCTGATAACCATTGATAAATTAATGATTGGTCAATTATTTTATTGTCCTTTCTCTATGTTTGCGACATTTATATGAATATTTGTTATAAATAAAATGTTAATTTGTGGAAATTTTGTTATTCAATGTCAAACTATTGTTGATTTCAATTTTAGAATGTTTTTTTTTTATATTTCTTAATGATTGTGTTTGTTATCAAACTAAAACTGACTTCAAATATTCATTATTAATAATAAGAATAACCGAGCAACCTGACTGGGGAAGTACAGTTCTATTACAGATATAAGCTGAAGTTTTTTTTGTTTTTTTATAGCAATCGCAATTATAAATTAATGGACTAACTGGGCAGTCAAAAAAAGCATGTGTGTGCAATTCAAACACGGCAGAAGTAAAACTTCTGAAAAGTCTTAGGAAGAAAAGCCATTGCGATTTGTTCTATCAATTGACATTTGACAATGATCACCGTCTCGTGGAAAAGGTCGTAAGCACCATGCAAAACGTGTCGCTTAGGGGGCGTCCACAAATTACGTGAGGTGTTTTTTGGAGTTTATTGGAGTTTACTTCTTAAGAATCGATTTTTATATAAGGCCCCCGGTATGAAAAATAATATAACGAATGACCTCGTTTCGTTTTTTGTTGCCTTTTCAACGCCATAGATGGCGTTGAAAAGGCAATTAAAAACGAATGTCGGAAACCACGAATACGTCGTCGATAGACTAATAATACTTTTCTAATTATTCAAACCCCCCCCCCCATCCCTCAATCTCACGTGAGATTTTTTAAAATGTGGGTTTCTTGCTTTCTTGGAGCAGCGTGGTGGATTAAGCTCTGATCCTTCAGAAAAAAAAAAATTGCGTGATATTTGCCGACACCCCCCCCCCCCTCTCCAACGTAAGATTAGATGAGATTTGACTCGACCCCCCCTTAAACATTTCACGTAATTTATGGACGCCCCCTTACGCGTTTTGAGCATTAAGGACGTATTCACAAAATTAATAGGTATAGAATCGACCATTTACACGAGTCACACACACAAGCGACGCAGTACGCACGGTTAGGTGTAAGAATAGTAGTGGATTGAACTACTTTGATACTTTACAATTTTTTATTTATTTATATTTTTTATTTTATTACAATTTATATTTCTTTGTGATACGTAGGTACCTACGAAAATATATTTTATTGGTGTTTGTGTTTTTAGTAAATAATAACTATTTATAAATATACCAATACCCACTTCAGTCACTTTTTGATACTATTTGTTTCACTTTGTTAGTTTTTCCTTATGAGGTGTGAGTCATATACATATAATTGTGTGGTATGAGACGGTTGAGATTATGAAGTAGAGTGGAGAGGGTGAGGGCTGCGATTTGATACAAGTGACACTCTTTCCTCCTCCAAGAGGAGTGGGAGCCCGGCGGACAGCTTGTTTTTAAAGTATTTTTACTCATTTTACGATTTTTTTGACGAATTCTAAACGTAAAAATTGTGTTTGGCTCGTAAACGAAAAAAAACCAACTTCAATTACATCGACAAGTAATACAACGTAATAAAACAAAAAATGGTGTGTGTGCGATTCACACACGATAGAAGTGAAACTTCCGCTACAATGAGCGTAACGCTACAATGAGCGTAACGCTACAATTAGCGTAACGCTACAATTAACGTAACGCTACAAATAGCGTAATGCTACAATGAGCGTAACGCAACAATTAGCGTAACGCTACAAATAGCGTAACGCTACAATGAGTGTAACGCTAGAATGAGCATAACGCTACAATGAGTGTAAAGCTACAATGAGCGTAACGCTACAATGCGCGTAACGCTACAATTAGCGTAACGCTACAAATAGCGTAATGCTACAATGACCGTAACGCTACAAATAGCGTAACGCTACAAATAGCGTAACGCTACAAACGCGTAACGCTACAAATTTCGTAACGCTACAATTAGCGTAACGCTACAATGTGTCCTCTTTTTTCGTGTTAGTAGCACGGCGCGCCCTTCCCTGTCGTTTTTCCGTTGCATCCGGTTTGAAATCACAATGATTCTAAAGAATTTTCACTTCAAAATAGTCAAGTAAAAACGCGCTATTAAAGATTACTCAAAAAGTTCAATAATCAGATCTCGATCTGATTTAAACAAGACTACATGACAAGTATTAGCTTTCGATTAAAGTAAGAATCATCAAAATCGATACACCGAGTAAAAAGTTATGCGGTATAATACAACGTAGGTCGACGAAAAAGTAGTCAAGTAAATAGGCATTATTAGATAAGTACTTGTCAGATCACGCAACACCTTTCAATTAAAACAAAATTGATCGAAAGCGGTCCACCCAGTCAAAAGTTCTGATATAACGTACATAAAAACATACAGTCGAATTGAGAACCTCCTTCTTTTTTGGAAGTCGGTTCAAAACAGTACAATACAGTGATTTTCCTACTCACAAACTTTAAAAAATTCAGTACTAGCTCAATTTTAACTTCTATTTTATGTTTTATATACCATTCTCTTCGTCTTATTTTGTTCTTTAATTTGATGTACTCTTTTTGAAAATCGCGACATAAACTATAGTAATACAACAGTGTTTTACTCGCGAAGTGCAAATTTTTTAATTTCAAGTGCGTGCGGCGTCGAAATTAAATCGTCGACCCCCCATTGTTTTTCATATTTAAATAGTGCTCAAGGTCCTCTATGATCCTGCGAAAATTCAGATTTTTTAAACTAAAATTAGTGCCTGTTTTCGAACTTTCAAACTTTTTTTTCCCACGCTCCATTTCCGGCTATTTTCCACAATAAGCGTGGTACACCCATCTTCGGTACACCACAGGATTCGCTTTGCCTCAGGTAACACTCGTAAACAAAAAAAGGTGTGTGTGCGATTCACACACGATAGAAGTGAAATTTCTATGGCAAACTAATTAAAAAAAACTAATTCAAAATTAGCGGCTTGCAGCGCGGCCCGGCCGTACTACGCAGCATACTGCATTTATTATGATCATTTTTTAAAGTAATACTTTCGTAAATAAATGAAATAAGTAAAGGATTTCAGGGTTATTTATTATAAAGACTGTTTGACATAAATATAATAAAGGCTATATAACATAAAACAAATTAGGTACATATTAAATCTATACAAATAAATAAAATTGAAATGTCTGTTTGTAATATTAAAATAACCGCTTTTAACTAAATTCAAATGTATGTATGTATACATGGTACATACACCAAAATATTTTTTTTATAATTTGTCTGTCTGTCTGTCTGTCTGTTCCGGCTAATTTCTGAAACGGCTGGATCGTTTTTGACGGGAATTTCACTGGCAGATAGCCTGATGTAATAAGGAGTAACTTAGGCTACTTTTATTTTAGAATTTTTATTATTATTTTATAGTTCTGCGAACTAAACAATAATTATTTTGTTAAATTCCACGCGGACGAAGTCGCGGGCACAGGTAGTTTAAAATAATAATTATTCAATAAAATGTATCTCAATAAAGTAGCTTCATATTTTATCAATAATCTAATTCTTATTTTAATATTCATTAAATATAATATATAACAAAGAAAAAAACGGCAACGTTACGCGGTGTTCCCAAGTGGTCACCCATCCAAGTACTGACGCTGCCGCGTTACCGATCGATCAAATTTTACCCCTCATGCACCTTAAGAAGTTTCACTTCAAAAAAACTAGTTGAAAAAAAAGCGGTCACCCATCCAAGTACTGACCATCGTGACGCTGCCGCGTTACCGGTCGATCAAATTTTGACTCAAAATCAAATCAAAAATCAACCAACTTATATCTCCCTCTCAACATCCGTTCGCCTCGACCGATCACACTTTTCGTAACGCCCTCGTCACGCACCTGCTTACTCCCCAAGTTAAGCGCGCCTAAAGAAGTTCCACTTCAAAAATACTAGTAGAAAAAATGCGGTCACCCATCCAAGTACTGACCGTCGTGACGCTGTCGCATTTCCGGTCGATCAAATTTTATCTTAACTAACTTATATCTCCCTCTCAACTTCTCAACTCAAAACGAGACCAAACTCGGCATACCTAGTCCTACACGTCAAGGAGTTCCGTAGCAGTCACAGAAGTACACCTTCAGGTCACTCCATCAAGTCAAGAGGTAAGGTCTTATCATAACTATCAAAACGAGCTCAAACTCGGCACACCTGGTCCTACACTTCAAGGAGTTCCAGTAACAGCCACTCAAGTATACCTTCAGGTCACTCTATCAAGTCAAGAGGTAAGGTCTTATCATAACTATCAAAACGATACCAAACTCGGCACGCCTAGCTCTATACCTCTAGGAGTTCCAGTACAAGTACCTATACCTTCAGGGCACTCCATCCAGTCAAGAGGTAAGGTCTTATCATAACTATCAAAATGAGCTTAAACTCGGCACACCTAGTCCTACACTTCAAGGAGTTCCAGTAACAGCCACTCAAGTATATCTTCAGGTCACTCCATCAAGTCAAGAGGTAAGGTCTTATCATAACTATCAAAACGATACCAAACTCGGCACGCCTAGCTCTATACCTCTAGGAGTTCCAGTACAAGTACCTATACCTTCAGGTCACTCCATCCAGTCAAGAGGTAAGGTCTTATCATAACTATCAAAACGAGCTCAAACTCGGCACACCTAGTCCTACACTTCAAGGAGTTCCAGTAACAGCCACTCAAGTATACCTTCAGGTCACTCCATCAAGTCAAGAGGTAAGGTCTTATCATAACTATCAAAACGAGCTCAAACTCGGCACACCTGGTCCTACACTTCAAGGAGTTCCAGTAACAGCCACTCAAGTATACCTTCAGGTCACTCCATCAAGTCAAGAGGTAAGGTCTTATCATAACTATCAAAACGAGCTCAAACTCGGCACACCTGGTCCTACACTTCAAGGAGTTCCAGTAACAGCCACTCAAGTATACCTTCAGGTCACTCCATCAAGTCAAGAGGTAAGGTCTTATCATAACTATCAAAACGATACCAAACTCGGCACGCCTAGCTCTATACCTCTAGGAGTTCCAGTACAAGTACCTATACCTTCAGGGCACTCCATCCAGTCAAGAGGTAAGGTCTTATCATAACTATCAAAATGAGCTCAAACTCGGCACACCTAGTCCTACACTTCAAGGAGTTCCAGTAACAGCCACTCAAGTATACCTTCAGGTCACTCCATCAAGTCAAGAGGTAAGGTCTTATCATAACTATCAAAACGATACCAAACTCGGCACGCCTAGCTCTATACCTCTAGGAGTTCCAGTACAAGTACCTATACCTTCAGGTCACTCCATCCAGTCAAGAGGTAAGGTCTTATCATAACTATCAAAACGAGCTCAAACTCGGCACACCTAGTCCTACACTTCAAGGAGTTCCAGTAACAGCCACTCAAGTATACCTTCAGGTCACTCCATCAAGTCAAGAGGTAAGGTCTTATCATAACTATCAAAACGATACCAAACTCGGCACGCCTAGCTCTATACCTCTAGGAGTTCCAGTACAAGTACCTATACCTTCAGGTCACTCCATCCAGTCAAGAGGTAAGGTCTTATCATAACTGTCAAAACGAGACCAAACTCGGCATACCTAGTCCTACATACACGTCAAGGAGTTCCGTAGCAGTCACAGAAGTACATCTTCAGGTTCACTCAAGTCTGAGAGAATATATAGAAACTACTTAGCTACGTACTTTTAGCGAAATAAAATAATGCAATAAAAATGTGTGATTATAAAATGATCTTACTTTGTCAAGTATCATATTTGGTTTATCGAAAAATAATACGTAAATTTATAAAATAATAATTGTTTTGCTACGTCACCGGTTGCTAACAAAGCGACATAGCGTCCACTCACCACAGCGCCCGAGCGCGGACTAACTTCTCATTCGAAAAATTGAATTATGTTTTAAAACAAAAACCAACAATAAAATAAACCTTACTGCAATGGAATAAGAATCATCTTTAATAGCAAAATGTGTATAAAAATTAGCTCCAGTTTTTATTTTTTTTAAGACTATTGGTGGCATTTTTGTATTATTTTCAACCTTCCATTTAAAATTGAACATATCCTCCTGCTCATACTATTTTTAGAAAACTTAATATATGTGTATAATAGAACAAACATCACCCGAAAGTCTACCGGTTTTGTTCATTTTCTTGAAAATGGTAATGGAAAAACGTTTAATACGATATATATATAAGAACTAGATTTAAAAAAAGTCCTTCTGTTTGAAGATGAAGACCCAATCTCTATAAAATAATTATTCGTTATATATTATTTTGTTTAGTTTTGTCACAAAATGACCTGAAAAAGAGCATGATTTTGTCCGATTCGTATAGGCGCCCTTAATGTATTCTCTCATTATCTCCTATATCTATATTTTTGTGTTTGCTTCTTTATTGTAACAACAACTTCTTTATTGTAAACACGAAATGCTTAAAAGTTAAATATTTCTTTCTACTCCTATTTTACAATGGATCTCTTATCTTTATAGTACACAAGACCTTTGCCGAGCATTCGGATATTGTTATCTTAATATATATAAATCTCGTGTCACAATGTTTGTCCTCAATGGACTCCTAAACCACTTAACCGATTTTAATCAAATTTGCACACCGTGTGCAGTTTGATCCAACTTGAAAGATAGGCTATATTTTATTTTGGTATATGTAATTATTATATTTAAGAAAAAAAAGGCGGTACGAAGTTCGCCAGGTCAGCTAGTTAATTATATATCTGTGTTTAGGTGATAAGCCTTACATAATACTAACAAGAATATACCGGTAATGTAAACAATTTAGTTATTGAAGTCGTACAGTAAAGTTGTACAGTATACTGATGCTTATGTTGTGTTGTTATCATGTACACCTGATAGAGATCGTTACTCACAGTAGGGAATATATCCGCCAACCCGCATTTTTTTTTAAATGTTATAACTAGGTTGGCAAACAAGCGTACGGCTCACATGATAGTAAGACCGTAGCCTATAGACGCCTGCAACACCAGAAGCATTGCAAGCGCGTTGCCGACCCTATCCCCAATCCCCCCCAGGAGCTCTGGTCACCTTACTCACCAACAGGAACACAATACTGCTTGAAAACAGTATTATTTAGCTGTGGTCTTCTGTAAGGTCGAGGTACTACCCCAGTCGGGCTGCTCCATATTTTGAGCAGGAAATTTCCTGCTGTGCCCTACCTCAGTTCAATTGCATTGGAGCAGCGTGGTGGATTAAGCTCTGATCCTCCTTCTACATGGGGAAAGAGGCCCAAGATATTACAGGCTGAAGCAAATCGCTTACCATCAGGTGACCCGTACCGCCTTGTTGCTGACCTAAGCTACGGTAATCGCTTACCATCGGTGAGTCGTATAAGCTTGTTTGCCGACCTAGTCGTATATAAAAAAAAATTTCGTGCGTACAATGTACACATGTCAGAAGTGAAACTTCTTTGACAAACTAATTAAAAAAAAATCAAAAAAACGAATTTGAAAAAAAAACGAATTTAAAATACAAAATAAAAACTAATTGAAAAAAAAAAGCCAACGTCACACGTTGTTCCCAGGCGGTCAAACATCCAAGTACTGACCGTCATGACGCTGCCGCGTAACCGGTCGCTAAAATTTTACCCCTCATGCGCCTTAAGAAGTTTCACTTCAAAAAATATCTTAAACATTGTGTTTATATTGTATCTTCTATTCACATGATTTGTATCCTGCTGGAGGTTACCGAGTATAATTAAGTGATATTTATTTTAAGTAATTTCGAATAACGCAATATGTGCCTTTCGTATGTAACGAATAGAAATTACTACTTTAGCTGTTTTGTACATTTTTATGTAGGGATTTTAAATTATTTTCAACTAGCAGACCCGTGCCCACTTCGTTGGGCGTTAATTATCTTTTTCTTTGTCATGCAATTACCTATGTTGTGTAGTTCTTAGTAGGTACTAATTTTTACTAGGTTCATTGTTTAGAATTTTATTCAGAGTTTTATTTCTTGTTTATAGCTAGTATTGGACGTATAAAATCGTAATAATATCGTGTATTTATTATTTTAAATTACAGAACCAAATAAGTAACATACTAAATTTTATAGCACTTAAATAAATAATATGTTACTTCAACGCCATCTATCAAAAATTCCGAAAACGACGTCGATAGGCTAATAAATAGTCTTCTAATAGCGATAGATGACGGCGAGAGATGGCGTTATTATATATACCATTTTGGAGTTATATTTTTATCTTTTTCTTATTTACTGAATTTTTTGTTCAATTACAATAAAATATAGCCTATGTCACTCCTGAATAGTGTAGCTTTCTGTTAGTGAAAGAATTTTCATGATCGGATCAGTATTTGCGAAGATTACCCCGTATATACAAACAAAGTTATAAACTTTTCCTCTTTATAATATTAGGATATAAGTATATATAATGTTCGTTGCATAATTAGAAAATAGAATGTAAGCTGGCCAGAGCAACGACACGGTCAGTCGGAGATACAGGTTCGATCCCAGCTGTAACGTTATTATAGAAGTATAGTCTTTGACAACAGAACTTTAATAATGTTCAAACTTATAATTTAAATTAATTGTGGTCGAATTTCGATCAATGGGCGACCACTAGTAATAATAAATTAATAAATATTTACACAAAGAAGAGAAAAAAAAAAAAACAAAGAAAAGGCATTAATTTAATAACGTACGATTTAAACTAGTGACTAATATTTTAATTATATGCAAATAAATAATTAGTGTTCAAATTTTGCATTTTAAAAACGTTAGTAGGAAAAGGAATGTTTCATTTCCTATCCGCGAGTGGCCGTGACCATATGAGTCGGACTCGCGCACTGAAGGTTCCGTACAAAAATATTAAAAATATTTTTATTATTTGATGTAACTAAAAATTGTGCTTTTCGCAATTTTTCCTCTAACTGTGCTATAAGACGTTGCTTCGTACCACAAGATTCTAAGTTCACAGGAAATACCCTGTAGGTTTTGATTCCCTTGCGTCTTAACAGACAGACGGACAACAATGTGATCCTATATGGGTTCCGTTTTTTCCTTTTGTGATACGAGACCCTAAAAAAAAAAAAAACAAAAATGTCACTGACTAGCGATCTCTCGTTTTGATCATAATGTCATGTTTTAAAATTGTTCTATTTCTATGCATCGGTGATCTCCGTTATAGGTATTTCACAACATGAACCTATTTGAACGTAATCACTAGATGACATCAGTCTTGAACCCGTTGGAAGGATGTTTGTGAGTGTGTGCGTGAATGTTAATTGTGTGTGTCATGTGTTATCGTCTAGTACCTAATAGATTTGAATTTTTTTTTAAATGTAATCTATAGGGTTGTACAAAACCTTTGTGATTTTCTTTTGATACTTGTGATTGTGAATTTGTACGTATCGTTACTTCATTTGATAATTAGATTAAAAGAATAGTATATGTACTTATGTAAGCGCATAAGAAGTTATACTTTATTGGCTAGCTAACTTCACGTTACTAACTTCTTCTTCGTTGACTAGCTAACTTCAGGGTGTCGGTTTTTTTCGTGACGGTGTGCGCGCTCATCGTACAAATTTACTCTCATAATTTATCCCTAACGATCCAAAAGAAGTATAATTTAAAAAATAATAAGTATTATTTATACTAAGAAATGAATTTTCGTATTTTTGAATGCTAGCAAATGGCTAGCAAGGGATTAACTCAGACATTATTAACTATAATTATGTTAAACCTACTTCCAAAAAACGAGGAGGCTTTTTACTGGTTGGACCGATTTCATCCATGTGTTGATGTGTCCCACTTAAATTTAGTCGAGCTCTGACTAGTACTTGTCTAGTCATATCTAATAACGCGTATTTATTTGACTATTTTTTCGTCTCACTACCATTGTATTACATGTACCTATATGAAATTGAAGTCGGTTTTGTTTTTCGTTTGCGAGCAAACACATTTATAACGGTAGTAAATTGTACTGTTAAAGTTGTGTAAATAGCGGTAAAGCCGCGGAAAGTTAGTGTTTATATATGTATAGGTACAGGTATGACAAGGTGTTTATAAGTGTGGGTGAGAACTAGTATGCGTTTTATGTACGACTCTAGTGTGGCAATAAATTTTCATTGAATATGCGTGTTTATGGAAATATGGTGTTTGTGAGTTTTCACAATGTTTCGTCATTATTTATAAACAGAGTGAAAAAATTGTAGTTTTAGTTGAGTATTGCAAGCTTACCTGATGGTAAGCGATTACCGTAACACCAGAAGCATCGCAAGCGCGTTACCGACTCTATCCCCAATCCCCCCCCCCCAGGAGCTCTGGTCACCTTACTCACCACAATACTGCTTGAAAACAGTATTATCTAGCTGTGATCGTCTATAAGGTCGAGGTCAGGGCCGGATCTACCATATGGCTTTTTGGGCTTTAGCCCAGGACCCCCTGGATTCAAGGAGCCCCAGCTAAGTAAATTTTAAATCAAAAATAGACGACAATGCGAAATAATTATAATTTTTTTTAAATTGTTTATTCCTTATTCTTATATTACTTCGAATTGATAGTTAAAATGTTCGGCTGCCATTACACATTCACCTCAATCTTGGTTAAATTTGGTGGGCCCCTAGTTAGTATTAGCCCAGGGCCCCCTGATCTCACGGTCCGGCCCTGGTCGAGGTACTACCCCAGTCGGGCTGCTCCATATTTTGAGCAGGAAGTCGCGCGCAGAAGCTAGTAAAAATTTAAAAGGTCGATGTAACGCGGTGAATGTTGGTAATGATAAAATTATTCACAAGAGATAACTTGTGCAAATGCGCGGGTTCCACGTTTTCGCGTTTTTTTACTTTAATAATATTGTTTAAAAATGAATTTAGATTTTAGATGAGTTAGTTTTATTTATTTTAGTTTTAATTTAGGGAATATATGATGATATTTTCTTTCATATCTCTCATTTACACCTGGCTGCAAATATTTATACGAGTTCAGTTCTGAACATTGAAAATATTTTACATTTTTTTTTTTAAATTCAATATTGCTAAATGTAGGTGGAAAAATCAGATAGACAGTGAACCGTTCAGACTAGGGCCGATAAAGGGCAACTTAGTCTACCTAAGCTGAGACCAGTATTGAGCAAATTACACCACGCTATAAACGCATTTGTTAAGTTCTTAGCCACAGTGTCTGCGACCAGAGAAGTCAACACGGCTACATGTAAAAAGACCCTGCAGACATACCAACGGAGCATTAATTTAAAAGCTTCATGCAATAAACAAAAAAATCGGCCAAGTGCGAGTCGGACTCGCGCACGAAGGGTTTCGTACCACTGACTAAACTAAATATAAGTAAATTTTCTGTAAAATATTTATTCTGTAAAAATATTCATTTAATTATCACGCCATCTATGATGCTATTATAAAACTAACTACTAACGACTATTAATAAAACTATTATTAGTCTATTGACGAAGTTTTCCTAATTTCTGATAGATGGCGTCCTTTAAATTTGATCCCATCTCTCCGGTGGAGGTTAAGAAACATATTAATGCAATAAGAACTGAAGCCGTTGGCAGTGATGGTATAAGCAGGAAAATGATTCTTCTATCCCTCGACTGCATCTTACCTGTGGTTTGCCATATTTTTAACTTCTCTCTTTCTTCTTGTACTTTTCCCAGTGTTTGGCGTAACGCCTTGATCATTCCTATTCCGAAATCTTCTTCTTCGTCTGGCACCAGCTTTCGACCAATTTCTATATTACCTTTTCTATCTAAAGTTCTTGAACGTATTGTCTATTCTCAGCTTAATCTATACTTATGTACTCATAATTTACTTAGTCCTTTTCAATCTGGATTTCGAACTGGACACAGCACAGTCACAGCTCTTATTAAAATTTGTGATGATATCCGATTTGCAATGGACGATAAACAGGTGGCAATTGTAGCACTCCTTGACTTTAGTAATGCCTTCAATAACGTTGACCATGATCTACTTATCGCAATCCTACGGACTCTAAATATCGGTTCATGTGCTTCCAAATGGTTTCAGGCTTACTTACATGATCGACAACAGTGCGTTAGCTTTGGCAATAAACTTTCTGCTTCTTGTACTCTTTCTTGTGGGGTCCCTCAAGGAGGAGTTTTATCACCCGTGCTCTTTTCAATATTCATCAATTCCTTATCCACATTTCTCACTTCAAAGCATCACTTTTACGCTGATGATTTACAACTATATGTAACTACACCTATTGATGATATTGCTAATGCTATCGCTACTCTAAACATTGAATTAAATAAAATCGTTACTTGGTGTCATTCATACGGTCTACTAATTAATCCAAATAAATCTCAAGTGACTATTGTTGGCAACTCATATCAGCTATCCAAAATTAATTCACTTAACTTGCCTCCCATCTTATTCGATTCTGTCGCTCTTTCACCTCTCCCTGTTGTTAAGGACCTTGGGTTATTAATTGACAATAATCTCACCTGGGCGCCTCAAGTTGCGGAGGTGAGTCGAAAGGTCTTTGCAACAATAAGTTCGCTAAAACGTTGGAAGAACTTTCTTCCCTTTAAAACTAAAGTTGCCTTAGCTAATTCCTTACTGCTGCCATTATTAGATTATGCCGACATTGTTTATATTGATTTATCTGAACAATTGTTAAACAAATTGGAACGATTACAAAACATGTGTATTCGCTTTATATTCGGGTTGCGCAAATTTGACCATATTTCTCAACATCGTCAACAGTTGGGTTGGCTACCAATAAGACAGCGACGAAATATGCATGCTCTTTCTCTATTATTCAATATCCTTTATCACCCATACACACCCCCTTATCTTAAGGAAAGGTTTAAATTTTTAGGACATGACACTGATTTTAACTTGCGTTCCCGTAGCAATAACTTGCTTGTATTGCCCCCTTCTCGCTCTAGTTCTTATAGTAATTCCTTCACCTGTAGAGTGATCAAACTTTGGAATTCTCTGCCCATTAATATCCGTCAAGCAGAGTCTATAAATATTTTTAAAAACCGTTTGTACAATTAATACTACATATCTCTTACATTGTCTTAAATTTGTGATCTATTAGCATATTGTTTCCAAGTTAATGTTTGTATGTATATATTTTGTATGTATTTATGTATGTATGTGTATAAATATATATATATATATATATAGATATATTTGTATGTATTGTATGATGTATGAGTATTATAAAACTATGTTAGTAATTTAAGTTGTCTTTAGTACGTATAAAAACGTGCATTGTTGATTGCACACTACCCGGCACACTTTTACTAAAAGCTTCTTTCATTAAAGGTTGCCTGGAAGAGATCGCTATAAGCGATAAGGCCGCCTTTGCATACTTATTTATTCTGTATCATGTTTCTAAACTGTATCTTTCTTTTGTGTGCAATAAAGTGTTAATAAATTTTTTTTTTTTTTTTTTTTTTTTTTTTTCTTATCTTTTTTAGGGACTTTTGTCTACACAGACATGTCAGCCCCATCATACCCTAATTCTCACTATGTCTAAGAAATGGAGAAAGAATCATTGATGATTGATGACCATATTAACTAACAAATTTGCTGCATCAGACAAAGGCTCTGTTAACATAGATAAAAATATACCCATATCAAATTTATTTATACCAAACCGTTTCATCAATGTTTCTCTCTCCGTTTCGTATTTAACACATTCATTTAATATGTGGTACACATCGTCTAGCAAGCCGCATGTGTCACAGTTAGGGGATTCAGCTTTTTTCATTAAAAGGCAAACTTTTTGGATGGAAAATGTCCTGAACGTAATTTGAGTGCTGTAGTGATGTACTTCCTGCTAATTCTTGCTTTTATAAACCAAGTTAAGCGAGGAGGCTGACTTTGAATAACTTTGTACCATATACCCTTTTCTCTACTTCTTTGGTCGAAATATTCTTTAAACTTTTGATGACAATCAATTTTAAATTTGGTCAAACTTTCTGAAAAAGTAGGTAAAATATGAAATTCCAATCCTTCATTTATAGCTATCTTTGCTAGACAGTCAGCCTTCTCGTTACCACTAAGACCTATATGCGATGGAACCCACTGCAGCTTCACATTTATATTCCTAATCCGAAGTTCGTTTAAAATATTTATAATTGTGTAGGCTATCGATACACCTCTGCTATATCCAGAGGCGCATCGAGCCAAATGTTGTAAACCACTTTTACTATCCGTGAAAATTACAATATTTTGGTTATTATTCAGTGAACTGAGATATTTTAAAGCCTCTGAAACTGCAATGAGTTCCGCCGTCATTATACAAACATTTGATAAAATTTTAAATTTACCGACAATATCCCCTTTTTGGTTACAATAAGCACTTCCAAGTCCGGTTTCACTCCTCGACCCATCTGTAAATATTTGTGTCCAACCAGAATACTTTTCGTATAATTCTTTCATAACACTAATTTTCAGAGATGCACTTTCATACCTTTTTTTAGATATTTTAATACAATTTAAATTAGTTTCTATAACATTATTTAAATCAATACTACTCACCCAACAATTCAATTTAAACATTTCTAATATGTTCGAGGAGTGAATCCGGACCTGTTCACATTCACGATATACTAATAAAAGTAGTGGCTTTTTAATATTTTGCCAGTATCTCTCATACCTTGAGGAACTCAAATCATCCAAAAGTTTAATTGATGTATTATTTGACACAGATCTACACTTCATACAATACTTATATGCTAAATATAATCTCCTAATAAACAAAGGTTGAATACATAACTCACTCTCCATTACATGTATAGGAGTACTTCTAATGAATCCACCTATTATTCGAAGGGCTTGGTTTTGAACCTTGTCAATTTTATAAAGATGTTTTTTTGCGCTGTTATCGTAAAAATAGCAGCCATAATCAAATCTGCTCCTAATCAGAGACAAGTACAAGGATCGCATATGCCTTGGATGAATACCCCAACCAGACCCAGCCAACACTTTTAATAAATTTAAAAATTTTGTAGATTTCTCGACTATCTCATTAATATGTCTGCTCCAACGCAACGATCGATCTAGCCAGAGACCTAAATATTTAATATTATCATTCAATGGCAAAAAATCATTATTAATTTTTAATTCAACTTTTCCTCTACGGCGTCCTCTACTAAATATACATACCTTAGATTTACTTCCAGATAATTGAAGGCCAATATTATCTAACATTTTAACAACCGAGTTCAAAGCTTTTTGTAATTCCGTTTCACAATGTTTTAAATCGTTATGGCCAATGTAGAAAATAAAGTCATCCGCATACTGTGCAACACATACATTTTTAATTTTAGTACATATTTCAAAAGTTGCTATATTAAAAAGCAACGGAGAAATTGGGTCGCCTTGGGCTAGACCCCTATTAGTATACCTAGTTAACTGAGCCATTGTACTACTTTTGATCATTAGCTGTCTGTTGCTCAGAAATGACCAGATGTAGTTGCATATTCTCTTACCAACTCCTAATTTATCCAATGTCGTAACCATTCTATCTATCGAAATATTATTGTATGCATTTTCAATGTCTATACAACACGCCACTGTTGATATTTTATTTGAAAAACCCAATTGAATGTACGAAACAAGACGTGACAAACAGTCTGAACAAGATTGTGTCTTTCTAAAACCACAAGTAAAAGGTGATAAAATCAACTTGTTTTCTATAAACCATTCCAACCGTTTTCCTATCATATTATGAAATATTTTACACAAACACGATATAAGTGAGATAGGTCTTAAGTTGATTTCTGAATTTGAGCCATTATGCGATTTGGGAATGGGAACTATCAAAATTGTACGCCATTGCTTTGGCACAATAGCCGAATTAAATATAGCATTAAATATTGTTAGAAGTGCTTTTTTACCAGCAAATGGTAAATTATAAATCATGGAATACGTAATCCCATCAATACCAGGAGCCGTATCTTTCTTTTTTAAACATGCCTCTAATTCTTGAACTGTGAAATTTGACTCTAGTAAGGTATTATTAGACTGGACAAATGGCTGACAATTTGAGACATAATCGGGAGTAAGGGATCGAAGCAACTCGTTTAGCTTCTCTTTGGGTGGTGAAATAATAGTTTTTTGATACCCTTTATACCATCGCATTTTATTCCACATATCTGTTACGGATGTAGACTCATTAATATTCGAACAAAATTTTTTCCAGCTGATTGATTTAGCCTTAAACAGCATTGTTCTTGCTTGCTTAGTTTTATCTTCTAATTTTTGTAAATTAGTTGGAGTAGGATTCCTTCTAAATCTACTGAGAGCTAGTCTACGCTCGGCAATCGCTTTTGACAACGTTGGTGACCAGTAATGTTTAGGTTTGAAATTTTTAATAGGACTTATGAAAATTTTACTTATAGGTATGTTTTTGTTAGCTGAAAAATTGATTTGGTTGATAAAATAATCATATAAATCTTGTACACTAGTAATGGAACGGTTGAAACTATCTAACATGATAAATGCATCAGTAAGGTCCTTACTGTATGCTTCCCAATTAGCTTTTGTAAAATTACGTTTTTCGATATACACTATTTCATCAGTGAAATTCAATTTAACTTTAATCACAAGATGGTCACTCCCGAGGTTCTCGTTAATTACCCGCCAGTCGAAGCTAACAGCTACATCAGACGATACAAATGTTATATCTGGAGATGACCTCTGCAAAATGCCATTTACTAATTTAACTCTTGTTGCATCTCCATTGTTAAGTGACACAAAACCTTGTTCCAAAGAAGAATCCAGTAATTGAACACCCCTGTTATCTGTTTTGTAGGACCAGTTGGAATGATGTCCGTTGAAGTCCCCCCCGATTAATGTTTTCCTAGACGCTATTGAAAAAATACTATCCCAGTCACACTGGCGTGTTGTAACAGATGAAGGACAATAAACAGAGATTACATTTTCCAAGTACTTACAATTAATTATTTTAATATGAACTACCTCTATTCCAGAATTAATACTACCGATAGAGCAAACAAACGACTTTAAAGATTTATGGATCATAACCGCTACTCCTCCATAAGAGTCATAACGATCCTTTCTATACACATTATACTCACTCAGATAGAGAGTAGTGTCCGTATTCAACCACGTTTCAGAGACCATAGCAATATGAATTTTTTCTTGATACAATAAATTTTCAAAACTAATTAATTTTGGTTTCAAACTTTGTGCGTTCCATTGTAATATATTAATGTTACAGTTCTTATCCATTGAAAAAATTTAAGAAATTTTCACCCATTCTCGTACCAGATATTATATTAAACACCAACAATTGAAATTCCTCACACACTACCTTCATAACCGCTGATACTTTATCTTTAAATTCATCTTCGGACGTTACTATATTCTTAATTTTAATCATAAATCTCCAAATGTCAAATTTTTGCATTCTACTTCTTTCGCGTTTTTTTGTATGGGGATTCTCTGTATTAGGGTTTTCCGTCACTAAATCTGTATTGCTATTGTCATCTTCTGAAGATTGTATTTCCATTTCGTCTTCTTGTGATTCTGCTTGCGGGTTTACATATGATTCTTTCTTTTTCTTTTTGTAACTTTTTCTAAATTGTTCTGATTGATTTGGTATCTTTTCTATTTTAGATTGTTTGTTATTAGTTTCTTGTTCTTTATTATTTCGTAGAACCGAACTATACGTTTTTCCTGAATTTATGGAGGTTCCCGGCAAGACTTTATAAGGCTCCTCATCAGTCAAACATGATATAACCGGTAATACATTTTCTTTTTGTCTTTGGTCATTCAAATAAACCAGTAAAGCTTTTTTGTAAGTTAAATTTTGTTCACTCATAATTAATCGAATTTTCTTTTCTTTTAGAAACCACGGACATGCCTTGTCTATAGCCATGTGTTGACCCTTACAATTTGGACAGCAAAATATTTCCACTTCACAGTTATCATGATTCTTACCGCACTTTGGACATGTCGGTTTGTTAATGGAGCATACTATTTTTGAATGACCGAATTTCCAACAGTTGGAACATTGTGTTACTGGAAAAACATATTTTTCTATACCCATTTTACATCCATACGCAGCTACATATTGTGGCGGAGAAGAGCTCTTAAAACATACTCGAACCGACTGACTATCAATCCATTTTCCATCTTCATTAATTCTTTTCAACCTCTTAATAGATACTATCTCATGTACGGAACTCAAATTGTCTAATAATTCTTCATCTTTTATGTCAAAATCTACTCCCCTAATTACACCGTAAGATAAATTTCCTTCATCAGTAAATTGAGCCCTTATATCCATCTCTGAAATCTTCTGACATCGTATGAGTTTTTCAGCTTGTTTTTTATCATCAAATTGAATAAATACTTTATATGCACTTTTGTACTTTATTTTTGTAATATTAGTTATATTTTCATTTTTAAGAAATTTGGCCATAGCCATTTGTTTAGGCAAAACTTTTAATGAAGACAAACATATTTCATAATGAACAGGTCCATTTCCATTTATTTCTTGATTCAAATGCTGCTCCATAATATAATTATTAGTACCTGTCGAATCACTACGAATCAATGTCTTAGTTCTTCTCCTTGTAACAGTCGTAAATCCTTCTTCTTCTTCCTCACGTAATCTTTTTTCAATTATCTTAAAATTCCCGGTTTGCTCCATTAGATCCCGACTCATATTCTTCGACAATTGTTCAGGCTGATTTAAAATTATTGAATGATCCCCATCAGAATCATCCTCATCACTCAAAGCACATTCGTTCATTTTTAATTATTATTTTTTTTAAAGTGGGTAGATTGACAATACTTTTACAATGTAAATGCAGTTGCAATCGTTACGTGCGCTTGTCGCAAACTCTCGCGCGTCACTGTGAAAGTGTTAATAAATAAATAAATAAATAAATAAATGGCGTTTTAGACTAATAAAAAATTATCGCCCCCCTTAAATGTTTATTTTATTTTGTTTTCAGTATTTGTTGTTATAGCGGCAACAGAAATACATAATTTGTGAAAATTTCAACTGTCTAGCTATCGCCGTTCTTGAGATACAGCTTGGTGACAGACGGACGGACGGACGGACAGCGAAGTCTTAGTAATAGGGTCCCGTTTTTACCCTTTGGGTACGGAACCCTAAAAAAGTGTGTGTCAGCTCCGAAACGTCCTTAGACGATTATCGTGATATATAAATTTAAAAAGGTTTTATTGAATGAATCAAATTATAATTTATTAAAATCATGAAACTCTAAAATATAAAAACATAAATCGAGACTTGCTATTCGTATCAGTACAGTTGATGCGGGTATATTAATATACATTATATCTTACTACATATAAGTATTGTAAAGCTTCACTCTCAGGCCTCATTTACGGAGAAGCGGGCCGTCGCGCGTCGCGTGTGGCGTGGCGTCGCGCGTGTGAAATACGTGTGTAAAATCGCTTCTCCGTAAACGCACTCATCCAACGCCCTACATTTGAATTTAGTGCGGGCCGCGCAGAATATCGCGACGCGCGAGTGGCGACGCGCCGGGTCTCCGTAAAGGCTTCTACCGACAGGCGCCGATTCGTTATGCAGATGAGATCTAAAGGGCGCCATACACGGCGAAGATACTACAGGTAATAATTATGTTATCTTAACATACAGTATCTTCGCCGTGTATGGCGCCCTTTAGATCGCATCTGCATAACGAATCGGCGCCTGTCGGTAGAAGCCATAAATGAGGCCTCAATCTCAAGCATTACTCTCAGCGTCATTACTGTTTCGTTATTTGACACTATTTTACTACCCATATTTTTTAAGTGAAAACTTCTTTTGGCGCACCGCACACACATTTTTTCGTAGGTAGTAAGTTAGGCTGATCCTGCTCTTCGCTGCTGAACAGTGAAAGACTCGATCGGGTGAACTCGGGACTTATTGCGTTATTGCTTGATTGCGATTGCCAATGAACTTTTCACTTCTTTCTTCCTTCCTTACGTTGTTTCTTAAGGAGTAAACTCCAGCAAAATCAGTAATAGCACTATTATCCGTTTTTTGCAGACAGCACATGGGCCTGCATGGCTGGTGGGGCGTGGCGTCGGGGCGCGGGGCGCGTCCGAACCCTTCGTCTTCTCCTACGAGACACATCTCGTGCGCTCGGTGATGTCCAGGATATTTTGGACTATGGTAATTATTAGCTTAAGTTATTTGGGTATAAAATATTGGAAGATTTGATAGGTGTATGTACTGTAGGGCAATTAAATAATAGGATTTGAGGATTTAGAAGATGGTTGAGTACAATGCTGAAGTCTAAGGGATTTGCGTAGTCATTATCAGATTTATTTATTTGAGTATATCAAGAAGTTAGTTAATAGGGTTGGAAGATTTAGTGACAAGATAGAGGGGGACTAAAATTAATGTCTAAATTAATTGTGATCATAGTATTGAGGTGATATCTATTACGTGGTTATCGGTATTAGTTGTGGGCTCGATTTTCTGCATGTAGACTCGATATTGGTCCATTATGCGTGAGAAAGGGCTGACTAGTTCAGCCAGCCCAGACGTGGTTAAGTAAGTGTTGGGGAGTAGCCAAGTTATTGAAGAATTTTATGAAAATAATTTTTGTCTTCCACAATCAATAATATTACCGAATCCCCCTAAATCATACCAAGAATCGACTTATAAATTTGAAGAAAATGAGATCATGCAGAATACTATAAACTGCATGAAACAACTTATTTATGTAGCTTTTCATTTTATAATATTTTGATGGTGAAACCAAAAACAAAACACGTTAATAATATTCAAAATATTTTATTTCTAGATCCTGAAATACAGGATATTGTCCAAGAACTCACGAACCAGGCCGCCCGCCCAACCGCCCTGGTGATCTTGGGCTGTTCTCCATCAGCTCGAGCGAGGTTGCTTAACTGCATTCTAGGCAGACGACTCTTTCCCGAGTCTCTGCCTAGAGGATGCAGATGGGTATGTATTTGTTTGCTACTTGTCGTGGATATCGCTTTTTAATTGTAATTTGACAGCAAAAATCGCGCTATAGTTTGTCGGTTATTTTTTAACCGACTTAAAAAAATGAGGTGGTTCTCAATTTGACTGTTTTTTATGTGTGTTGCCTTACAACTTTTTACTAATTTTACTATTTTGATGATTCTTATTTCAATCGTAAGCTGGTGCTGGCGGTTATTATAATTATGGTCCCATTTAAATTTGATCGAGATCTGATGAGTTCTTTTTGAGTTATCTCTAATACCGCGTATTTACTTGACTATTTTTTCGTCTACCTACGTTGTATTACTTGTCGACTTAACTGAAGACTTTTGGAGTGAAACTTCTTTAACATGAGGGGTAAAATTTGAGTGACCAGTAACGTGGCATCGTTAGAGACGGTCAGTACTTGGATGGGTGACCGCCTGGGAACACCGCGTGACGTTGGCTTATTTTTCGTTTTTTCTTTAATTAGTTTTTTTGTTCAAAGAAGTGTCACTTCTGACATGTGTACTTTGTACGCACGCAATTTTGTTTTAATTTTTTTAGTTTTCGAGCAAACACTGATTCAGATATATTTTATAATTATAATTTTTTTATTGCAGATTCGTGTTCAATATGGATCATCAACCCAAGTTCATCTAACGGTCGGAAACTCTGAGTTTGAGTTAGTTGATGAGTTGGAGTGTAATAGGAATCAATGCGAAACATTGCCAGTACAGGTGAGGAATTTTTAATGACAAAATTAGGGCTTGAATACATTAAGACGCGCGTCGAAGACGCGTTTGAGAAACTGGTGTGCACAAACCATTAAGAGGCTAAATGAAATATAGCGTCGTCCAATAATCACGTGTCATTTTTAGCAACTTTTTAACCCTAGGCTCCTCTGTGATATATGGTGTTTGTTTTATACAACTAGATCGGCAAACAAGCGTACAGTTTATCTGATGGTAAGCGATTCCCGTAGCTTATAGACGTCTGCAACTCCAGAAGCATCGCAAGCGCGTTGCCGACCCTCCAGAAGCAGCTCTGGTCTCATACTCATTAAATACTCATTTAAAAGTTCTTTGAAAGTTACTCTTGTATATGTACTTAAGAAATGTTATACTTAATCTAAAAATGAATGTTTATCAGCGCATTTACTGGAGAATGCCTCGACCAATTAGGCAATTTTTTTGTATGTTTTTTAAATCCCACGGAAGGTTTTTATACAAAAAAAAAAAAAAAAACACAATAGATAGGACGAAGTCTGTCCGGGCTAGTATACATATAAATTATAGCATTTATAATTATTTCACAGGACCTCCTCCGCCAAGACAACGATGTAGGTACAACGGTGGAAATCGAAATAAATGACTCGTTTCTTAGAGACGGTCTTAAAATTATCGTTCCACCAGACATCGGCGAGGACCCTGGCACAGCTAATTTTTTAACACTAAAACAACTACATGCAGAACTGTACAAGAAAAGAAACAGAATCCTAAAATCCTGCACTCCAGTGTATCTCTATGCCTTGGACAAAATTGGGCGGAATGTTTTCAGTGAGAATATTATGTCTAAAATGACTGTTTCTAAAAGCGAAGAAGATTTCTGGTCGACGTTTAATTTGTATTATATGACTAAAGTCGAAGTTGATAAGGATGATAAGGCTGAAGAGGTAACTAGTGAGGTTTGGAAGGAGGTCGACAAGTCTGCTGTTTTTAGTTCCGAGGTTAGTAACTATGTGACTAAATTTTAAATTTCAAAAATGGGAGGTTTGCATTTTGATTGTATTATTTTAATGTGTGTTATTCCTATTTTTAACTAGGTGTACCGATTTTGATGATTCTTTTTTGGAGTTTACTCCTTAAGAATCGATTTTCACATAAGGCCACCGGTATGAAATAACGCCATCGATCGATCGATAGATGGCGTTATTTGATTCGTTTATTTACCATTTGATATGGTATTAATCTTTTTCTTAGATTAGTAAGCCTTTTTTGTGCCTATTTAGACAGTCGATCTGAAGGAGTAAACTGCAGTCGTGCGTCGGAGCTGACACACACTTTTTTTGTTGATCCTTTTGGGTTTATTTAGTTATTTGTTTTATTTTATTTTATTTAGTTCCTGATATTTCGGCACTTGTAATAATAAGGGGAAAGTTTAGGGGTGTCATAACATTTTTCTCCGACACACAAAATTTTGGCCTCGAATTCGGTCTGGAGAACTTAACACGTCTCGTTTTATTTCTAGAACTGTCTAGACCTTCACCAGGCGAAAGAAATCGATATCAACGCCCAGTTTCATTTCATCCTCTTTTCTACAAGCAAAGCAGAAGATAAGAGACGGAACACTATCAGCGAGGCTACTGAGTCCACTGAGCTGTGCAATACCGAGGAGTTACCGGAATCAGACCAGGGTCTCGTGAAGGATGGGGTTTTAAGGTAGTTCTAGGACATTTTCTTTAATTTTTTTCTAGTATTTTAGCATTGGTTTGGGCGTATAATAAATAAACGCTTTACAATTAACGGCCCATAGTAGAATTTGAATCCTGTGTCAGGGGTCACACACATACATCTAGACATAACAAACATCTGTAACTTTGGCCTATAATGGATTATACGATATACGGGTTCAGACTTGTAGTTATTACAGTAAAGATTGTTAATTCATATTGGAACATTTATTCTGAGAGAAGCCACCAAAGTAATCAAAAAGAGCTTTTGAATTGTCATTAAGTAATAATGTCTAATCTCTAATATTTTTTCATTCGTATAAGTAGGTCGGCAAACAAGCGTACGGCTCACCTGATGGTGAGCGATTACCGTAGCTTATAGACGTCTGTAACAACAGAAGCATCGCATGCGCGTTGCCAACCCTATCCTCAATTCTCTCCAGGAGCTCTGGTCACTTGGAACAAACAGGAACACAACACTGCTTGAAAGCAGTATTATTTAGCTGTGATCTTCTGTAAGGTCGAGGTACTACCCCAGTCGAGCTGCTCCATATTTTGAGCAGGTGATTTCCTGCTGTGCCCTACCTTAGTTAAAGTGAGAAAGACAAACAAAACTCTGAAAAAACCTCCCTAAAAGCCAATTCAAGTAAGTTTTTCTGTTTCCAGACAATCAGAGCAGACCGAACAGAGCAGTACAGCGAACAGAAGACTGCACGAAGAACAAACGGCGTTCATGAACGAACTCTTGGACCAGTGGGAACTGATATGTAACTATTAGCTTATTTTTCTGTGTTTGTTTATACAAACCACTAAAAACGAACAAGCAAAGGAATTATCCAATTTTGTGCTGTCGTTCGAAACACCTTCTCTGGTCTACTGGTGCGTGTAGTCGCTTGAAACACCGACAGTCTACGTGTTCAATTCCCGCCTCGGGATGGATATTTGTATTTGTAAAAATATTTCTTTCCGGCTTCTGTGTCCGTTCTTGTGGGTATTCCCACCGTGCCTCGGAGAGCACGTTAAGTCGTCTGTCTCGGTTGTTATCATAAATATAAATGGATTGTGTTGAACTTGACGAATGCTTAGTCTTTAATTTGTTTTGTCATGTTAAATTTGATGTTTTATCTTTAACAGATAAACAGACTAAGATCAAATGAGATTTCTTATATAAATATTATTTGCTAGTCCAAAGGTTGGTCCATTCCTAAATACTTGATTGGAGAATTATTTTTCGACGAAAAAGTCACGTAACTTTTTATTCGCAAAATAATTTTTCACTCTAAAATCTCGTAGAACAGTTTTCGTACTTCTTTTTTCAAAAAAAATTCTAAATTTATTGCAAAATTTAATAATTTCAGCAAACCCACCACGAAAACACCACGTAAAAAGTCAATGGTCGATCATAAACGACCTCGAAATTCTAAAGAATAAAGAAAAAGAAGATCACAAGAGAAAGAAGGAGACGGACAGCGACAGAACAATCAAGCACAGAAGCTCGTTACTGAACACCGTTTTGAAGTTTGCGACAGAATGCTCTCAAAGCTACTTACTGGATCAGTGCACTAAGTTGAGCGAGGTAAGGATTCTTAATTTTTTTGGAGTTTACTCCTTAAGAATCGATTTTCATATAAGGCCCCCGGTATGAAAAAAATATGACGAGTAAAATCTGTTGAACGAATGACCTCGTTACATTTTTTTGCCTTTCACTTTTCAGGCGTGAATATTAAGTTGCATCTATTACACCCAGGCTTGGGGGGGGGGTTCAGGGGAGGGAATCGAGACCACAATCCCTAGAGCAGTGTCACTGCACACTGCACCAATGGACTTGTCAATAATACTTAACCACCACCTAAATATATCAATAACTATGCCAAAAAGTTGCTTAGAAAAATACTATAACGTTATGTATATTTTAGGTTCACGTGAAATTGCTACAGCAGTTCCTACTGGCATCCTTCGATATGGCGAGAGAGCTGCAAATAGTTCCGAAGAAAATACAGTATGTGGCGCGGCAGGAACAACAGTTGTACGAGGTACGAGTCCATATTTGCACGCTTCAGCCTGTAACATCCCACTGTTGGGCATAGGCCTCTTACCCCATGTAGGAGAAGGATTGAAGCTTAATACAACACGCTGCTCCATTGCGAGTTAACTTATATGCTCCTTACTATGAGTAGCGATCGCTATCAGGTGTACATGATAACAACCGGGACCGACGGCTTAACGTGTTGTCCGAGGCACGGTGGGGAGACCCACAAGGACTAATGACCGGACCGGAAATAAATATTTGTATAAACACAAATATCCACTCAGAGTTATCTCCTATGTTATTTTAATTTTTTTAGTCTGTGATCTATATAATCTTTGCTCCCCTTTTAAAATTGTCTTCTCGTCAAGTTGTCACAGTGTTGTTAAAATTAATAAAAACTTGCAAATAAATAAATTATCAGTTTTAATCACAACACTATGTAATGATAACGTGACTCATTTAATGACATGGTTTTAAAATCGTTCCACTTAATTAAGTTTTCTTTT
The DNA here is from genome assembly GCA_905220545.2 of Melitaea athalia. Classification (NCBI taxonomy): domain Eukaryota; kingdom Metazoa; phylum Arthropoda; class Insecta; order Lepidoptera; family Nymphalidae; genus Melitaea; species Melitaea athalia. The sequence continues at coordinate 12,434,274 of HG992203.1, forward strand.
GCAGACGATAAGTGAAAAGTTTTCCGAAGGTGAAAAGAAACAGGAGTTGTTGAAGATAATGCAGGAGGTGCTTCAAGAGATGAAGGCAGAAATTAACAATATGGACTGGAGCGTCGACGGTCAGTATATTGCACACACGCACACACACACACACACACACACACACACACACATACACGCACAACACACACACACACACACACACAACACACACACACACACAAATACACGCACACACACATATACACGCACATACACAACACACACACTAACAGATACACGCACATACACAACACACACACACACACACATCAGCCTGTCGCAGTCCACTGCTGGACATAGGCCTCCTCAATTTCGCACCAAAAATGGCGTGAACTCATGTTGGTTGCCCATAGTCACCACGCTGGGCAGGCGGGTTGGTGACCGCAGTGTCGCACCGAAGACGCTGCTGCCCGTCTTCGGCCTGTGTATTTCAAAGCCAGCAGTTGGATGGATGTCCATTTAAAAAAAAAAAAACCTAAAAACCTATTAACCGCGATAAAATCCGAAAAAAATTAAATATTATATTTACAGATCTCCCGTGTCATCAAGACAAACGTTTTTCGATATCGAACTCGGTGTTTTACTCATCGAGGGCTACAGTCGCTCAAGAGAACGCGGAAGAGGCCGCCACTATTGATTATAACTTCGATGACTACGAGATTATCGACTCTGCGGATGACAGTATTTATGGCAGTGAAGCTCAAGAGGGGACTAGGGTAAGTTTGTTTGTTTGAACGCCCTGGTTATTTTCGTATGGGATGTTCCATTTATCGAAGAAGGTTATATAGGCGTACTAGCTGACCCAGGAAACGTTGTTTTTCCATATATATTATTTAGGTTAGGTTAGAGTCACAAGGACAAACATTCAAACCGGAAAGAAATATTTGTACAAATATCTATCCCGAGCGGTTCCAAACCCGCAAACCGTCGTTTTAAGCGACTACTTGCACTACTACACCAGGGTGGTTGTTAGACCATTGACACTACAGTAATATACGAAACAACTCTCTGTCTTCCTATTTTCACTAAATTATCAACTTCCCTTCGCCTCACCCGATCACACTTCTCGTTACCCTCTTTCTCATTCACCAGCTTACTCCCCAAGTCAAGCTTGTGTAAAGAAGTTTAACTTCAATAATAAAGCTTGGTACGTTGGTCATTAAGGGCCCCGTAAACGATCAAATAATTTGTCAAATTTTACGTGTTTGTCAAATTATTTGATCGTGTGCGAGCTTGTTCGATGTGTTTTTTCAATGAAAACATGAAGTTTGACAAACAAGTTTGACAAATGATTTGTTCGTTTACAGGGCCCTTTACAGATTGGCGCGTCCCCCCCACCGCCGGACATCCGCGTGGAGAACGAGAACGAGCTCGGCTCCCTGTCGAGCGGGTGGAGCGCGCGCTGCGCCGCCGTGTCCGCGAGACAGGCCTCGCTGGACGTGCAGCGCACCGGTGGGTGAGCCCTGGGGCCCTGGGGCCCTGGAGCCCTGGGGCCCTGGAGCCCTGGGGCCCTGGAGCCCTGGGGCCCTGGAGCCCTGGGGCCCTGGAGCCCTGGGGCCCTGGAGCCCTGGGGCCCTGGAGCCCTGGGGCCCTGGAGCCCTGGGGCCCTGGAGCCCTGGGGCCCTGGAGCCCTGGGGCCCTGGGGCCCTGGAGCCCTGGGGCCCTGGAGCCCTGGGGCCCTGGAGCCCTGGGGCCCTGGAGCCCTGGAGCCCTGGGTTGTCTTGTACGGGTAGGGTGACTATAAGTCGCCTCCATATGGTAAGCTGTTACCGTAGCCTACGACACTAGAAGCATCGCAAGTGGGCCTCCCCCTCTCCCCAGGAGTCACCTGGAGCTTCTGTTTTCTACTAGGGTGGTAAATTTGTTGTTCACTTGATAGTGAGCGGATACTGATAGCCTATGGATACACGATACACCAGAAGCATATCAAGCGCGTTGGCGACCCTATCCCCAATCCCCTCAAGAGCTCTGGTCACCTTACTCACCAACACGAACACAACACTGCTTAAAAACAGTGTTATTTAGCTGTAACCTTCTGTAAGGTCGAGGTACTTCCCCAGTCGGGCTGCTCCATATTTTGAGCAGGATATTTCCTGCTTTGCATTACTTCAGTTAAACCTATGATATTTTAACGTCTGCGTGATAACTAAGTGAAATTTTAAATATCTGTTTTTGGAGGTATAAGGAACAGGGTGTAAAGTTCCTCATTCACCATTGAAAAGGGAAGATCCTCCGACTAGACGGGTATTGTATCTGGTGGGCTACTGCCCCACATTTGCTCTCGGGTTTTTGTATATTATGTTCAATCGGTCATATAACTTTAATATCGCGATGTAAAATACATCAGATTTTAGTTCGTATGTGGCGAGACAGATGTCACTACGTGTTTTTTAACATATTTAGGCAAAGAAATGTCTACAAAGTGGCCTCTATAATAAGTCAAGAATCTTTTTCATAAGTCTTAATGTTTGTTTTTTTATTTATTTATTATTATTTGCAGTTCTTTCAAAGTTAAGTCGGAAGATCAGTCTGAAGCTTGTCAGTTTCGTGGACTGTCTGAAGGACACATACTTTGGGACGTTACAACGGTAAGTTACATCACTAAATGGTCGATTGGTGTAATTGCATTCGCAACAGGCCAATCACTATATACGAACACAAATACACACACACAAATATACATACACACAGACTCACATATGCTCTCGTTGGAAAGACAAGAGTTATAACTTTTTTTTTTCAACCGCCTTTTTATGTATGTAACCTCAAATCTTTTTACTTAGTAGATCAACTTTGATGACTTTTTTTTACCGAAAGGTGGTGCGTGTCATGTAGGTCGAATTTAAATTTAATTGAGATCTGCCAAGTACTTTATGAGTTATCTATAATAAGGCTTATTTGCTTGATTATTTTTTTGTCTGTCTACGTTCTATTATTGGTCGGTGTAATTGAAGTCGGTTTGTTATATATAAATATTTGTTGTAAAAGAAAGTAACGAGGCATTCCCCGAACGAGTGTCCATATCCACCACCACCACCACTTCAGCCTATCACAGTCCACTGTTGGACATAGGCCTCCACAAGTTCGCGCCCGACATTATGACGCGAACTCATGTGTGTTGCCCATAGTCACCACGCTGGGCAGGCGGGTTGGTGACCGCAGGGCTAGCTTTGTCGCACCGAAGACGCTGCTGCCCGTCTTTGGCCTGTCTATGTCAAAGCCAGCAGTTGGATGGTTATCCCGCCATCCGTCGGCTTTTTAAGTTCCAAGGTGGTAGTGGAACTGTGCTATCCCTTAGGTCGCCTCTTACGACACCCACGGGAAGAGAGGGGGTGGCTACATTCTTTAGTGCCGTAACCACACAGCACCATGTCCACTAACTGGAAATACTGAAGCACAAAGTTTTAGATAAGACTTAGAAATAATTAAACTTTTTTTATACAATTAATTGGGAGTTATTCTAAGTTTGAAAATTTGCAATGGTTGGATTGTACACTAAAAATGTTTCAATTACGTCGACATTAATTATCAAGCTTTGTTCCTATATTCAAGAATCAAAATATTATAACGACATAAGCCATTTCGTCATTCAATTTTGAACAAGATGGTTTTGAATCAAACTGTTCTATGAATATAGGAACAAAACTAAAGCTAAAAATAGCTCAATATACAAAAATGCTCGTACCTTGCTGCCCCGTCCTTAGTCTCCTGGACTCCCTAGAGGGCTGTGAATTGGGCTAAAGTCTAATATATTACCTACATCTGCCTTACCTTCCTGTTCTATGAATATAAGAATAGAACTAAAGTAAAGCTAAAAATAGCTCAATATACAAAAGTGCCTGTATCTTGCTGCGCCGTCCTCAGTCTCCTGGACTTCCTAGAGGGCTGTGAATTGGGCTAAAGTCCAATATATTACCAACATCTGCCTTACCTTCCTGTTCTATGAATATAGGAAGAGAACTAAAGCTAAAAATAGCTCAATATACAAAAGTGCCTGTACCTTGCTGCCCCGTCCTCAGTCTCCTGGACTTCCTAGAGGGCTGTGAATTGGGCTAAAGTCCAATATATTACCAACATCTGCCTTACCTTCCTGTTCTATGAATATAGGAAGAGAACTAAAGCTAAAAATAGCTCAATACACAAAAGTGCCTGTACCTGGCTGCCCCGTCCTCAGTTTCCTGGACTCCCTAGAGGGCTTGTGAATGGGGCTAGAGTCCAATATATTAATGCGCCAATATCTGCCGTATGGTCAGCTGCCTGGAGTCGCTGGAGGGCTGGTGCCGGCACGAGCTGGGCGGCCGGCCGGCCACGGAGGCCATGAGGCAGCTGCTGTCCGTGGCTCGGCAGGTAAATAAATAAATTAATAATTCTATATATATAAAAAATTCGTGTCACGGTGTATGTTAACGATAAACTCTGAACTTGGGAGACTTGGGAGACTTGGGAGATAGGGTAGTTTTTATCTCAATTGGATCCGGTAGCTAGCGCTGTTATCGGTATGTAAGCAATCAAATTTGGTAGCAGTTTTCCGGGCAGGACAATGTCTGCCGGGTCCGTTAGTAAATAATAAATTCTTTATTGGACCAAATACTTTGCAATTTCTTAACAGACTTTCTTTCTTACTTAGGTGGACCTAACGCCCTGCGCGTCTTTCTCCCTACTGGCGGACTTAATGGACTCGCTGCGGAGGTTCTTCTACAGGTCACACTTTACACTGTTTTTGTGAATATTTGTATATTTAAACGGTAGCATAGATTATATTCAAATAATTGCATAATATTGGGTGGGCCATTTATTGTTCATTAATTTGTAAAATATTTATTTATTTTATTTATTTATACTTTATTGTACATCACACTACACATATCATTTACAGACTGTGAAGTACAATGGGCGGACTTATGGCTATTTAGCCATTTCTTCCAGACAACCCAAATATATATTTCCTACTATGAGTAACGATCGCTATCAGGTATACATGATAGAAACCGGGACCGACGGCTTAACGTGCTCTCCGAGGCACGGTGGGGAGACCCACAAGGACTGCACAAACACCCAGACCACGGCACACATCTGTATGGCCAATACAAATGTTGTCGTGTGCAGGGATCGAACCCGCAACCGCTCGCGCAACAGCCAATCGCAATCCATTGCTGTGACCGCTGCGCCAACGCGGCGTCAATATTTTATTTTGATCTTTTGATGGCAACCAAATGTGTCCCTAGCGTTTTCAAACAACCCCACATAAAAAAGTAGTCGCGTCAAATCAGGTGCTCTGTGGCTTTTCAAAATCGCCATTTTTTTATAACAGTCGCCTAAGGAACAATGGTGTGGCACCTGGCGTCGTCCTGTTGGAACCAGTAATCGTCCATGTCATTTTCACGAACAATTGGCATCGGAAAATCCGATATAATGGCCCGATAACCCTCACCATTGACGGTTACCGTAGGTCCATCATTGTCTTCAAAATATTACGACCCGTCAACCATATCCGCGCAAAAACCGCACCGAACAGTAACTTTTTGGTCGTAAAGAGGCTGCTCTTCGATTATTTGAGGGTTTTCGGTGGTATAAAACCGACAATTTTGTTTATTAACGCCTCCACTTAACGAAAAATGTGCCTCGTCAGACATGATGATTTTTGACGGTTTACGGGTTCAAAACCGCTCTGCATAGGTATTTGTACTAATATTTCTTTCCGGTTCGTATGTCTGTCTTTATGGGTCTCCCCACCGTGCCTCGGAGAACACGTTAAGTCTTCGGTTTTGGTTGCTATCCTATACACCTGATAGCGATCGTTACTCATAGTATAGGAATATATTTGCCAATCAGCAATTGACCAGGTACTGTGGTGTATTAAGCTCTAATCCTTCTCCTACATGCAGATAGAGGCTTGTGTCCAGTAGTGAGATGCTACAGGCTGAATCGTGATCGTGTTGTCTTAAGCGCACTCGTTTTTTTTGTGAGTCCGCCTTTTGTATTAATACCCCCCCTCCCGCTCCCCCCACAGACTGCGGCTGTCCAGCGGCGACGCGGGCGACTGCTGCGCGCTCAGCCCCGCGTGGAGACGGCGCGCGGCGCTGCATTGTGCTAACAGCCTGGGCCCGGGCCGGCTGGCGCGGCTCATCTCGCTGCAGGTGAGGACTGTGGGGGGGGGTCACAGCTGGACACAGCCTGCTCGACACCTGGAGCTGCCCGGGCAGTGCCTCGAACTTACAGAAGATCACAGCTGAATAATACTGCTCTCAAGCAGTATTGTGTTCCTGTCGTGAGTAAGGTGACCAGAGCTCCTGGGGGGGATTGGGGATAGGGTCGGCAACGCGCTTGCGATGCTTCTGGTGTTGCAGGCGTCTATGAGCTACGGTAATCGCTTACCATCAGGTGAGCCGTACGCTTGTTTGCCAACCTAATTATAAAAATGAAAAAATTGCCTGCGTACAAAGTACACATGTCAGAAGTTAAACTTCTTTGGCAAACTAATTTAAAAAAATGCTAATAAAAAAAACGAATTGAAAAAAATAAAAAACAAAAAGCCAACGTCACGCGATATTCCCAGGCGATCACCCCTGTAATCCAATCCAAGTAATTACCGCGTGAGTCGTTGCCGCATTAGTAGTCGCTCAAAGTTTACCCCTCATGCGCCTAAAGAAGTTTCACTTTAAAAAAAATCACAAGTAAGCAAACGCGCACACTCGCACGCACACATGCAGACGTAAAGTCACGCAAACCTAAAATCGCAAACACATGCACACATGCCCTAACAAAACAAACAGACGTACAAAGACACGTAGCTAATATAATCACCGTTAACCATTGTTATTCAAAAGCATATTTAACAGTTAATTTAGAACAGTAGGCTTAAAATAAGAAATAAAACAAATAAAAGACATTGAGACAAGAATGAATCCTTTCAGATTTTAGAAAGATTGAGCGTGGCTCACGAGAGGTATCAATCAGCGCTTGCGTCGCTTGAAGCCGCTTTAGCGAATCGCTTGCACCATACAGAGGATGTAAAACTAGCTATAAGGAAAAAGTAAGTAGCTCGTTGCTATTGATTTAAGATGGTACACAGCGCAGAAAAAGTTATGAAAGAAACAAGAATGAAATATAATCATTAAGGCTAATTACGGCCTTCCATCCATTTGAAATTAAATTAACAAACGTGCAAATAAGAAAAGGAAAAACAACAACAAAAAATAAGATAAAAAGTGTGTGTGTGTGTGTACTTATGTACGCACGTAAGAAGTAATACTTCATTGGCTACCTAACTTCACGTTACTAACTTCTTCTTCGTTAAGTAGCTAACTCAGGGTGTCGGTTTTATGTAACTGTGTACGGGCGCATCGTAAAAATTTACTCTAATCATTTTTCCCTAAGGCGCCATAAGAAGTATAACTTCAAAAAAAAAACTTATTTTCTTATTAAATTAATGAATACCTTTGGGAAGTTTAAATTACAATCAATTAGCGGTATATTATAAATTGTTAATATTTCAATCTCATCATAAAAAATCTTTCTTTTACTTATTGAATTTGAAAGTTATTCGTGATTGATTTTAATGTTTATTGATTTTTTACACAAAATGACACTATGATTTATGTAATTATTTAGTATGTTGTAGTATGTGGTGTATGCCCCACTGCTGGGCATAAATTTTTTGTCTATGAATGAGATGAATTTAGAGCTTAATCCTTAAAATTACTTCAGTAGTAACAGTCAGTAGTCTTTCAGAATTTTTATAATTAAAAATATATGGTCTTCGTTGTTTCAGATATGCGCCGGCGTTTGCGCGTTTGTGTCTCGAAAGTACGTCGATGTGCGATCTGTTGATGTACGGAACACCTGAGCTCGGTCGAGAGATCGGTAAGTTTTGACTTAATTTGTAGATAATCGTAATTAATTTCATTAATGAGCGGGTTGGAACTACATCTGGCTTGAAGGACCATTTTTGAAAATGATTCTGATCATAATGTACACAAGTGAATTTGTATTAATAAATATACGTTCACTATATACAACTAAGTCGGCAAACAAGCGTGCTCACCTGATGGTAAGCGATTACCGTAGCTCATAGACGTCTGCAACACCAGAAGCATCGCAAGCGCTTGCCCTATCCCCCAATCCCCCCTGCAAGAACTCTGGTCATTTCACTCACCACAGGAACACACAACTGCTAGAAAGTAGTATTATTTAGCTGTGATCTTCTGTAAGGTCGAGGTACTTCTCCAGTCGGGTTGCGCTAGATTTTGAGCAGGATATTTCCTGCTGAGCCCTATCCCAGTGACATTTCTGAACTGAATATAATGATTGAACCCTGTAATATAATGATAATCTTATCGGTTTTGCTTAAATAAACGTAACTACACCTCGTGACGGAGTTTTTCCCAAGTTGATCTAGAAAATGCAAGAATGGCAAAGTCCAAAGATCCAGTTAGATTAAACTGTGATCGCCCACAGGTCGCGGTCAGTATGGCGTGGTGTACGCGGCTCGGGGCTCGTGGGGGGGACATTCCCCTGTCGCGGTGAAGTCAGTGTTGCCGGCTGATGAGCGACACTACCACGAGCTTGCGATGGAGTTCTTTTATACCAGGTAACATTAATTAAGTTATGGTGTAAGCCATAAGGTATCTTGCAATGAGTCGGATACTTTTATTTTCTTGAAGTAAAACTTCTTTATTTACGCTACTTGGGAGTAAGCTGGTGAATGCAGGACGAGATAGTTACGAAAAGTGTGATCCGCTGAGGTAAATGTAAGTGAAGAGCGAGATATAAGTTAGTGAAGATAGAAAGAGAGAGAGAGTTATGTTTCGTAAGTTTTACTTCAATCGTGTGGTCTAAAGGACACTCGTTTTTGTTTAATTAATTGCTTTAATTTAATTTGCAACGTATATGACTGTATGTTTGTTAGGGTGGAAGCTATCTACTAATTTAATATATCTCACTGCTGGGCATAGGCCTATTTCCAGTAGTGGGATATTGCAGGGCTGTGATCGCTTTTTCAACACAAACACAGTTTAGTGATAAGACCGCCTTTGCACTTTATTCAGTATGTTTTTTTTCTTATTGTTTCTTTTTAATGTACTTGTAAGTGTGTAATAAAGCAGTGTTCCGCAAAGTGTGTACCGCGGCACACTGGTGTAGCGTGGTTGTTAATTGATGTGCCTCGGAAAAATAAGGTTATCTTATAAACTTATTTTAAGTAAAGTGTTTCGATGATTAATAAATAAATGTTGATTAATATTACTTAAAAATTATTTTTTATTTGTGATGTACCTCCAAAATCTTTTCCTAGGTGTACCTTGAGCACAAAAAGTTTGCGGAAAACTGCAATAAAGTATAAATAAACGACCCCCCTCCCTCCCTTCCCGCAGGAGCATCCCCGCGCACCCCCGCATCGTCCGGCTGCTGGGGTCGGTGGTGCAGCGCGGCGGCGGCGGGGGAGCCCCGGGCGTGCTGCTGGTGTCGGCGCGGCGCGCGCGCGACCTGCACGCCGCCGTGCGCGCCGGTCTGTCCTTCCCCGCCCGCATGCAGGTCGCCTGCGACATCGTCGAGGGTGAGTGTCTAGAGCTGTGTGCCGTCGTGAGACTGAATTGTTTCGAGGAAAATACATATTTCTTTGGAGTTTACTCTTTCAGAATTTTTATATTAAGGCCCTCGGTATGAAAAAAAAAACATTAGCAGTAATATTTAATAACGCCATATTATGATAGATGGCGTTATTTGAATTATTTATTTACAATTTGATATGGTATATGGTATCAATATTTTCGCTAGATTAGTAAGCCTTTTTGTGCCTACTTAGACAGTCAATTCAAAAGAGTAAACTCCAGTCGTACATCGCAGGTGACACACACACACACACACACACACTTTTTTATTTAAACTAGATCGACAAACAAACATCCGGGTCACCTGATGGTAAGCAATTACCGTAACTTATAGACGACTGCGGTGGAAGCGTCGCAAGTGCGCCGTCGATCCTATCCCCAATCCCCCCAGGAGGCTATGAATACCGCTTGTCCCCAGGTATCCGCTACCTGCACTCGCTGGGGCTGGTGCACCGCGACGTGAAGCTCAAGAACGTCCTGCTGGACGGGGGGGCGCGCGCCGCGCTCTCCGACCTCGGGTTCTGCTCGGCCGCCGCGCTGCTGTCGGGCTCGCTGGTGGGCACGCCGGTGCACATGGCGCCCGAGCTGCTGGCCGGCGCCTACCGCGCGCCCGTCGACGTCTACGCCTTCGGGATACTGTTCTGGTGAGTAGAGGTAACACCCGCTACGTCTACGCCTTCGGGATACTGTTCTGGTGAGTAGAGGTAACACCCGCTACGTCTACGCCTTCGGGATACTGTTCTGGTGAGTAGAGGTAACACCCGCTACGGTGCACGTGGCGCCCGAGCTGCTGGCCGGCGCCTACCGCGCGCCCGTCGACGTCTACGCCTTCGGGATACTGTTCTGGTGAGTAGAGGTAACACCCGCTACGTCTACGCCTTCGGGATACTGTTCTGGTGAGTAGAGGTAACACCCGCTACGTCTACGCCTTCGGGATACTGTTCTGGTGAGTAGAGGTAACACCCGCTACGTCTACGCCTTCGGGATACTGTTCTGGTGAGTAGAGGTAACACCCGCTACGTCTACGCCTTCGGGATACTGTTCTGGTGAGTAGAGGTAACACCCGCTACGTCTACGCCTTCGGGATACTGTTCTGGTGAGTAGAGGTAACACCCGCTACGTCTACGCCTTCGGGATACTGTTCTGGTGAGTAGAGGTAACACCCGCTACGTCTACGCCTTCGGGATACTGTTCTGGTGAGTAGAGGTAACACCCGCTACGTCTACGCCTTCGGGATACTGTTCTGGTGAGTAGAGGTAACACCCGCTACGTCTACGCCTTCGGGATACTGTTCTGGTGAGTAGAGGTAACACCCGCTACGTCTACGCCTTCGGGATACTGTTCTGGTGAGTAGAGGTAACACCCGCTACGTCTACGCCTTCGGGATACTGTTCTGGTGAGTAGAGGTAACACCCGCTACGTCTACGCCTTCGGGATACTGTTCTGGTGAGTAGAGGTAACACCCGCTACGTCTACGCCTTCGGGATACTGTTCTGGTGAGTAGAGGTAACACCCGCTACGTCTACGCCTTCGGGATACTGTTCTGGTGAGTAGAGGTAACACCCGCTACGTCTACGCCTTCGGGATACTGTTCTGGTGAGTAGAGGTAACACCCGCTACGTCTACGCCTTCGGGATACTGTTCTGGTGAGTAGAGGTAACACCCGCTACGTCTACGCCTTCGGGATACTGTTCTGGTGAGTAGAGGTAACACCCGCTACGTCTACGCCTTCGGGATACTGTTCTGGTGAGTAGAGGTAACACCCGCTACGTCTACGCCTTCGGGATACTGTTCTGGTGAGTAGAGGTAACACCCGCTACGTCTACGCCTTCGGGATACTGTTCTGGTGAGTAGAGGTAACACCCGCTACGTCTACGCCTTCGGGATACTGTTCTGGTGAGTAGAGGTAACACCCGCTACGTCTACGCCTTCGGGATACTGTTCTGGTGAGTAGAGGTAACACCCGCTACGTCTACGCCTTCGGGATACTGTTCTGGTGAGTAGAGGTAACACCCGCTACGTCTACGCCTTCGGGATACTGTTCTGGTGAGTAGAGGTAACACCCGCTACGTCTACGCCTTCGGGATACTGTTCTGGTGAGTAGAGGTAACACCCGCTACGTCTACGCCTTCGGGATACTGTTCTGGTGAGTAGAGGTAACACCCGCTACGTCTACGCCTTCGGGATACTGTTCTGGTGAGTAGAGGTAACACCCGCTACGTCTACGCCTTCGGGATACTGTTCTGGTGAGTAGAGGTAACACCCGCTACGTCTACGCCTTCGGGATACTGTTCTGGTGAGTAGAGGTAACACCCGCTACGGTGCACGTGGCGCCCGAGTTTCTCGCTCCAGTCCAGTGAATAATTATTTTTCTCGCAAACGAGAAAAATCGACTTCAATTACATCGATAAGTAATACAACATAGGTAGACAAAAAAAAAAAACTAACAAACGTACTTGTCGCCACTAGGATTTTCGAAGGTTCCTGCCATCCATGCCATCATCAGATCCTGGTTTCCTTATCATGGTACCACACTTGGGATATCTCCTTTCCAACAAAAAAAGAATCCTCAAAATCGGTTCATAAACGACGAAGTTATCCGTGAACATAAATAAAAAAAAATAGTAATTGAGTAACCTTCTCCTTTTCTTGAAGTCGATTATAATATACTTAAATATAAATGTCATGCTTATTAGACTGGTTGTTCCAACAATAAAAAAGTACGCAGGAAATTTTAGGATATCCTAAATACAGATTTCTAATTAGTCGCGTAGTCTGAGCACGTCCAATTGTTAAGAAATTCTGTTGCCACTCTCGGCATTGATAGCAAATGGCTGTTATGAGCACGTCCAATTGTTAAGAAATTCTGTTGCCACTCTCGGCATCGATAGCAAATGGCTGTTATGAGCACGTCCAATTGTTAAGAAATTCTGTTGCCACTCTCGGCATTGATAGCAAATGGCTGTTATGAGCACGACCAATTGTTAAGAAATTCTGTTGCCACTCTCGGCATTGATAGCAAATGGCTGTTATGTTGCGATAAAGCAAGCGTAGATACATTTTCCGATACGTTAGTAAGATTTTAAACCTTTTTAGGAGCAAGAATAAGTTGCCCTGTTGAACTACTTTGAGGAAGGAATGAGAAAAAATATATACCTAAGTGTCTTTTAAAATGTTAGTTTCAAAATTTTAAGTTGATGTAATGGTTTATTTTCAGGTACTTATGTGCCGGACATATCAGACTACCGTCCGCCTTTGAAACATTCCAGAATAAAGAACAGCTGTGGAGCAAAGTAAAACGAGGTATCGTATTTTTTATTTTACTTTTTTTTAAACTTTCTTTAAAAAAACTAATTGAAAAAAAAAAACAAAAAGCCAACGTCACGCGGTGTTCTCAGGCGGTCACCAATCCAAGTATCAGCACTTGCGTGGTCAGCCGCGCCCGACGTTGCTTAACTTCGGTGATCGGACGAGACGTTGCCGCGTCGCCTTTCTCTTAAATTTTACCCCTCATGCGCCTAAAGAAGTTTCACTTCAAAACTAGTTACGACTTAAAATAACAACCTATAGTCATCACAAAGTGGAGCTGGGTGGTGGATTGAGCTCCAATACTTCTACACGGAGAAAGAGGTCTATGCCCAGCTTTGGGATGTTACAGGCTAAATGAACCAATCAATATACTTTTCAGGCCTTCGCCCCGAACGTCTTCCCCACTTCTCCGACGAATGCTGGGAGGTGATGGAGTCTTGCTGGGCCTCCGAGCCCTCACAACGAGCCCTACTGGGCGACGTACAACCGAAACTTGAGGCTATCCTACAAAAAGCCCTCGAGGAAGATCAAGGAACCCTCACCTATGAACAAACGGATTACAGGTCGGATGAAAGTCTAGACATGACTGATTTACACGTCGATAGGTGGCATGAGTGATGATGTCATTCAATCATTCGTTTATTGTAATGGAACATGTTTAAATGTAACTCGGGTCATACAAGTACATGTGTGTTAGTTACTTTAATATGACCGGTTTTTCAAAAGGTGCGAATGAGTGAGTGAATGAAATCTTTAATTATCGTAACGAATAAAATGGAATGAAACTCGGGTCATACAACAATTTACAGGTATGTTAACTATTTTAGTATATTCGGTCTCTGTTAAAGTGTCAATTAATGAGTACATTAGATCTCTTAATTGTAATGGAACAAGATTGAATGAAACTCTGATCATACAAAAAAGTACAGGTATGTTACGTACTTTGATATGACCGGTTTTTTTATTGGTGTGAAATTAATGAATTATGTCTATAATAGGGGATCGGACAAATTTTCAAAAAGTGTTTTTAATTAATCTTTATGGATACTTATACCCATAAAAAATAAAATTTTATTTATTTACAGACTTTTAGGTACTCAAAATCATGTTTTAATATTGTTTGTTCAAAAATCCCGCCAAAACGCCACTTTATGACATCTGACAGCGCGTGACGTCAATTGTGGGTCATAAACATAGAGTATATAAAGCACAGAATACGTTGAACATACGGATAGAATAACCCGTGCAGTCAATGATTGCTCTTTTCTAAAGTACTCTGTGGCTTGTAACCCACAAATGACGTCACGCACTCTAGTGGTGTTTTAGTACAGATTAATAATATTGTAAATAACAACATTTTATTTTTTCATTTAAAAATATTTAAATGAATTATATTATATTATTATTCGATAAATAATCGTAAAACAGTATATTTATTCTATCTAAGTACATTATAGATTTTAATCTGATTACTGTCCGATCCCCTATTGTAATAAGGAATACAATTTAAATGAATTCGGGTCATACAAAGTACATGTAAATTAGTGACTTCGATATGATCGGCTTTTGTAAAGGTGTGGATGAATTCTCTGAATATACTAAGGAAAATAATTAATGTTATTCTGGTTCATACAAAGGAGTAAAGGTAAATTAACAACTTTGATGTGACCGGGTTTCTATAAAGGTGTGAATGTATGAGTGAATGATATATATAATTGTATGAAGGAACAACATACAAAAAAGTCACAATTAACTAAGCAACTTTGATATGATCTGTTTCTATAAAAGTACATGCGAATAAATTAAATAAGATCTCTAATAGTAGTAAGGAATAAAATTCAGGTCACAAGACGGTATAGATTATGAATAACTTGGGTATGACCAATTGACAGTTATGAATGATTGAACGAGTGAATGAATGGGTTGGATGATTGATGAAATAAAGACAATGTTATGTGTGATATTGTGTTTGTATGAAATTATGTGTATTATAAATAATGAAGATTTAAACTTTGTTTGTTAAAATTTGAATCGATAGTAATAAGGTTCTCTTGCTATTGATTTTTAGTTTTGCGATCAATATCGATATGTTAGCACATTTCAGAACGAATAAGTCCTAAATTCTGTTACTTTGTATTTTATATCTCGTTATTACTGAGGTGCGATCCGTTCAACTTTGTTGTTTGTTTTCTAAATAAAGAAACTAAAATAAGAGAATTAAGTATTGCTAAAGTTTTTTTTAATGTCAAGTGCGAGCGTTTTGAGTGAATGTGATATTAAAAATAAGTTTTTGATGAATTTGTGTTCTTATAATATTAGATTTGGAGAGAGATTTTTTTATAATATTCTGTTTTATAAGTACGCTGTGATAAGTATAATGAAGTAAGATCTTATGAATGAAGATAATTTTATAAGTAAATAAAACTTTAGAAATGTCATATGTAACAATAATTTTTTGATATAAACTCAAGAAAAAACATTACAGTGCCTTAAAATATGTATTATACTGTTAAGTAGAACAATAAAGATTACCTTTAAATTTTAAGAAAATTAAAAAGTTTTTTTCTTACATAATAAATTAATGTGTTCATTAGCTAAGCAAACTCATTTCAACAAGTCAAGTATAATCTGTCATTTTTATCATTATTTGTCTGTATGATAATTTTAAAAATAAAACTGTCATTTATATTCCCGCCATGTTCCCGCCAATATAACTGTCATCATATTGTCATATTTATTTTTACTGCTTTTAAGACGCTGTTAGAATCTGTATTCATTTGTCACAAATAAACATCACAAAACAAACTTGAAATTATAATAATTAAACTCAAGTGTCAAATATACGTCTTCTCATATTAACAGAAATTCATGTTAGAAAATCTCTATATACTTAATATAAAGATTATATTGTTATTTTCCAAATTTTTGTGATTTTATGAAGTAAAGAGAACTGTATATTAAATGTCTAAGGAATAAATTTTCAAAATTTAATTTCTTTGTGATAATTTCTTCTAAGTCAATCAAAGGGTAAAATGTTTTGTGTCATCATAAACGTGATGATAGTGTATGAAAGTGAAGATAATATGTGTAATAATATTTTAATGAAATATTATTATTTTCTTTAATTAAGAATTTGTTTTAATTATTATTATAACCTCCTTCTTCTACATGGGGAAGAGGCCTATGCCCAACAGTGGGATATTACAGGCTGAATCGTATTATTATAACATGTTACCCCACCAAGCGGTATTCTACCATATTTTTTCGGAGTAGGTATATCGCTTTTTTCTTCGATTCTTCGAAATATAAAGTTCTAAGCGTAAATAAATATCGGCGATTCATTGCTATTTAACCAGACTAAAAATACTTTTTTTATATAACTAGGTCGGCAAACAAGCGTACAGGTTACCTGATGGTAAGCGATTACCGTAGCTTATAGACGTCTGCAACACCAGACATCGCAACTGCGTTGCCGACCCTATCCCCAATCCCCCCCAGGAGCTCTGGTCACCTTACTCACCAACAGGAACACAACACTGCTTGAGAGCAGTATTATTTAGCTGCGGTCTTATGTAAGATCAAGGCATTACCCCAGACGGGCTGCTCCAGATTTTGAGCAGGAAATTTTCTGCTGTGCCCTACCTCAGTTAAAACGTCACACCTTTCAAACGTTCCACTTTTGAAAGAAAACCTTTGTAACTATATAGGAGAAAGAAGAAAATCCATCATTCACGATGTTTTAAATAATAACCGGGACTGATGGCTTAAAGTATCTACTGTCGAGGCAGTAGGACGCCTAAAAGGACGTAGGTATACCTAGACCAGAAGGAAATATTTATTTAAGCATATAAAGCATTAATGAGATTTAAGTTGAATTTTTACCTATATAATTTAATTGTTGGTTGCCATTTTACTTAATTTGTTTTTTTATTATTATTTGGCTATCGCCTTGCAGCATTGTATACCGATGCAGAGAGAGAACGCATCACAAAGAAATGGAACTTTATTTAAAAACAAAACAAAAAACGAGTGTGCTTTAGACCACACGACTGAAGTATAACTTCTTTAGCTCTTTGGCTCTATCCAGTGGCGTAGCGTATGGGGGGCCGGGCGGTGGGGGCGGCCCGCCCCGGGCGGCACTTTTTAGGGGGTGGCAAAATTTAACGATACTTAAATAATAAAAATATTTTGTAAATATTTGAACCATTATAAATTATTTTTATCGCAACTACAATATTCAAACCGATTGAAAGGAGCATGGTAATTACTTATTTTGTTTCAAAGTCGGGGAATCCCTTTTCTTTGAATGATATTTTGTAGCGACTGGCAACGTCTATACTTTTGGGAATTCCCCGTTTATGTCTAATCAATACCAGACTGCAAGCTTTTATGAATTCCGAAATAGCTATCGAGCAAGCGGGATTTGTCAAGGGTCGAGGAACAAGAGAGCAGATACTAATTCTTATCATAGGGGAGCCCAAGCGGGGATTTCTGATGTGACTCCAGCGCATCAGTTTAATATGAGAGGAGAATCCTTGTACCCTGTTAGATACTTTTACCCAGTCTTGATCCCTCAAAATAGTGGTGTGCGTTTAGAGCAGTCGGTCGGATTAGTTAGCAAAAAAAATATCGATCTACAAAACAAGTGGGGCGCGTCAGATTTGAACAAAATAAGTTAATTAAGTACATGCAGAAAACAAAATTACTTTAATAATCTGACGATTTGAACGTGACGTAAAAAATTAAGCGAGTCACAAAGTTGCAAAAAAAAATGTTTCCCTCGAAATATTCGAGCGCAGTTAAATTTTTTTTATTTTAAAGAAAATTACTTAAAAATTATAGAATTAATATATTCTACCGATTTCTCTATTTAAAATTATCAATAGAGTGTAATACGTACAACTACCGAATATTATGTATTTCCCGCTCCACGTCTCTCTTTAAATATGTACCTATATACTAGATCGTTCAATAAGTCCCGAGACTAACCTGGAAATGGCGCATATATTAAAAACTCTTTTGATTTTTAAAAAGTACTGGCTATCAATACAAGAATATGTGTCAAATTTTTAAAAATGGAACAATAAAATTATTGAATTTGAAACATTTAAGTGACGCTACGGTTGTAATTTCGATACAATGGAAAAAAACGAGTTTCGCGTGTTGATAAAACATTGTTTTTTAATGGGAAAAAATACCGTTGAAGCACAGCAATGGCTTATAAAATGTTATGCAGGATCAGCTCCCTCTAAAGCAACAATTTGTCGGTGGTATGCCGACTTCAAACGCGGTCGCATGGACACCAATGATGGGGAACGTTCAGGTCGTCCAAATGAAGCAGTGACTCAACAAAATATTAACCAAGTCCTCAAAATCGTATTGGAAGATCGGAAGGTAAAAGTGCGAGAGATAGCCGAGATAGTGAAGATTTCAGCTGGTAGTGTTTTCACTATTTTACATAAAAATTTGGCCATGATAAAGCTTTTTTCTAAGTGGGTGCCGCGTTTGCTTACAACTGATAAAAAGGAACAACGTATCAATGATTCAGAGCGATGTTTGGCGCTGATGAATCATAATAAAAAGGATTTTTTACGTCGGTATGTAACAATGGATGAAACCTGGATATACCATTTCACTCCGGAATCCAATCGGCAGGCAGCGGAGTGGAGAGCGGCTGGTGAAAGCCGCCCGAAGCGTCCAAAGACTCAGAAATCGGCCGGTAAGGCTATGGCGTCTATATTTTGGGATGCGCATGGAATACTTTTCATCGACTACCTTGAAAAGGGGCAAAATATAAATAGTGACTATTACATGAGCTTATTGGAGCGATTGAAGTACGAAATTGCGGATAAACGGCCTCACATGAACAAAAAGAAAGTGGTGTTTCACCAGGACAACGCGCCTTGTCACAAGTCCGTGAGAACGATGGCCAAAATTAACGAATTGGGCTTCGAATTGCTTCCTCATCCCCCTTATTCGCCAGACTTGGCCCCCAGCGATTACTGGCTGTTTGCAGACCTCAAAAAAATGCTTCAGGGTAAGAAATTTGACTCAAATAGTGAAGTTATCGCAGCAACGGAGGCTTATTTTGAAGCCAAAGACAAATCGTTCTACACACATGGGATAGAAAAGTTAGAAAAGCGTTGGAGGGACTGTATCGCTCTTGGAGGAGACTATGTTGATGAATAAAAATTAATTTTATAAAAAAGACCTTTTTTTAGTACTTAGTCTCGGGACTTATTGAACCACGTGTTATATTTTTTCTGATGATTTTTTTTTTAATTTTACATGAAAAAATTAACAATAAAAATAAAAAAAATTGAAAAAAAATTGCATTCGGACAAAGTACACATGTCAGAAGTGAAACTTCTTTGTCAAACTAATTAAAAAAAAACTAATTAAAGAAAAACGAATTTAAAATACAAAAAAAAAACTAATTGAAAAAAAAGAAAAAGCCAACGTCACGCGGTGTTCCCGGGCGGTCACCCACCCAAGTACTGACTGTCCCTGACGCTGCCGCATTACCAGTCGCTCAAATTTTACGCGTCATTCGCCTAAAGAAGTTTCACATAAAAATTGTCTTATTAAGGGTTGGGTACCACTAGTATATCGAGTTGAAACGTCTGTATAAAAATCTGATGCGCTTGAGTATTTTGTTGCAACGATTTTTTTTTTGCATTTTCGTAAATCAACTGGGTATTTTTGGTCACGTCCAAATCGTCAGTTTTTATAATAGGATACTTTTTAGGACTCAATTAACACTTCTCTTCAATTACTGCCACGCCAGTTTTTTTTTAATGTCTATGTCTTTATACAACTTTCCACACCGTTTGTAAGTCTACAATAAGGTCTATATTTTGTATAGTCATATGCGCTATCAAAATCTGACGCGCTCGAGAATTTTTTTTAGCTCTTTTTTTACATTTTTGAAAATCCGTACACGCTCCCCCCACCACTAAAAGAGTAAACATCATATGAAGTTATTTTCTTTTTAGGATTTAATATTCACGATCCAATAGGTCTTCAAAAGGTGAGAGTGACTACACATTTAGCATTCTGGGCTCCCCTGAGACAAATAATCGAAAAGTCTAAAGTTTAACATCCCACTCTATATCGGTTTTGTCGACTTTCGTAAGGCCTTCGACACCGTGAAATGGCATATAATATGGGACGTACTCATTCAAATGGGAGTACCTATCCACATGGTTCGTCTCATACGCCGACTTTACGAGAATTGAACTGCGACTGTTAGAATAGACGACTTTGACTCGGAAAGTTTTCATACACCAGCTGGCGTTCGTCAGGGGTGCATTCTCTCTCCACTCCTGTTCAACATCTATACGGAGTGTGTTATGAGAATCGTTCTGGAACAAGGGGACAAGGGAATTTCAGTGGGAGGTAGAAAGATATCTAACTTAAGGTATGCCGATGATACTATACTCTTTTCTTACTCAAACAAAAGAGGACATGGAACACCTGCTGACACTTCTCGAGACAACAAGCCTCTTCTTTGGACTTACGCCGGTCAACAGAGACAAGACCAAGATGATGATAGTGGATCGAGCTGAACTAAGCCATCCTGACATCTCTATGATTGGCAACTGTGAGGTTGTTCAATCTTATGTGTACATCGGTTCCACTATTACAAGCACCGGAGGACGCGAAGACGAGATTCGAAGGAGATGTGCTATTACACGATCTGCCGTTGACAAGTTGAAAAGATTCTGGTGCAACCATAATATCACCAAAGCCATGAAAGTCCGCCTGATGAGAAGCTTAGTCTTCCCGATATTTTGTTTTATTTTTATTTTGTTAGACTCAAAGACCGACGCAAAATCGATGCACTCGAGATGTGGTGCTGGCGGCGGCTGCTGCGGATCCCTTGGGCAGCGTTTAGGACCAACATTTCAATCCTGAAGGAATTAAATATCAAGCAGAGATTATCGTCGACAAATGTTTCGGACACTTTGTTCGAAACGAAGAATCCATGGCGCGACTCGTTGTCCAGGGGCAGGAAGAGGACAAGCGGTCACGCGGTCGATCACCTACGCGTTGGACAAACAGACCTCATCAAAGCTGCAACACAGATCTCCATAGTCCAGAGTTCTCGAGACGCTGAAAACCACATCAAGTGGAGGCGTATTGCGGGGGCTGCTTTAGCCAATAAATCGTCATCAACCACGACCACTCTGTCAAGAGTGAACGAATAAGGAGATAAACTAATAATAATCAGCGAGAATGACTTCTATTACATACAGGATGCAAGGGACAGCTTTATCAGCTTTTTTGTTTAAAATATAACCTGTACAATGTAAAATAATGATGACTGTTCTTGCCGAAATGTTATCTATAATAATGTATCTAATGTATAGTATACATTAAATTGAAATACCTAAATAAGGGCGGCAAAATTTTCTTCCGCCCCGGGCGGCCGACAACCACGCTACGCCACTGGCTCTATCTAACTTATATCTCCCTCTCGACTGTCGTTCGCGTAAGGATCACACTTTTCGTAATCTTCGTCACGCATTCACCAGCTTACTCCCCAAACCAAGCGTGCGTAAAGAAGTTTTACTTCAAAAACCTTTGTCTTTTTCAGTCTACACAGTAATACTTATATAAGGAGCAATAAACTGACATTGCATTACCATAATTATTACTTTTAGACCGTTACATTTAATATGAACGTTCTAACTCAGTCGTCCATCCATAAACGGGAATTATGCTAATTTCGTCGTCTCCACCCCAAATTTCAGACGATTTTAGACCTTATCGTATTCAAGTAAGTTGTACATTTGTTTATCTAAATGTCAGTCAAGCCTTAAATCTTAAGGGACTTCATAATGTCGGTCGTTTCGTGATGTTCTGTTACACATATAATAAATAAATTATATTGGAATTTTATTGATGCGAATTTGGAAGTAAATTAAACATTACCCCGAAAAGGCAGGCACAGCAGGAAATTTCCCCCGCCCGACTTGGGTAGTACCTCGACATTACAGAAGATCACAGCTAAAGCACAGCTGTTTTCAAGCAGTATTGTATTCCTATTGGTGAGTGAGGGGTGACCGTAGAGGGGTACCTGGGGATATGGTCGGCAACGCTCTTGCGATGCTTCTGGTGCTGCAGGCGTCTATAGGCTACGGTAGTCGCTTAGCATCAGGTGAGCCGAACACTTGTTTGTCGACTTAGTTACATTTAAAACAAAAGAAAAAAAACCCTAAATATTGTATTGATCGTAACATGTAGTAGGTACCTATTATTTTTTGTATACTTATATAATTATCTACTCTTTAGGATATTGAGGTACATTAGCATACGGTACGCCTGTGAGTAAGCGGTTATAGGCTTAAGCTTATGGACGCCCAACAACACCAGGAGGATAGCATGCTTGTTGTTACACCCCCACCCCCCCTGGCTATCTTACTCACCACAGTTACCACAGTAGAGTTATGAGAGTCGGGCTGATCCAGATTTTTCTCTTGCTGACCTCTTCTGAAATCTGAAATTAACTTATAATGATGAGATCGCTTTTGTTCATCTTTTATTATGCACCGGTAACGCGGCACGGTCAGTACTTGGATGGTTGACCGCCTGGGAACACTGCGTGACGTTGGCTTTTTGAAATTATACTTCTTTTGGCGCGTTAGAGAAAAATGATGAGAGTAAGTTTTTACAATGCGCGCGTGGATACGAAGTAGTTCAAGCGTGAATGAATAGATGCCGCTAGTTTTGTAGACAAGAAAGTAGTCTTTATCATTTCTAAGGGATGGCGTTGTGGACTTATTGTCTAATTATTAAGTGGTAGGTTTTTTTGGAAGTATTTTAATACTCTAGCTTGAAGTATAACTTCTTACGTGCGTACATAAGTAGACACACACTTTTTTCTTTTTTTTTCTATTAGTTTTTTCATATTTTAAATTCGTATTTTGAATTAATTTTTTTTTAAATTAGTTTACCAAAGAAGTTTCACTTCTTACATGTGTACTTTGTACGCACGTGTTACATGCAATGCCTACATGGGAATCGCTGACACCGCGCATCGCTACGAGTCGTCGCTGCGACGTTTGACGTCAATCGGGAAACATGATCAGCATTATCATATTTTACCTTTTCGCATTTTTAATGAATAATAATTTAATTCAATAGAGCCTCTAGCATCGAGCACTATTGTTTCTTAGTATAAGTTTAATTGTAATTTAACTATATAATAAAATATTATAAAAGTATTTGGTTTTTTTTAAGTCCTCCGGCTGTCGTAAACGTAATTGGCGCAGTCGGTAGGATAATTCGAAGTAGTCGCGATACGTCAAGAACCAAGAATCGGCTCCAGGCGCATCGTATCCAGCTGCTTACACTATCAAGTGTTTCATCGATTATCCGAATCTACGTACGCTGCCGAGGACGCACTTAGCAATCAGTGCAGAGAAAAACCAAAAAGGACTAATGTAAGTACTTTGAATGTTTTCTTAGTGTTGCCAATCCTTTTTCCACCATTTTCCAAAAACGAAAAATAGGAAAAGGATCTGTCGATCCCCGACAGATTTGTAGAAATAGTGTTGTAGATAGTAGTAGAAATTTAGACGAATCAAACTTCGATTCAAATAATTTGAGTTTAGTAAATTTAAATAACAATTTTAATAGTTCTAATTTGAGTATAGAAAATAATTTAAATAAATTGATCATGGACCCAGATACAGTTTATAAGGCCCTCCGCCCAGTTCCTGAGTTTGACGGGAACCCCAATATTCTTACTAGATTCATAAGAATTTGCGATCAGATAGTCGTAAGTTACGTAAAAAACGAACCAGGACATGAATTAGCTAACTTATGTTTAATTAATGGTATACTAAATAAAATTACCGGTGCCGCAGCCAGGACAATAAATTCTAATGGAATTCCCGATAGTTGGCTAGGCATAAGGAACGCGTTAATAAATAATTTTGCAGACCAAAGGGATGAGACCGCCCTTTATAACGATCTTTCATTGATTACGCAGGGCAATGATACCCCACAAGAATTTTACGACAAATGTCAGAACCTTTTTAGCACAATTATGACGTACGTTTCCCTGCATGAATCTGTGGCTACAACCGTCGAAGCCAAGCGAGATCTGTATCGTAAATTAACAATGCAGGCGTACGTCAGAGGCTTAAGAGAACCTCTCGGGTCCCGTATCCGGTGTATGAGACCTGAAACTATAGAAAAGGCTCTGGAATTTGTCCAGGAAGAATTAAATGTCATTTATCTACAACATAGGAACGAATTAGCTTCAGATCGCCGCCCACCAAATTTGACGCAGCCAACATCAAAGGTACCGTACCTAGGTAGTAGTAACTTCATGTCTAAAAATTATAATTTACCCTCACCTGGACCCAGCTGGCAAAGACCTTTACCAGCGCCCGTCCATAATTTTCAGCCGTGGCGTCCTAATGTTGCTTTTCAGCAAACCCCACAACGTACTTTAAATCAACCTACACGCACGCAACAAATGTTCAGAGCGCCTCCCCCTAATTATGTTAATAATGGTTTTAGAATCCCTCACAGAAACGCACCACCTCAAAATTCTGGCCCTAAGCCTATGAGTGGAGTTAGTCACTTTGTTTCTAAGCCATTACCACCTAGAATCCCTGGACATGACTGGCAGAGATTTGGAAACCCTCCTCCATCGAATTACTTAAAATCAAAAGAAGTTAACTTTAACGAGACTTATGACGACTATAATTATTATTACCCAGACTACTACTACGACCAATACTATACCGATTATACTGACTCGTACAATGATTATTATGATTATGACTATCAGAATATTACCCATACTCCCTACGAGTATCCTTATGAAGCTGACTCTCAAGACTACAATCCATCTTCTAATAACAATTTAGAACCCCCACAACCTTCTACGAGTCAAAAGGAGCAGGATTTTACGAAGGACCCCCGCGATTCAAAACCAAAATAGAATTAAATTTACATTCGAAAAAAGAATTACCTTATATACAGATTCGTAATCCACCTCTTAGATTCCTCATAGATACCGGCGCAAATCAATCGTTTATAAGTCCCGAGGCTGTTGAAAAATTTTATCCGTATATAACTAAAGATTTTGATCCGTTTGAAGTAACTAATTCACGAGTAACTAGTGTTCATGACTATTCAATAACCATACCTAGTTTTCCAGAATTTAATATAAAAAGTAATATGAAGCTATTTATATATAAATTTCATAATTACTTTGATGGATTAATAGGGTTAGACTTATTAGAAAACTGTAAAATAGACCTTAAACATAATATTCTGTTTACTGACAGTGCTAGCATACCACTACTACGTTATCAATGTAGAAAACCCAGTACTGAAATAATTATTCCAGCCAATTCTACTCGCTTAGTTAATATCCCTGTCTGTCATCCCGATGGTGAAGTATATATACCTTCACAAACTTTATGTAACTGTATTATTCATGATTGTATTACGACTGTGACCGACAGGACTAGTATAGTTGAAATTAAGAACCCTACAACCAATGATATAACATTTTCGTGTGACCAGCCAGTTCAATTAGATATGTGTAACATCGAATGCCGTACTGAACAAGATCCGAAGCGCGTTAAGGAAGTACTAGCAAGACTCCGTACTGACCACTTAAACGCTGAGGAACGAGTAAATTTACAAAACCTATGTGCACAATACGCCGACGTTTTTTATATAGAAGGAGAACCACTAACATTTACGAATAAAATTAAACACCATATTAAGACCCATGACGAAATTCCCGTTTACACCAAAAGTTATCGATATCCCTACATACATAGACAGGAAGTTAGAGACCAGATAACCAAGATGCTAGAACAAGGTATTATACGACCCTCGGACTCAGCGTGGAGTTCACCGATCTGGGTTGTCCCTAAGAAGGCAGACGCTTCTGGTAGACAGAAGTGGAGAATTGTAGTAGATTTTCGTAAATTAAATGACAAGACTATTGACGATAAATATCCTATCCCCAACATTACAGACGTACTAGATAAGTTGGGTAGATGCCAATATTTTACCACCCTAGACCTAGCTTCAGGCTTTTATCAGGTAGAGATGAACCCTGATGACATTTCAAAAACAGCGTTCAATGTCGAACATGGGCATTTTGAATTTCTACGCATGCCCATGGGCTTAAAAAATTCCCCATCAACATTCCAACGAGTAATGGATAACGTGCTCCGAGGACTTCAAAATGAAATATGTTTAGTTTATCTAGATGACATCATAGTATTTAGTACATCCCTTCAAGAACATATGATAAATCTCGAAAAAGTTTTCAATAGATTAAGAGAGTCTAATTTTAAAATACAAATGGACAAATCCGAGTTTTTAAAGTTAGAAACTGCGTATCTTGGTCATGTTATAAGTAGAGATGGTATTAAACCGAACCCAGATAAGATTAAAGCCATTGAAAATTATCCTTTGCCCAAAACCACGAAAGAAATAAAACAATTTTTAGGACTTTTAGGGTATTACAGAAAATTTATTCCCGACTTTGCTCGCTTAACGAAACCCATGACTAAATGCCTTAAGAAATCCAATAAGATTATATTAGATTCCGAGTACGTTAACTGTTTCGAAAAATGTAAGACTCTTCTGACAAACGACCCCATACTACAGTATCCAGACTTTACAAAAGACTTCATTCTGACAACCGACGCCTCAAATGTAGCTATAGGTGCCGTTCTCTCTCAAGGCCCAATAGGTTCCGACAAACCTATCTGTTACGCTTCCAGGACTTTGAATGATAGTGAATTAAATTATAGCACAATTGAAAAGGAACTTTTAGCCATAGTGTGGGCTACTAAATACTTTAGACCCTATTTATTTGGCCGTAAATTCAAAATTCTTACCGATCACAAACCCCTTCAGTGGATTATGAACTTAAAGGAACCTAACTCTAGACTTACTCGATGGCGACTCAAACTTAGCGAATACGACTATACGATTATCTATAAAAAAGGAAAATGTAATACTAACGCAGATGCTTTGTCGCGAGTACAAGTAAATAACGAAGAAACTGAAGCTCTTTTGAGAGAATGCGGAATCGATTTATCTATTATACCCGAACCATCAGGTTCCTCAACCGCTACAATACATACATCCAGTGAAAACCCCATACTTGAGATACCAATTACTGACGAACCCCTTAACAAATTCCATAGACAGATCTGTTTTACTATAGTAGGTGACATTAAACGACGTACAACTGTAACAAAACCATTCGAGACTCACACACGGACTCACATACAAGTATCAGAATCCTCCTTAGAACAAGATGTGGTTAATGCCATTAAAGAATATGTTAATCCTAAAGTTAAAACCGCCCTTAAGATCTCACCACCCTTAGGCATGTATTCCATTCTACCAATACTCCAAAGAAATTTTAAAAATTCTTCTATGAATCTAGTTTTGGCAAAAACTGAGCTAGAAGATGTAAAAGAATATTTAAGACAGCAAGAAATACTTAAACATTATCATGAAGGAAAGACAAACCATAGAGGCATTAATGAATGTTACTTAGCTTTATCTCGCCGCTACTATTGGCCTAAGATGAAAGAGGAGATTACCAAATACGTTAATGAATGCACTGTATGTGGACAGACAAAATACGACAGAAACCCCATAAGACCAATATTTAATATTGTACCGCCAGCAACTAAACCTTTAGAGATAGTACATATGGACATATTCACCGCTCAAAATGAAAAATATTTGACTTTTGTAGACTCTTTCTCAAAATACGGACAAGCTTATCACTTACGTGACGGTACAGCAATTAGTATTTTACAAGGACTATTGATTTACTGTACTCACCATGGACTACCCCTGACTATAATTACTGACAATGGGACTGAGTTTACAAACCAACTATTCACTGAATTTATAAGACTACATAAAATTAACCACCATAGAACTCTGGCTAATTCCCCAAATGACAATGGAATTGTTGAAAGATTTCATTCAACCTTACTGGAACATCTACGCATACTCCGACTGAAACAAAAAGATGAACCTACTGTTAATCAAATGCCCTACGCCATACTAGCTTACAATAGTTCCATACATAGTTTTACTAAGTGTAGACCCCATGACATAATAAGAGGACATTTCGACCCTAGAGACCCCTTAGACATAAACCTAACTGAACATCTAATGCAACAATATATCCTTACTCACCGTGACCAGATGAAAACCGTATATGAGCTTATTAATGAATCCACTACTGTAGACCGTACAAATTTAATGAACAATAGGAATAGAAATAGAGAACCCGAAGTAGAATACCAGCCTGACCAACAAGTTTTTATCAGAAATCCTATAGCTAGTCGACAGAAGTTAGCACCACGTTATACACAGGACACAGTTCTTGCAGACCTCCCCATTCATATATACACATCCAAAAAGAAAGGACCCATAGCTAAGTCCCGACTTAAACGTGTACCTAAGACTTAGACATTGTTTCAGGTTTCGACTGGCACTGCTCGTTCATCTGACATTAGCGTTTGACATACGACTCGAATCACTTGATGATAAACCTGGATTTCTACCCTTTAAACTTGGACAGACTAAACTTATTACCCATTATCACTCCTTTATACAATATATAGAACTCTCCGACCTAGAACACCAACTCGACTCTATTAAAAACCAACTAGACTATTTTAAAACGAAATTAGACAATAATACATTATCTATATTCGAACTCCAAATAGACTATTTAAATTCTAAAATTCTTAAAGTAACTTCTCAATTAAAAAGTTTAGAACCTAACCGTGTTAAAAGAGGATTATTCAACGGATTAGGATCTTTTATTAAAGGTATAACTGGTAACTTAGACTATTCTGATGCAGAAAAATATGATAAAGCTATTAGAATCTTAGAAAACAATGAAGAAAAAATGTTATCTGAGCTCAACGATCATATAAGCCTTAATAAAGCATGGGCGACTCAATACACTAAAATTATAAGTAATCTGATAGAAAACCAACAAAAGATAAATGATACTTTCAAATTAATTATAGACAAACGTAACTTTTCTGAAATTAAGTTCGCAAAATTTGCCCAGCTTCTAGCTATCATTAGTGAAAACACTGATGACTTATACTTAGAAATAAATAGAATAGAGAATATTTTAGCATTTATTCGTGCATCGAGCACTCATCATAGTATGATAAGCATAGATAACTTAGAAAATATGATACTTAGACTTAGAAACATTTATAGTAATAACGAAATATTAGATGCTGATCTTAGAGATTATTATAATATAATTAAACCAGGTAGTTATTTTATTAAAAAACGCATTGTAGTAATTTTCAAAATCCCTATTGTATCTGTCGATACTTTCGAATTGTACCGCCTTTCCGTTGTCCCTAATAAATTGCAACAAACCTTTATACCTCCTTATCCCTATATGGCAACATATGGAAAATCATTCATGTACATGGAGGCTGAATGCCCGAAGTTTGGAGATTACCTTCTCTGCGAGGAAACCATCAATCACCAGCCACGAGAACAGCCTGATTGCATCCAAAGTATCATCAGTAATCAATCACTGAATAAATCATGCCGACCAACGAAGATAACTTTCACAAAGGAAGCAATGGAACAGCTAGATGATCGCCACTACACTCTTATATTCCCATCACCTACAAAAGTTGAGCTGCACTGTGTTCGTCAAGAGTACGTAATACTTTCTGGAAGCTACCTCATCACTATCCCACTTAAGTGTTCCCTACGGACGAAAACCATCACCATTATGAATATCAACGATGAAATTAAGGGACAACCACTGAAGATTACTGAAATTGCCAACAACTATTCAACAATAGAAGACGAGAAGATACCTCACCTAACCCTTAACACAGTAAATCTTAAAAACTTGCAACATTTAGAAGATAAAATAATTGTTCAGAATCCAATGAAGCTGGATCACGTAGAAGCATCACTGTACCATACAACGATACCTCTTTATGGAATTACAGTATGTACCGTTACAATCATCTTAGTAATGGTCATTCGACGTTACCTGAAAAGGATAAGAGCTAAAGTCACCGTAACAGAAGAAGAATCAAGAAAGGACAAGAAGCAAATGTATGCAATGCCTAGTGAATCCAGTAGCCAGGAATCTGTCCCAGCAACATTTTCGTTAAAAGTCCTCAAATAGTTGCTGCTCTGGGGGTGGAGGTGTTACATGCAATGCCTACATGGGAATCGCTGACACCGCGCATCGCTACGAGTCGTCGCTGCGACGTTTGACGTCAATCGGGAAACATGATCAGCATTATCATATTTTACCTTTTCGCATTTTTAATGAATAATAATTTAATTCAATAGAGCCTCTAGCATCGAGCACTATTGTTTCTTAGTATAAGTTTAATTGTAATTTAACTATATAATAAAATATTATAAAAGTATTTGGTTTTTTTTAAGTCCTCCGGCTGTCGTAAACGTAATTCACGCAATTTTTTGTTTGTTTGTACTTTGCAACAAAAATATTATTGTAAAGAAAATAATACACTGTTCAACCAGATACTCGTACAAATAAGTTTCGTAACAAATTGATAATCCCTGATATTAGAAGGCTTTAATTCTGTTCTACATTACTATAGATCACTGACCACTTTATATTAATTTGGTGAGAATTTGACGACCTCGTAACTTTCCTCTCGACACCAGCTCGTGTTTGCCGAATGCTCTCGTATCAGGATCCCAATGAAGGGACGGAAATTTGCATAATATACGGATTTCGATTCGCTCGCACGCCGCAACTTACTAAATAATGGGAATAATGCATGCAAATTGGTTGGTGATTTAATGAAGAACCTAGTTTTAGAATGAAAAAATGTGATATTTTTTCCGATTTGCGTTGTTTTATTTTTTGTCCACAATGGACTAA
Source organism: Melitaea athalia (assembly GCA_905220545.2). Taxonomy (NCBI): domain Eukaryota; kingdom Metazoa; phylum Arthropoda; class Insecta; order Lepidoptera; family Nymphalidae; genus Melitaea; species Melitaea athalia. The sequence continues at coordinate 12,465,171 of HG992203.1, forward strand.
AAATGTTTTTTGAAGTGAAACTTCTTTAGAATCGTTGTGATTTCTAACCGGATGCCACGGCAAAAAGACAGGGAAGGACGAGCCGCTGCGGCCGAGGCTGCAAGCCGCAAATTTTAAATTAGTTTTTTTTTTAATAGTTTGCCATAGAAGTTTCACTTTAGTTATAGGCTAGGCTTTAATCAGTGTCAAAGTAGCGTGCACTATTTCTTTATTTTAGGAAAACATAAAAAAGTTTTACTTCAATAAGCGTATGTGTACAAATCACACACCACAGAAGTGAAACTTCTAAAAAGTAACCTTCGAGAGTGAGATGGATAGGTATGTGTTGTTTTTTATCGTGACGCATTTTCATTTCGTCGAGTTTCCAATCACAATGATTCTAGAGAAGTTTCACTTCAATAAGGTAGTCTTCTAAAAGCCAATAGAGGGTAGGGTCATACAATAAAAGGTTCTATAAATAATAATTAGGTATATCTCTATCATCATCATCATCATCATTTCAGCCTATCGCAGTCCACTGCTGGACATAGGCCTCCACAAGTTCGCGCCAATAATGGCGTGAACTCGTGTGTTTTACCCATAGTCACCACGCTGGGCAGGCGGGTTGGTGACCGCAGGGCTGGCTTTGTCGCACCGAAGACGCTGCTGCCCGTCTTCGGCCTGTGTACTTAAAAGCCAGCAGTTGGATGGTTATCCCGCCATCGGTCGGCTTTTTAAGTTCCAAGGTGGTAGTGAAACTATGTTATCCCTTAGTCGCCTCTTACGACACCCACGGGAAGAGAGGGGGAGGCTAAATTCTATGCCGTAGCCACACAGCAAGTCATGTCAGCAAGCATATCTCTATACTGTAATTCAATGTTATCAAACTTAATAAAAGTTAATAAAAAATTTACAGATTAATTGATTAAAAATAAACCTATAAGAAAAGTAATCAGGCATACAAAATTGAAAACTAGCAATGAAAATAACGCAAAAACCTTTTTTGCTCATACGAGTATTCACACTCAACGGCCCCCAGAAGGATTTTCACCTATGTCGGGGGTCTGAAATACCTACAATACGCAAACACCCAGGCATGTACCAATACAATTGTTTGTCATTTGCGGAAATCGAACCCGCAACCGCTGCGCCAATGCTTCGTCAAATGCAAATCATATCAGTAAAAAAACTTATAGGTATCAGTAAAAATTTTGGTGAAGAATTTCTCTTAAAATTTTTACTTAAACACTCGATCATCTAAACACACGAACCTCGTGATATTTCCAGATGTGGTATCTTGAACAAAATTGTGTATAAATTATTCACACCTTGTTTTCCTTAAACTCTCATTTCCTTGATATTAGCAAAAATAAAAGCACGTACATATTCTAAAAAGGCGAGCCACGATAATGCTATTTAACGAACGTCGAATTCCTTTATACATAGAATGTAATACTGTTTTTAAGCAGTGTTGTGTTCCTGTTGGCGAGTAAGGTGACCAGAGCTCGTGGGGGGAACTGGGGGTAGGGTCGGCAACGCGCTTGCTATGCTTCAGGTGTTACAGGCGTCTATAAGCTACTGTAATCGCTTACCATCAGGTGAGCCGTACGCTTGTTTGCCAACCTAGTTGTATAAAAAAAGAATAAATTACAAAAAAGTGTGTCAGCCCTAACATGCGACCGAAGTTAACTCCTTTAGAACGATTACCATTATATTTAAAATTAAAGAAAGAAAACTTGTTTATAGGCCATTCACAAACAATTCAGAAATGATAAAAGTGAAGTGATATTAATAAATAACGTACAAGAATAATTTAAAAAACGAGTGTGCTTTAGACCATATGACTGAAGTAAAAATTCTGCACAATAGGCTATGAGAGTGAGGCCTCATTTACGGAGACGCGGCGCGTCGCGCGTCGCTATAGGCTGCGCGGCCCGCACTAAATTCAAATGTAGGGCGTTGGATGAGTGCGTTTACGGAGAAGCGATTTTACACGCGTTCATTCAAATACATATTTCACACGCTCGACGCCACGCCACACGCGACGCGCGACGCCCTGCGTCTCCGTAAATGATGCTTAAAGAGCTAGAGAAAGAAAATATGTGCTCGCGTCGATCTCACTTTTCGTAACGCTCTCGTCACGCATTCACCAGCCTACTCCCCAAGTCAAGCGCGCGTAAAGTAGTTTAATTTCAAAAAAGGACAAGGAATACATAGACAGCAATAGAAAAGAAAGGGCCAACTAGGTTGCTGTCTCAGCATTGTTTGACAGCAAATTTTGCTGTCAAAACGATGTTATTCTGGCTGCATATATCATTCATTCATAGTATTACTATTTGACATACATATGCACTGCCTTCTCTCTGGTCTTATATACTTACTTAAGGAGTTGGAAAATGAGTGTATGTAATGAACGTGTAAACGACTAAATGTTTTGCAGTTTATGATAAGGCAATTTTAGAAGCCAATACATAGTAACAAGTTTACGATTCCGTGGGAATTTTGGACTTAAAATTAGCTTATGTAATATTCTAGATTTCCAGCTATATACCTACCGAGTTTCGTCAAAATCCATCCAGTAGTTTTTTCGTGAAAGAGTAACGAACAAACATCCATCCTCACAAACTTTTGCATTTATAATGTAACAAATAGGATTGTGCAAATACGTTATACATCAACCGTCAAACAACTTTGTCTAGGCCGGGTATTCGACGCCCCGCTGGCGATAATCAGCTAAATCCTTTTCAAATAGCCCTTCGTGTAACTCGGCCCTTCTGACCTTGTTAACCCCCGTCTGCGCTCGTGATTGGGAAAACGAGACGAAATGAAATTTTTATTCCGAATGATATAAAATTAGTTTTATTTTTTGCTTTATTTTTCTTTACGAATCAGCGTTTAACATCTCACTGTTGGGCATCGACTTCTTTCTCCATATAAGAGAAGGATTGGAGCTTAATCCACCACGCTACTCCACTGCGGGTTGGCAAATATGTTCTTCTTCTTCTTCTTCTTGTGGTGCCTCTCCGACTAGCGAAGGTTGGCAGTCAGCTTCGCATACTCTGTTCTATTCTTCGCGAGGCGAAAGAGTTCGGCGGCGCTCGCGATGCCTGTCCACTCGCGGATGTTGCGTAGCCAGGACTTTTTTCTGTGACCTACGCCTCGTTTTCCAGCAACTTTTCCCATCATGATGAGTTGTAACAGTTCGTATCTATCGTGCCTCAGCACGTGTCCCAGATATGCGACTTTTCTCATCTTGACGGTCTGCAAAAGTTCGCGTTTCTGATTGATACGTCGCAGAACTTCCACGTTCGTGACCTTGTGAATCCAGCTAATGGCCAGCATACGCCTATATGCCCACATATCAAAAGTTTCTATTCGTTTCCTGAGGTCTTCTTTAATAGTCCATGCCTCACATCCGTATAGAAGTATGGGCCAGATGTAACAACGTAGAAGTCGAATACGCAAAGGGATCTTAAGTCTGCGGTTGCAGAGTACTTTCTTCATTTTGCAAATATGTTCCCCACGCGTAACGTAGTAACGATCTCTATCAGGTGTATATGATAACAACCGGGACCGACAGCATAACGTGCTCTCCGAGGCACGGTGGGATGACCCGAAAGGACAGACATCCAAACCGAAAAGATATATTTGTACAAATATAAATATCCATCCCGAGCGGGAATCGAACACACAAGCTATCGATGTTTTAGGTGCCCACACGCACCACTACACCAGAGAGTTTATTGAAGTTTTATTATTACAACACATTTTTATACTTAATCAACTACTAATTTCAACTGAGGTAGGGCACAGCAGGAAATTTCCTGCTCAAAATATGGAGCAACCCGACTGGGGTAGTACCTCGACCTTACAGAAGACCGCAGCTAAATAACACTGCTTTCAAGCAGTGTTGTGTTCCTGTTGGTTAGTAAGGGCACTAGAGCTCTTGGGGGGAATTAGGGATGGGGTCGGCAACGCGCTTGCGATGCTTCTGGTTTTGCAAACGTCTATATGATACGGTGATCGTTTACCATCAGGTGAGCCGTACGCTTGTTTGCCGACCTTGTTACAGAAAAAAAAAACTACTTTAAAATCTCCTATTTATCAAGTTGTGACAAAGTCACGTTACTAGGAATGTTATCTAGATAAGTGAGACGGAACGATCGCTAACACAATTAACCGTAACAAAGTAAAGCATTCAATTAAACGATTTTAATAATATCTATAAATGGTTGTTATACAAATATAAAGTGTGGAGTAATTATTCACGGACAACGTCGTAAAATACTATAATTTCTTACAATTGTACTTGGCGTTAATGATAGTTAAATGTTGAAACATTTAATTAAAACGCAAGCTAGCAAATTCCAATAGGCGTTAAATTTGTTATAAAACAGATTGTTAGCGAGTGTTGCGTCTAAACTCATTATTTTAACATCCTTAAAGGATATGCAGCTAAGTAGATTTCAAACATAATACTCCATCAGAGCTAATGAGCCGTGTCAAGAGCCGATAACGCGCTTATCTCGTCGATAGTTCGAACAGCTACCGGGAACAACATTTTACTAATAATAATGGATCTGGAAAATTTAGAATATAATTCGTCAATTATATGTATGCTGGCCCCGCAAACTTTGTTTTGCCATATATGTTATTAACCCCCGTAACCCTCTCTTGTGGGTGGCATTTCGTAAAACCCGTTCTTAGCTGACCTCTACTCGGCGCAAGGAATATTCCTACCAAATTTCAAGTCTCTACGCCTTATGGTTCCAGAGATATCGTGATGAGTCAATGGGTGGAAATCTTATATTATATACATATATATAAGTATAGATTTGTGTTGTTTGATTAACTAAAATGATACATGCTAATGTTAAAAAGATTGTAAAGAATTCTTCGCATATTTTTTTTTCGACGAGATAAATAGCGATACATAGCGACGCGTTGGTGCAACGGTCACAGATTGGTTCTTGGATGTTGCGGTGGCGGTTGCGGGTTCGATCCCCGCACGTGACAAACATTAATTTGTATGGCCATACAGATGTTTGCCGTGGTCTAGGTGTTTGTGCAGTCCTTGTGCGTCTCCCCACCGTGCCTCGGAGAGCACGTTAATCCGTCGGTCTCGGTTGTTATCATGTACACCTGATAGCGATTGTTACTCATAGTAGGCAATTTATCTGCCAAAACGCATTGGAGCAGCGTGGTGGATTAAGCTCTGATATTTCTGCTACATGGGGAAAGAGGCCCAGCTGTGGGATATTACAGGCTGAAGCGTATCAATAGCGATAAGATGACGTAAATACTTTTCTTATAACTATTCAATTCTATTCTACTAAGCGCCAGTTCAGTCAAGATTAATAAGTTACGATTAAACTTTAACAGCACGAGGTAGAATAGGACCTTCGCCTCAATTAAAAAGTTTTCGATACATATTTACGAATATAAATATCTATACTAATATAATAAAGCTGAAGAGTTTGTTTGTTTGATTGTTTGAACGCGCTAATCTCAGGATCTACTGGTCCGATTTGAAAAATTCTCTCAGTGTTAGATAGCTCATTTATCGAGGAAGGCTATAGGCTATATATCATCATGCTAAGACCAATAGGAGCGTAGCACCAATGAAGAGTGTTTCAAAATCGGTTCTTTTTTCCTTTTGAGAGCTTCCGCTGCGTAAACGGTTAAAGTTTCGCACAAATCATGTATGAATGACAGATTGTATCATGACAGAATTCGTCCTATTCCACGCCGACGAAGTCGCGCGCAGAAGCTAGTCTAAGAAATATAGAGAAATTCGATTGTGAAAAAGAATAATATACCTCAAAACTTTTATCTGTTGGATATCTTAATCCTTCAAATAGGGTTGTCCACGACTGGTAACAACCCCTAACTATTTTATTGTACACTTTATTCTAAGTTCTAGTTTATATCACTCAAAACACGAGTACCATAATTATGTAACGAACACTTAATTGATAAACACATACAGATATCATATACCTACCCCTATTGTTATATTTCGTACGTTTGTAATGTGTAAAGTGCACTTTGTCGTCAGCTATGCATTATTATTTGGTAACCTCATTTACAACGCACAAATGGAATACAGTAGTTACGGCTGTCAGCGCTTTGATTGTATGACGACACAGAGCAGGAGAAACGGTTCAGCTATCATAATTAAAACTATTACAATATAGGTACGACTATTGTTAGTAGAAACAAAATTGTATAGGGTATGATTTTTTATGTATTTTTATTGACTGTCTCTATTTAGTAAAAACATTGCGTGCGTACAAAGTACACATGTCAGAAGTAAAACTTCTTTGGCAAACTAATTTAAAAAAACGAATGAAAAAAATTTATTTAAAATACAAAAAAAAAACTTATTAGTAAAAAACAAAAAGCTAACGTCACGCGGTGTTCCCAGGCGGTCACCCATCCAAGTACTGACCATCCCTGACGCTCCCGCGTTAGCGGTCGCTCAAATTTTACCTCTCATGTGTCTAAAGAAGTTTCACTTGAAAAAAATATATTTTCGAACATCATCTTTAGTCTGTGGATAAGCGTGTAGTTACCGGCACAGCGCCATCTATCTTTCCTTTTCGATTCAAGTTTTTTTATATATAACTAAGTCGCTAAACAAGCGTACGGTTCACCTGATGGTAAGCGATTACCGTAGCTTATAGACGCCTACAATACCAGAAGCATCGCAAGCGCGTTTCCGACCCGACCCCGAATTCCCCTCAGGAGCTCTGGTCATCTTACTCACCAACAGGAACACAACACTGCTTGAAAACAGTATTATTTACAGGAACAGGAAATTTCCTGCTGTGCCCTACCTCAGTTAAACTACTTATATAAGTAGGAAACGTGATTGATTGATTGATTGATTGACTCGATAGACGTCCGTTGTCCTGTCTTAACTACGTTGAATATTCAATTTGAAGTTTTGAACTGACGCAAGAACTGTCATCATACGAGCGAAGTTAAAGTAGTCGTTAACTTTACTTACAATATTTCAATTTCATGCACAATTTTAACTTTTTACTGTACCGATATAGATGATTCTTTTTTTAGTCGAAAGCCGGTGCTTGTCATATGGTCCCTTTTAAATCTGATAGAGATCTGATAAGTACTTTTGGATTTATCTCTAACAATCAATCGGTTTTTACTTGACTTTTACGTCGACCCGCGTTGTATTACTGGTCGATGTAATTGAAGTCAGTTGTTTTTCTTTTACGAGTAAACCCAATTACTTGTATAAACCTGTTTATCTGTGATAGTCTGTGGCAGTACGTTCCTCGTATAGGCCGGGAGGCAAACGTATACTCTACAAACATACTTGGTTGCTGACTTTGTAATATGGCTTCATCAATAATATTGAGGGCGTAGTGATAAACGAAACTGGCTGTTTTGATGGTGGTCGTGGGTTCGATCTTTGACAAAAATATTTGTACATAGATACATTTTGTTGTGATTTCAACCTTTATATATATTTCTAGAACATCAATAAAGGATTTTATATTACCATGGTTGCTTCTATTACTAAAATTATTCGAAAACGGGATATTTACCATGTTTATTTATTTTCGCTTTGCGGAGCTCGCTATTTCAACATTAACTGCGAATGTCTTGTTCACGAGTCTCGTGATTATTAGTAATTAGTATAGATTAATGTCGTAACACAGTATTATTATACTATTGGGTCCGTTAAATGAGAAATAGCACCAAATTCACATTCGCCTCCCGGACTAATCGTAATGAAAGGAAGTTAATTACATCATCATCGTTGTCACAGTGTGTCGCGGCTTTATTCAATTAGGCCGGCGACACACGAGCGACGTAATAAACCCCATACATCCGACTAACAGGGGATGAAAAATTATATCCGCCTTGTGATCTGTCAGATTTATTTGATATTGTGAGCTTATTGCGAGCTTTTTACGAGCTTCGCGTGTGTGTGTCATGATTTTATTAGCTATGTTTGAACTTTAGTTATTTACATTAAATCAGCCAGTTAAACTGATGGTTAGACGTTACACTGCTGGGAAAGGGTTTTATCTATACTTTAATATTATAAAGCTGAAGAGTTTGTTTGTTTGTTTGAATGCGCTAATCTCCGGAACTACTGGTCCGATTTGAAAAATTCTTTAAGTATTTATTACCCATTTATCGAGGAAGGCTATAGGCTATATATCATCACGCTAAGAACAATAGGAGCGTAGTACTAATAAAGAATGTTTCAAATGCGGATTTTTTTCTTTTGAGAGCTTCTACTGCGTAAACAGTTAAAGTTTCGCAAAAATCATATATGACAGAATTTATCCTATTCTACGTGGACGAAGTCGCACGCAGAAGCTAGTATTGGATAAGGGTTGTATCTTAATCCGCCATGTTGATCTGCTAGGGGTTAATGTTTATTTTCTTTAAATAGCTCTAACACAGATATGGTCTTAGTATAACAGTATTTAATAATGCATAAAATAATACGACAGCTTTTAAATTTTATAATCGTAGACAGTTTTCAACCGACTTCCAAAAAAGTTGGAGGTTCTCAATTGGATTGTTTTTTATTTATGTTACTTCAGAACTTTTGACTGGGTAGACCGATTTAAATTTTTTTTAATTGAATGTGGTCCCATTTAAATTAAATTGAGATCTGACAACTATCTTACTTCGCTCACTCACTTCAGCCTATCGAAGACCCCCCAAGTTCGAACTCATGTGTGCTTCCCATAGTCACCACGCTGGGCAGGAAGGTTGGTGGCCGCAGGGCTGGCTTTGTCGCACCAAAGACGCTGCTGCCCGTCTTCGGCCTATGTGTTTCAAAGCCATCAGTTAGATGGTTATCCCGCCATCGGTCACCTTTTTAAGTTCCAAGGTAGTAGTGGAACTGTGTTATCCCTTAGTCTCCTTTTACGACAACCACGGGAAGAGAGGGGGAGGCTATATTCTTTACTGCCGTAGCCATACAGCAGACAAGTATAACAACTATGAATAAAAATAAATGGATTTTATTTATTTTTATTTATGACACTATTAAAAATTAAAATATTACGTCAACTCATTTTAGCGTGCGTCACCGAGAGTGCGTCTACTTCTAACGTATTTGATTTATGAGACAGCTACATCAAAGTAAATACATTTTCTTATAACTCTTTTATTGAGTAACGTTATTACAATTGCAGAAAAAATTGATAACCTGTTGACGCAGTATACCTGATAGCGATTGTTACTCATGGTGGGAATATTATTAATAGTAATATAGTTTATTGCACGTTCAACAAAGAACAAAATTAACATCACAAGAAATTAGTCACAAATTGTGCAACCAGGCGATCTCATTGCTAAAAAGCAATCTCTATTAGAAAACCTGATAATGAAAGTATATATATTGCTTATTATATACTTATTATTACCCTGGAATTATATTAGATTATAAGTTAACTTGGGAATTACAAATATCTAATCTTTCAAATAGAATAAGAAAATTAATATATGTGTTTAAGAACTTGAGAGAGAATGTGCACGAAAAACTCATAATGAGTATATGCAAGGCACTTGCAGAAAGTCTAATTATTTACTGTATCAGCTCGTGGGGTGGAGCTTCTAAAACACATTTCATAGAAGCTGAAAGAGCACAAAGAGCACTACTTAAAGTCATTAAAGGCCTACCATACAGATTCTCGACAACAGAATTATATAAGAAATGTGAAGTACTTACTGTAAGAAAATTATACATCTTACAATCCTTGCGTAGATATCACCCTAACACTATGCCTACGCATATAGATAACAACAAAAGGATTGCAAGATTACCATTGCCACCTTGTAAAACTCAGTTCGCCAGAAGACATTTCGATTACAATGCCCCAAAACTATTTAATATTATAAATGATAAAATTAAAATTAAAGAATTAGGATCCCGTGACTTAAAAAAAATAGTAACTAATTGGCTTAAAACACAAGACTATGAAAACATTGAAAATCTATTCGTAACAATAAAATAATAGGTCAAACTCACTACAACAAATCACAGCAAAATACAGACACACATTTACATACTCATACGCACATACATACACATACACTCACATACACACATACCCACATACACACAATCACAATCAAACAAACACTAATGGAAAAAAAAATTATTTTCTCCATACTTTAATATTTTTTTTATTTTTATTTTTTGGTCTCTTTTTATCTGTATTTCTTGTTTTATTATTGTGTTGTTGTCATCTTTGTATACAGATTAGTTGCATTTATGTTTTTGCTATCTGAACGCAGTCTGATTATGTAACAATAAATTAATTTTTGGGGAAGACACTGTGGCCAGTAACACAGCTTTTTTAAGCTAGCACGGGTCGCAGGGCTTCTAGATATTGTAAACTACTTAATTTGAGCAAATAAACTATTTTATTATTATTATTGCTTTGCAGATGGGCAGGTGGTATATAAATAAAAATTAGTGAAAAAAGTATATATGATAATTATATAAACTCATTCACTACCACCTTGGAACTTAAAAAGCCGACCGATAGCGGGATAACCATCCAACTGCTGGCTTTGAACTACACAGACCGAAGACGGGCAGCAGCGTCTTCGGTGCGACGGCGCCAGCCCTGCGGTCACCAACCCTGCCCAGCGTAGTGACTATATGGGCAACACACATGAGTTCACGCCATTTTGGCGTGAACTTGTGGAGGCCTTTGTCCAGCAGTGGACTGCGATAGGCTGAAATGATGATGATGATGATATAAACTCAATTATACTAATAAATGGAATGCCGGTTTTTGTGTTCGGCTATACTGCGAAAACTAGTGAACCGATTGGATAATACTTATAACATAAGATGCAGCGTGTTTCGGAGAAGGTTTTGGTATATGATATGTTGGTGATTACATTATTATATAAATACAGTAGTTATTGTACATATATGTGGAGTCTAGGAAAATTTTATGATCATTTACTAATTGAATGAAGTGATTTTAAAATAATTTATAAACTAAGTTAATATGCTGTCAAATACTTTTTAAATAAAAATAAATTTTGGACACGTCTTATCACCACAGGTAAGTCGTTCCATAGATGAAGACGCCTTGTACAGCAAAATAGTCTTTGGAAAAGTTTGTTCTGTGAAAGCGTATTCGCAGTTTGAAGTTTTCTGATCACCTTACGATACTACACTACGTGTACCAAGAAATTTGAGCTTGTCGTTAAGGTAAGAAGGTGTTGATGGATAAAATAATACACGGTACAGATGATAATGTATGAGAATTCCGGCAAAGGCGAATGGGTAACCAGTTGAGCTTTGTACGAAATTCTGAAATGTGGTCATATTAACGCAAGCCAAATATGAACAGAATTGCAACATTTTGAAGTCGCTCAAGGGATATAGTATTTAACTTGCAGGATAGTAGCGTAAATAAGATAAATTTACAGGGATTTAAACAGAGCTAAATTTTAGATCCAAACCCTCTCTTCCAAAATATTATTATTATTAACAGAAATTGAATCGGTGACCATAAAATAAACTTAAACACAAATACTTATTGTAAATTAGTATCGATGACTAAATATTTTGAAAAATAGTATAAAATTATTATACTTGAAAACCCAATCAAAACTGTGTACAGCAAAAAGTACTAAAATTGCCTTCAGGTGAGGATAAATGCTTGAGAGCGGTTCGCAAGGCGGCAATTAGCTGTTCCCTCCATTATTAGTCTGACGTCGCTCTGTTACATACGGACGGACAAAAATCTCACTATTGTGTAATTTTTTCTGTACTTTATCATATTATATAATATTATCTACTGCGCTTGTTGTATTTTAAGTCTATTACTTTATTACATAAGCCTTGAATATGTTCAATTCTGACATTGAAGACATTTTGGAATGTTGTTCGGAGGGTGTTCTGAAATTGTTAATTAAGCCAAAACTAAAGTTTATCTTTTTTTTATCTGGCTTTATCTTTTTTATAAATCACTAAAGTGGCAATGAAGCGTACAGTCTTCCAGTAAGCGGTTACCATATAATATGGACTGTAGTCTACAAAAACAGGAGCTTCACAAGCGCATTGCCGTCTCTTCAAACCCGCACATTGCATTTTTATAAGTTCTGAATCTTGGCATGACTTGATTATGAAGGTAAGAGAATTTGATACTTATCATAAAATTCGGGTCAGTTTCCTTTTGTATCTAGTTATAGTATATTAAAGCACAGAGCTATTTCTTTAATTATTGCTGTACTGGAAGGAAGATATTTTAGAAATTGTTATACATATATAACAGGGTTTGATGTTGGTTACTTCAGAAATTTCAGACATTATAACGTTCCAAAAAAGGTCAAAATAACTTAAAACCCGTACAGATAAAAAAGTCATTTTATAAATATATTTCTTTGTACTAAAATTTATTATTCACTTCAGCCTACCGCAGTCCACTGCTGGACATAGGCTTCCCAGTTCGCGCTGAACATTATGGCACGAACTCATGTGTTTTGCCCATAGTCACCACGCTGGACATGCGGGTTGGTGACCGCGGTTTTTATACAAACTAGCTTTTGCGCGCGACTTCGTCGGCGTGGACTCCGCTCCTATTGGGCTTAGCGTGATGATACATAGCCTATAGCCTTCCTCGATAAATGGGCTATCTAACACTGAAAGAATTTTTCAAATCGGACCAGTAGATCCTGAGATTAGCGCGTTCAAACAAACAAACAAACAAACAAACGAACAAACAAACAAACAAACAAACAAACAAACAACCAAACAAACAAACTCTTCAGCTTTGTATATTAGTATAGATTAAATTTTATTAATTTTCTTAGTTAAAAACCCAAGCCGTGTGTATCGAAATCCGATCATCCCTGGCCGATCAACCGGGTAACGACTCACCGCCATTCTCGATCGCTGATTTGATTACATTCGACACACTTTAATAATTTTAATCACGTGACTAAAACGGGTAATCGGATTTAATCACACCTTCGTGATTTATAATTTAGGTTAATTTGTTGTACCTTAATTTATATATTTTATGTACGTATTTAGTTTAACCGATTTAGTTTTAATTGAAGTTTTGTATTAGTTAATATGTTAGCTGTTTCTAAAGGTGAGGAATTTGTTTTGTTACCATCGCTTAAAAACAATTTTAACATAGATAACTTACTTTACTATTTACATTAACATGGTTATTTCTATTATGAAAATTATACGAAAACTGGATATTTACATGTTTATTTTTGTCTCGTGATCAAGACATTTGCAGTCAATGTCGAAATATCGAGCTCCGCAAAGCGAAAATAATAAAAATAAACATGGAAAATATCCCGTTTTCGAATAATTTTCGTAATTTAAACAAAGCTTACACGCCGTGAAAATTCGCCTTATTATGGAGTCGATAGGGGTATTTCCTACTATTTAACAGTTATATTAATTTTCTTAAATTTCCCTCCTGTATTTCTCTCAGCTGATTTTAAATTCAGAGCCAGTGGCTAGTATTGAAGTAGAACTTCTTTACTCACGCTTACGACTTGGGGAGTAAGCTGGTGAATGCGTGACGTGAGCATTACGAAAAGTGTGATCTGGCGAGGAGAACGGAAGTTGAGAGGTAGATATAAGTTAGCGAAGATAGAAAGAGAGAGAGAGAGTTACGTTTTGTTCATTCGTGTGGTCTAAAGGGCACTCATTTTATATATAACTAATCTTTATGGAGTGGAGATGAAAAAGATATCAGTTTATTTATAAGCATATAATTTAGATGCGTGTCTACCGTGTGTGATGGTGTCATGTGCTACAAGTGCGGCGAGAGAGGCCATCTTCAGCTCAACTGCCCGCAGAAGGAGGTTAAGGCTCCTACGAAGAAACGTTCTGGAGTCATGTGCTACAAGTGCGGCGAGAGGGGTCATCTTCAGCTCAATTGCCCGCAGAAGAAGACCCAGAGGGCAAGGATGAAAAGGATCGAGGAACAAATAGAGGAGCTGAAAAAGCAAAGGGCTTCGTTCCCTGCCCGGGATCAAGGGAAACGAACAAAAGCTAGAACTAAGAGACGAGTTCTGGCTGACGCGGTGGAAACCCTGAAAACTTTTATCCTCCAGGCATGCAGCGGGAATAGTCTTACGACACAGGGGACTAGTAACGACCGGAAATCGAACACAAGAGGCTTCGAAGAAGGGTCACTAGTGTGGCTGCATAACCCAACCCGCCGGAAAGGGAAATCTCCAAAGTTGCAGACCAAGTGGGACGGTCCATGCAAAGTGGTTACCCGAATGAATGATGTGACTTATAGAATTCAAAAGCAACCAAGAGGGACATTCAAAGTGGTACACATAGACCGTCTGGCGTGTTACCATGGCAGTAACAACGATGCTCGGGACGAGCATCTCTAAGAGGGGAGTAGTGTTACGAGTAACGAATTAAAGGAGCTTGCGCCATCTAGCGGGGAGCAGAGGAACCACGTTGTGTGCTGTACAAACCACTTTGTTACAAAGACAACGTGAAACATCCACTCAAAACTAGATGGCGCTAGAGGACTTATATAAGGTGAATGAACTACAGATCGAGTACACGCACGAACATTCTAGAATTGTCTGGGTGTAGGCTCGGCCCGATATAAAAAGGCCGCTTGAGGCCGAGCGGTGTCAGTTCAGTTTGAGCTAACGACGAAGCGACTTCGAAGTGAAGACTAGAAGTGATACCAGCGGAAACCTACGACATTGGCTACGACCTCGGACATTGTTAGTGCTTAGTGAAGTGTACCTAGTGATAAGTGAGTGTACCTAGTGCTTAGTGCTTGTACTTAGTGCGTAGTATTTGTACCTAGTGCTTGTGTCGGACCTAGTGCTAGTGAATAAAGTCTCTAAAAGAGTCAGCAGGTCTTTCTCTCCAAATCGTTCGAACCCTAACACGTAACAATATGTATATTACACCCTGACTCGGGGTGGGAATCGAACCCACAACCCCCGGTGCAGAAAGCAGGGTCACTACAAACTGCGCCAACGGGCTAGTCAGAAATAAAAAAAAATTAATCAAGTTTTGATGTTGTAATGTGTCTTAAAATATTAAAAACTAGCGACCCGCCCCGGATTCGCACGGGTGAAATGCTGATACTAAATATACTACAGAATGTCTTTTGTATACAGCGTTCACAGCTTTTTTGTCATTAGACAATACAAACATGTTTTCTTTAGATGTTACTCTTGACTTGACGAATTATGCTTTTAGTCTAATCCTATCCAACCTAATGTATTTACTATAAATGCGGTTTAAAAATTATAAAGTACGAACTGTATACAATTTCGAAAAAATTGTCGTGCCGGCCGCCACCACGGCCGGTACCACCGCAACCGTTATGTCCCTGCATTTTAAATCTGTAATATCTTCGAAAATATTTAATTAAATTACATGCTGTAAAGAACCATATTAATCTATACTTAATGCAAAATGCATTTATAATCCTTTATTGGATAAGGATTAATGCTGTAATGCTTAAAGTCACTTCGTAAATAAGCCATTATTTCTCGTAAAAAGTAAAGGATGAAAATGGTTTTTGTGGAACGAGAAGAGATAGACATAATTATTACCATTGCAGAATTTTTTGGAGACCTTTTTAAGGTGTACAATACTGTAGTACATTATTTCGATCCATCTCGTATGGTTCAGCCAGCGTTTGCCATGTAAGCGCAAAAAATGTGTTTATTTACGTTATCACATTAGAAACCTCTAAAATTATCAGTGTTTCTCTACTATGTTATGCATGTATTATACACATAAACCTTCCTTTTGCATTATTCCATCTATTTAAAAGAACTGCATCAAAATCCGTTGCGTAGTTTTAAAGATCTAAGCATACATAGGGACAGACAGAAAGCGTGAAGCGACTTTGTTTTATACTATGTAGTGATACATTCAGGAAAAATTTGTATTAAAATTTCCCAAATTATAAGTGCTTGGGAACAAAGCGCAGGGAAGGGTGATGTTACACCCTTTACGGTTGGTTAGTATCAAAAATGTGAATATTAAATATGTATAAAAATGAATATTAACACAAGAACGTAAGTTATGTAATTATGTTTGAGTGCACATTCCACGGGCTTCGTAAAATAGTTTAATTTTGCATACTGAATAATATTTGAAATTACCAACTATTTGCGTTTGTAATTTTATTTTAGTCTAAATTAACCCGGCGTTCGTCGCACCCCTGTAAGCAACACTTTTGCTCGCTACGGGTGAAAAATACCCGAATTTTATATCGTGTATCCATTTATTCTTATGTATTTTTATTATTATTATTTTGTTTATACGTAAAGGAGGTTTGGTAAAATGTTAAATAAAAGTAAGTAATAATCGTTAACAGTATTTATTAAACAAACAGATAAATGCTACAATTATATAGCAAAAAGCAACTTTTTTTATAACTACTACAACAAACAAAAAATGTATATAACTTATAATTTTTTTATTAATCTTTTTGCTTTAATTTTTATAAAAACAGTCTTAGTTTTAATTTAGGAAAAGAAATTATACACATTTATGATATCTTCCTCTCTAAATCAACATTAAAATAACAAAATAAAATTACTAAAAAACACAACAATAATGAAAATGAAACCGCGACCAAGACATTGTTGCTAAGCAAATATCAGATCCAGTACCATCCGTAGCCCGTAGATCTTCAGTATTCTAATGGGCTCCACGTAGTCCAATGAAATATATTAATTTTAAACAGAATGGGGGCCCTCATTTCAATCACATCGGTATGTTTAGTATCGTGTTCTTTGGCACTTCTCTTTACGTTTATCAATTTAGGGTAAAACCCGGATAGTTGCCGCGGGGGGATACTTGCCCCGGTTCTTAATACACTATGTTAGGAATATGAGTTGTGTTCGCGCTTTACTACAATAAGTAGTGACCTTCCTCAGGCCTCAGTGCCACGTAAGCCATCGGAATAGGTCCACTTATTTCGTCCGTGTGAGCAAAAATCTTCCGCGTCGAAACTTTGACGGGCGTTATAATTATATTGGTAAGTAATTTCTTTTGTATATTTTTTTTACTGATCGTAGTTTTAGTCAACTTTTTGTTTCTTTGCATGCATTAGAGTTTAAACGACATTGTTTATTATGCTTTATTGCTAAATGTTTTTTATTTATTTGCTAAATGAAAAGGGCAAGTATCCGCATCAAAAAGGATAGTTGCCCTACTTACTTTCGCGGATAGTTGCCCCTTAAGTAAGTAAAAAAATGTTAACAAGCAAAGACTGATTTTACTTTTTTGTTGTTTTTATGAATTTAATATGACTAGCTTATTATAAATAAAATAAATATCTAATGAACTGTTTTATATATTTATTCTAGATGAGCAAAATGACTCGAAAATATAAGCGAAAACTAGGCGTGGTGCCACGCAACATCAACTGGACAGAAGATAGCTTAGTACTTGCCTTGGAAGAATTAAGACAAAAAAAAAAGTATCAATGAAATTTCTCGATCATACGGAATATCCTCTCGAACCTTAAGAAGACGCTACGAAAAGAATAACCAGCAACTGATAACTCAAGGCATATTTTTGATATAAAGATATTATATCTAATTTTATCTATACCTAGCAGTATAAATACAAAATTCTATCTGCATACTAAGAGGGTATGCAGATAGAATTTGTTAGATTGACGTAATTGTATTTTTGTCACTTCTAAGCCGCAATGGCTAAAAAGCTTTCATGAAAGAAACCCTGAAATAGCTTTGAGACAAGCTGAGGTTTTGTCAATTAAAAGAGCGAACAAGTACCAGATATTTGTACTGTATCGGAATCAGGGTCTACATCATCAAAACGAACTGCTTCCCTCAGGGTATCAGAATGCAAGTAATATTAATAATCTGGAAATTATCTTACATGAGTCTGAGCAGAATAACGTGAGCCAAAATCACACGCCACCGAGGCCGTTTTCAAACCTTTTAATTTTTTCTCAAGATTGTACTTATAGCCTTAGAAGATAGCGACATTGAAGAATACATCTTTGATAATACTGAGCTATCATTGCCATCGCTGATATATTTAAATGAATCTCAGAACAAAAAGAATCCCAGAACAAAAATCTTGAAAAAGAAACACCGTCTAAATTTTTACATCAAGCATCTCCTATACCAAGAATACCACTAAGCATAACTAAAAAATCTAAACAATCTGCAGAAATTTTAAACTCCAACGATAAAATTAACGTTAGCTTCTGTTAAAAAGCAATGTTGATACCAAAGTTGATGAAAAGAAAAAAAACTTAAAACCGAATAAAATCATATAAAAAATTACGATTCGGCGATTACATCGTTCCATAGCTTAAGAGGGCGTATAAAGCGAGCAAAAAATCAGATTTCACCCGCGCGCCCGTGAGTAATTGATGAAACAAAATATACACAAAGCCTCGTGTCAGAGTGCGATAGACGATATAGTTTTGAGCGCATTACGAATGTAAAAAACGACAAATATCTTATTTTATATATAATTCCGAAACTAAAAGTAATTACATTAAATGCCTAGGCATTGACTTTACTCATATTTAAATGTAATTAATTATCAAATTTTTGTCTTAATGGTCATAACCATATCGAGTATAAAAAGAAAAAATATAAAAATTAGAGGTTACTTCGTGATTATATTTTATCGAGGAAATTTCATTATTTTATGTTTTTGATTAGGCTATAGTCTTAAAAATATCACGTAGTTTGTCATATATTTTTATTTTAAGATTTGGTCCGGAATTTTTCATGTAAAATCAAATAGCAGATTGATAATTTTGCTTTATACGCCCTCTTAATGGCTAGAGGACTGACACGGTATGTCGGGGGTGGGTTCGAATCCCGCTGGATCGAAATTTAGATATTATCATAAAAAACATTTTAGAATTTCCTCATGTGTGGGAAACACAAAAATAAAAATACATAATACGAATTAATTTTAAGGACTGTTAAATAAATAATAAAAATTACTTTAATTGCTATAAATTTATTTCTATCCAAAATAGAAATCATACCGAGGCTACTATCCCCGTACGAGGCAAGTATCCCTCGAAGCATTTTCCACGCAAGGCTACTATCCGCCATAGTAGGCAACTATCCCTTTTTTGAGAGGTGAAATCAAACAGTATTTATTCAAAACCATTGTTAATTATCTATACGAAAATAGGCTATTATAGAAGATAAAAGACATATGTTTTGAGATACATACTGAATAATTTTCAGCAAGTTCATATTTTTCTTAAATAAAGCTTTTTCGAAAAGTGGGGCAACTATCCGGGTTTTACCCTAAATATTAGTGCAGTCAACAATCAACTGTAAGTCGTCATTGGGAAAAAATAGATTCCATGCATCAAGAATACCTATTCATACATTGCTTAGCATCTCCTTTTGGCCCTGGTGCCTCCAGCACGATGTTATGAGAACGAGTTCTAAAACGCTGAGACGGTTCGTTTACTTTCCATTGGGTTGTGCTATCCTTGCCTAAATAATAGCCACGTTGCAAGGTACTTACAGGGACGTCTTTTAGATGTTCTGGTATAGTAAGATCTGGTCAGGTAACTGAAATTGGTGGAACAGTAGCAACTGCAGCTTCCGGTAAGTGTTCGTGAAAAAGTTCACCTTCTTGAACTGAGTCATTATCGTGTTCGCTGAACTCTTCAAAATCTTCAATTTCGGAACAACTGCTGTCGCTTTGTTCCAAATACTGTTGAATATCTTCATCAGCAACTACATGGCGTGCCATGATATGGTCTTATTACAAAAACAACGTATATTAATTTTCTAAAAAATATATAACTTAAATAATCGCTTCGGGTGAAAAATACCCATACTCACTTTGCAAGTCCACCGTTCGTAATCGCGTCGCGCCAACTGACTGTCGAGTCGAGAGTACAAAGTCAAAGACACAACTTGAAGGTACCTAGAAGTGCGGCACGCTGTGATTGGCTAATCAAAAAATATAAACAAAAATGTATAGGGCTGGGTGAATTTTACCCATAGCGAGCAGCGCCGGGTTAATGATGACGCGTTAGCGCAACGGTCACAGCACTGGTTTGTGGCTGTTGCGCTGGCGGTCGCGGGTTGGATCCCCGCACATGACAAATATTAATTTGTATTGCCCATACAGGTGCCGTGGTCTGGGTGCTTATGCAGTCTTTGTGCCTCGTCTTAACACTGTACCTCGGAGAGCACATTAAGCCGTCGGTCCTGGTTGTTATCATTTACACCTGATAACGATCGTTACTCATATTAGGGAATATACCCGCCAACCCGCATTAAAGCAGCGTGGTGGATTAATCTCCAATCCTTCTCTCTCATAAATATATATATCTTTACTTCTACTTACATTAGTTACACAAAAATCAATTACGTTAACGTATAGGTACGTCGTTTATAAAAATTGTTTTACGAAATAAAATCCACGTATCCTCGACATTGTAAGCTTTGAATTACTAGCCGTTTCATTTTAATTATAAAACCCTTCTGGTCCCCCGGGCCCTCATGAAAATAATTGCAAAGGGCCCTCAAAGAGTGCTACCTGCCCCCTCAGGGGTAAATGGAGCTCTCGTACCCTTTTTAAGTTTAGCATTTTATCCGTGAACGCAGAACACCGTGATGATTGGATATGCTATCAATGTGACCATTATAAATAAATATTTAGATGTTACATTTTTTGCAGTTTTGTAGTGTTCTAGAAAGGGAGTTTCTATTTTAAAATCGTATTAATTTATCTGTTTCTAGGGACAAATGTAAATAGAAAACAATAAAATGTTTTTTTTAATTATCATATCAAAATTTCGATCCAGCGTGCAGCGGGATTCGAACCCGCACCGCCTACCGTGTCCGGTGCTCTAGCCATTAAGCTATGGAACGATGTAACCGCCGAATTGAAATTTTTGATATGTTTTTATTCGGTTTTAAGCAACCGTGGTGCCGTCTATAGCGAGTCCTTTACAGCACCCAACCATTCGTGTTTATAATACGAATTAGAAAACAATAGTTACGAAAACGTTAAAAAAAATTGCAAAGTAACATCTTTGGACGGTATGAGGAGAAATGTTTAAGACGATTCAGCCTTAAACATCATAGCTGGGCAAAAGATTCTTGCTCCTTGTAGGAGAAGATCGGATCTTAATCCACCACGCTGTTCCTCTGCAACTTGGCACGTCTATTCTCTACTAAGAGTAACGATCGCTATCATGTGTATATAATAGCAACCGGGACCCACAACTTAATGTGCTTTCTGAGGCACGGTGGAGAGACTCAAAAGGACAGACAAAGAGATCGGAATAAAATATTTGTACAAATACATCCCGACCGGGAATCGAGCCGCCGATTGTTAGACGCGTACATGGCACGCACCACTAAACCAGAACGATTGTTAGGCAATGGGTGTTAAGTAAATTAGTGTATAAAAAATAACTAACCTTTTTATTACGTGAATATAAATTTCTTCTATGTATATTTTGTAGTCAAAACCCATTTAATATTTACCTTGAATACACTGGTGTATTTAACAAAAGTTTTCATCTAAATACAATGTATAAACATAAGCGATTACACCTTAATTAAAATTTAATTGACTGGTGTATGTTGTTTTAAATCTATACTTAATATAATAAAGCTGAAGAGTTTGTTTGTTTGTTTGTTTGAACGCGCTAATCTCAGGATCTACTGGTCCGATTTGAAAAATTCTTACAGTGTTAGATAGCCCATTTATCGAGGAAGGCTATAGGCTATATATCATCACGCTAAGACCAATAGGAGCGTAGCACCAATGAAGAATGTTTCAAAATCGGGGTTTTTTTTCTTTTTATTCCACGGGGACAAAGTCGCGCGCAGAAGCTAGTTAAAATATATATTAAAATACTGCGGCTGCCCAATTTCAAAACAAAGTAAGTTAAAAAAAATTCAATACTGTTTTCAAGCGGTGTTGTGTTCCTGTTGGTGAGTAAGGTGATCAGAGCTCCTGGTCGGAATTGGGGATAGGATCGGCAAAGCGCTTGCGATGCTTCTGGTGTTACAAACGTCTAAGCTACGTTGATCGTAGCTTGAAGTAGGTGAGCCGTAAGCTTGTTTGACGATCTAGTTATATAAAAAAAAGGTTAGATTTAGCGCTTATAGCTCTCAAAGTCTCTGTTCTGTGTCCGGTGACTAAATGAAAGTGGTTTAGCAAGTTTTTATGGAATTCAAATAACCGAGCCGTTGAAATGAAGACTTGGTGCGGTGAGAACATTCTATTCTTTACTTGTAGTTATTTTAGATACATCACATTAATGACAGCTATGCATGGAATTTTAGCGAATGGAAAAAGCTGTGGATATATTTCTATTTATATTATGCTTGTGGGTTGTATTTCAAGTATAATTTTTCATAATTCATCTCGAATCTATATAAGAAGTCACCTCTCTCTCTTTTGTTCACTACTTCTTTTCTTTTTCATTGCCCCTTTCCCTCTAACGAGAGAGACGGAGAGTTCTCCTTTTTTCTGTTAAAGTTTTTCATTAGAGAATTTCGTCGGCGAGCGTGAAGTATAGTATTAAATATATGGGCATTTGTAGCGCAAATTTGAATCTTCTAATATATACTTCACGTTGTTATCCACTGAAATACCTTAGCTACTTTTTTCATTATACCATATTATAATTAATCTATACTAATATAATAAAGCTGAAGAGTTTGTTTGTTTGATTGTTTGTTTGTTTGTTAGTTTGTTTGAACGCGCTAGCTCTCAGGATCTACTGGTCCGATTTGAAAAATTCTTTCAGTGTTAGAAAGCCCATTTATCGAGGAAGGCTATAGGCTTTATATCATCACGCTAAGACCAATAGGAGCGGAGCCCACGCCGACGAAGTCGCGCGAGGAAGCTAGTTACTTTATAAAACATTCGTAACGATAAAACAACACATTCATATGTCCACTTGTAAAATATCCGCCAAAAACCATTCAGCCATTTTGAGTACAAGCGAATAACAAGCACAGACGTAAAAACAATAATGAAAAAAAAAACTGGTCTATTCTTTTTTTTTTTCATAAAACTAAGAAAAAAAGGCACACAGCCAGACACTTAAACGTTATTTATACAGATTCCATTTCCCTTAAAACAAAAGCACAAGTGGTTCTTTGTATTCACTGTCGAAGTTATTAAAGCCGTTCACGAACCTGAACCCTAACGTTGAAATTTTTTTTAATTAAATATCCTTTTCAAGGTTTAAGCTAACAGAATCCACTCCGCTGCATTGAATGGCGCCGCTAAAATAAACCTACCTCTTTATAGAATACATTTCGTTCGTTTTGGGACGACTGGAGATTGTCATTTGACCGAAACGAAAAACGTTTTATTGGACTCTAAAATAATGTTTACTAGCTGTGCCCGTGACTTCGTCCGCGTGGAATTTAACAAAAAAGTTATTGTTCAGTTAGCAGAGTTATAAAATAAATAAATTTCTAAAATAAAAGTAGCCTTAGTTACTCCTAATTACATCAGCTATCTGCCAGTGAAAGCCCCATCAAAATCGGCCCATCCTTTTCAGAGATTAGCTGGAATAAACAGACAGACACAAAAATTGTAAAAAATGTTATTTTGGTATAATTATGTACCGTATATACATCCATATACATTTTGTAAAAAGCGGTTATTTTAATATTACAAACACGATGACACTCCAATTTTATTTATTTGTATAGATTAAACGAAAGAGGAAAATGTATACTTATATTTGTTATATAAGTAAGTGAATAAAAACCTCTCACTTAGAGGATTTGTTGATTGTTGTAAGAGTATTAAGATAATGATGGTAAGTAGTTACTGTAGCCTAATGGACGCCTGCACGAGTCTTACGGTATACTATACTGGTGACAGTGGGATATATCCCACTGCTGGGCGTAGGCCTCTTTCCCCATGTAGGAGAAGGACCAGAGCTTAATCCACTACGCTGCTCCAATGCGGGTTGGGGGATATATTCCCTACTATGCATAATGATCGCTATCAGGTGTACATGATAACAACCGGGGACCGATAGCTTAACGTACTCTCCGAGGCACGGTGGGGAAAACTACGAACCAGAACAGAAATAAATATTTGTATAAACACAAATATCCACTCCGAGCAGAATCGAACCCGTAGCCATCGGTGTTTTTTAGGCGTCGCTGACACGGCACACGCACCATTATACCAGAGCGGTCGTATTACGGGTACTTTCAGAATTCTATCTCTGAATTTGATTTCTAGAGATAAAATTTTGACGTTTGAGCTCCATATAAATTATGTCATAAATCTATCATTAGTTGGCAAAACCAGAGATAGATAAATTATTGAAAATGGCTGTCACTAGGAGCGTGGACAGTGAAGTGCTTACTTATTAAAAACGACTTTTTAACCGACTTCCAAAAAATTAGGAGGTTCACAATTCGATTTCTTTTGTTTTTTTAGGACCTCAGAACTTTTTACTGGTTGGGACCGATTTTGATGAATTTTGTTTTAATTGAAAGCTGATGCTTGTCTTGTCGATCACGGTCACGATTCAGCCTGTAATATCCCACTGTTGGGCATAGGTCTCTTCCCCATGTAGGAGAAGGATCGGAGCTTAATCCACCACGCTGCTCCAATGTGGGTTGGCGGATATATTCCCTACTATGAGTAACGATCGCTATCAGATCAGGTGTACATGATAACAACCGGGACCGACGGCATAACGTGCTCTCCGAGTCCCGGCGTGGAGACCCACAAGGACTAACAACCAAACCGGAAATAAATATTCGTATAAACACAAATATCCACTCCTAGCGGGAATCGAACCCGCGACCGTTGGTGTTTAGGCGCCGCTGACACGGCACAACCATTACACCAAAGTACACCGTCCATATCTTTACTATATAGTTAATATTTTTAAAAATTTCAGATTATTATGTAAAACGAAACCTTCAATCGCCTAATACATTGGACTTACCCTCATCTAACAAAAATATCTGACCCATTTTCATTATCAGAAAAATAATACTTGTTACGTTAATCTATTGTTTTCCCGAGGGTAAAGAGGGGGTAGATAATGACGTGACACTTTCTGTGGGTTATTACTGACTTTGATAAATCTTGTAAAATCTACCCTCGAGATGTTCCCGTTGGCGACGCTTCAGTTTGGACTTTTTTTTTAATGATACTCCGCCAACCTGTCACATTAACTTGTGGAAGACTGTTTTTAAATAGAATGATATCTCTGTCCTCAACTTTGTTTATAAATGTATTTTTTTTTTATTTGGTAATGTTCCGACTTTTAGTATGAAATTAGTTTTTACGCTCTTCACATATTTTACGGTCATCATAAGGGTGGTGGCATATGACCGCAGACTTTACTAAAATGTTATGACTTTTGGTTTTTTTTTGTTCCTGAGATTATCGTGTAAACAAAGAAACAATCTCTTCAGATTATCAATCAGATTATCTTCAGATCATCAATTATTGGTTTAGATAACGCATATTAACTGACTGTTTTTTCGTCTACCTACGTTGTATTACTTGTCGATGTAATTGAAGTTGTTTTTTTTTAAGTGAAACTTCTTTAAGCGCATGAGGGGTAAAATTTGAGAGAAAGGTGACGCGGCAACGCGTCGCGAGTCAGTACTTCGATGGGTGATCGCCTGTTTTATAGCACGTTGAATACACTGGTTGTCGTCCGATCACCGAAGTTAAGCAACATCGGGCGCGGTCAGTACTTGGATGGGTGACCGCCTGGGAACACCACGTGACGTTACCTTATTTTCAATTATTTTTTTAATAGTTTGCAAAGAAGACTGTTTAATTTGACATGTAGGTACTTTGTACACACGCAATTTTTTTCCTTCGCGAGTAAACACAACTATTTGGTAGACTTATTACTAGGAATTTTAATTTCTATTAACTCTTTGTTAATTATTAGGTATATTTTATTTGTATATGAGTTTGTTTGGATAATTTTTATACGTTAAAAATTTATGAGTAACCGGTCTCAATCCTTCTATCTTCCTATTGTTTATTTCAGTTTTATGTGAAGATCTAATATGTATGTCAATGTCTTCCTAATAAATACGTAAATATTTTGGACTAATCAAATCACAATTTACATAATACATTCGTCAATAACATGACCTCTACTTTAAAAGTCGGTTTTAAAAACATTGAAGATCTTAAGGAAAAAATTCTCGAAAGAATTTCAGGGTGATTTTTTGGCAAATGTTTACACCCGTCGACGTTTCATAATAAAGGCCTGAGAGATCGCGTTTTGAGAGTTTTCATCATCTTTAGAGTATATTGTCACCTTGAACAAAACAAAAACGTGTTTTTTACCTTTAAAATGTTACTCGAGTAGTAATCTATACTAATATAATAAAGCTGAAGAGTTTGTTTGTTTGATTGTTTGTTTGTTTGTTTGTTTGTTTGAACGCACTAATCTCGGGATCTACTGGTCCGATTTGAAAAATTCTTTCAGTGTTAGATAGCCCATTTATCCAGGAAGGCTATAGGCTATATATCATCATGCTAAGACCAATAGGAGCGAAGCACCAATGAAGAATGTTACAAAATCGGGGTTTTTTTTCCTTTTGAGAGCTTCCGCGGCGTAAACGGTTAAAGTTTTGCTCAAATCATGTTTGACAGAATTAGTCCTATTCCACGGGGACGAAGTCGCGCGCAAAAGCTAGTAATAATAATAATTTTTATTTACATTAAACATGACATACATTATACAATATAGTTAATATATATACCTGATAAAGCATACATATATACTTACATGTTTTATATTGTTAGGGTGGCAACACCAGCTTTGTTTCTATCGTTTATCGAAAGAATAGAACTTAGTCACGCTTTTCTACAATAGAATTCAGCCTCATTAGGTTTTTTTTTTTTAATTTTTTTGTCTTATTTCCTACTCTCCGTTTAAGGGAAATGATGAAGTTAAATCCATCACGCTGCTCCACTGTGGATTGGCGGATATATTCCCTACTATGAGTAATGATCACTATAAGGTGTGGTGTACATGATAACAGCGGGATAGAGAGCTTCACGTGCTTGAGAGCATTCTGTAAGGAACCACAAAGTTATACTTACTAGATCGTTCAATAAGTCCCGAGACTAACCTGGAAATGGCGCATATATTAAAAACTCTTTTGATTTTTAAAACGTACTGGCTATCAATACAAGAATATGTGTCAAATTTTTAAAAATGGAACAATAAATTATTGATTTTGAAACATTTAAGTGACGCTACGGTTGTGATTTCGATACAATGGAAAAAAACGAGTTTCGCGTGTTGATAAAACATTGTTTTTTAATGGAAAAAAATACCGTTGGAGCACAGCAATGGCTTATAAAATGTTATGCAGGATCAGCTCCCTCTAAAACAACCATTTGTCGGTGGTATGCCGACTTCAAACGCGGTCGCATGGACACCAATGATGGGGAACGCTCAGGTCGTCCAAATGAAGCAGTGACTCAACAAAATATTAACCAAGTCCTCAAAATCGTATTGGAAGATCGGAAGGTAAAAATGCGAGAGATAGCCGAGATAGTGAAGATTTCAGCTGGTAGTGTTTTCACTATTTTACATAAAAATTTGGCCATGAAAAAGCTTTTTTCTAAGTGGGTGCCGCGTTTGCTTACAACTGATCAAAAGGAACAACGTATCAATGATTCAGAGCGATGTTTGGCGCTGATGAATCATAACAAAAAGGATTTTTTACGTCGGTATGTAACATTTCACTCCGGAATCCAATCGGCAGGCAGCGGAGTGGAGAGCGGCTGGTGAAAGCCGCCCGAAGCGTCCAAAGACTCAGAAATCGGCCGGTAAGGTTATGGCGTCTATATTTTGGGATGCGCATGGAATACTTTTCATCGACTACCTTGAAAAGGGGCAAAGTATAGTGACTATTACATGTGCTTATTGGAGCGATTGAAGTACGAAATTGCGGATAAACGGCCTCACATGAACAAAAAGAAAGTGGTGTTTCACCAGGACAACGCGCCTTGTCACAAGTCCGTGAGAACGATGGCCAAAATTAACGAATTGGGCTTCGAATTGCTTCCTCATCCCCCTTATTCGCCAGACTTGGCCCCCAGCGATTACTGGCTGTTTGCAGACCTCAAAAAAATGCTTCAGGGTAAGAAATTTGACTCAAATAGTGAAGTTATCGCAGCAACGGAGGCTTATTTTGAAGCCAAAGACAAATCGTTCTACACACATGGGATAGAAAAGTTAGAAAAGCGTTGGAGGGACTGTATCGCTCTTGGAGGAGACTATGTTGATGAATAAAAATTAATTTTATAAAAAAGACCTTTTTTTAGTACTTAGTCTCGGAACTTATTGAACCACGTGTTAGACCAGAAATAAATAAACATTATTAAGCTATTATGTATATTCCATAAAAACATTTGTATGTTTGTATGGGATTACTGTGACCTGTGATTGTGTGACTGTGTGAAAGGCCACGACGCGTTGGCGCAACGGCCATAACACTGGTTTGTGGCTGATGTGCTGGCGGTTGCGGGTTCAATCCCCGCACATGACAAACATTTGTATTGGCCATACTAATGTTAGCCGTGGTCTGGGAGTTTGTGCTGTGTGGGTCTCCCTAACGTGCCTCGGAGAGCACGTTAAGCCGTCGGTCCTGATTGTTATCATTTATACCTGATAGCGATCTTTACTCATAGTAGGGAATATATCCGCCAGCCCGCATTGAGCCAGTGTGGTAGATTAAGCTCTGATCCTTCTCCAATATAGGGAAAGAGGCCTATGCTCAGAAGTGGGATATTATAGGCTGAAGTGTGAAAGGCTTCGTGGTTAAAAATGTTACCCGATTCTTTTCGAATCGATACATGATTTTGTACTGGAAAATTGAGTTCTAACAATTTATTAAATTCCAGAAAACGATAATCCAATATCCTTCTAATCCTTGAATCCAATTTTAGAATTATAAGGATAGTATTAACATACAAAGTGGTGATCTCGTAACGCTGTTTAGTTATTCATAAGATCTGAATGGCATACATCATATCGTGTAGCACATTAATGTATTAACTTACATACATTCATATGTATGTCTGTATATACTGAGACAATAGATAATCTTGATTACGTACCGCTACTACGGTTTTCTCGCATTATAATCGACTTATTATTATTTTAGTATAAAATTCGGTGCATGGAGTCTTAAGAAGTTTTATGGACAGGATTGGTGAATAATTTGAAGTTAGCAAAATTAACCAACTCAATAATAATAATGGTCACCAACCCGCCTGCCCAGCGTGGTGACTATAAATAAATAAATAAATATATACACAATACACACACGGTCGTCTGTTCCTAAAGTAAGCAACTTAATGCTTGTGTTATAGGTAACAGCCGACTGGTCTAGCTACATATTTTTTTTTTTCGATAAACATACTTATAAATAATACATATATAAATAAATATGTATATAACACCCAGACTCGAGGTGGGAATCGAACCCACAACCCCCGGAACAGAAAGCAGGGTCACTACAAACTGCGCCAACGGGCTAGTCATTATACATTATTTACTATGGAGAACAAGTCGCGAACTTGTGGAGGCCTATGTCCAGCAGTGGACTGCGATAGGCTGAAGTGATGATGATGATGATGATAAAAATCAGAAAACTCCGAAGTAAACCTCCAACGAAGTCACTACTATTCAATATATAATGCTTCTACATATTAAAGATCTAGAGTAAGTGAGTTGTATTCAAATTGGCATTCAGAACGAGAATAGAAACAAAACAAATGGTAGTGGATTTGAGTACTTCAATCGCGACTTCTGGAAGATTTTTGTGACATTAAAAGCGACTTTTTGTAAATAAACGAAGTGATTTCGGGGATACTGAGAGACGTCTCATCCGACATGACAGTTTCAAGATAGCTTTTGTTTTAAGGAAGAAGTCACGTAATTATTTTAATTGTGCAAAATACTTTTTGAACTTCTGAAGCTTCAAAATCTTTTGATACTATATCATGATGTATACAGTATACCTACATACATAGTATCAAAAGATGTCACTGTCATTAAAATTTAATAATAATTTAGAATTTTTTAGTTAATAACTAATATTGCGCAGAAAACTATAATACAACGATGGGTAAACTGGTAGATATCTCTTATAGAGATAAGTTCGCCCTTGACAACATACTTTGTAAAAATGATCCCACCAAAAACATTCTGTAAAAAAACTAGCCAAGTCTCGATGGAGCTGCTTGTTTATCTCTAAAAAGTAATGAAATCTAGACAAAGTCGTACCAAGTCTAAGGTTCATTACTGCGATTTCTTTATTATTATAGTTAATGTTGTGTGACTTGGCCGTTAAAGGGTACACAAGGGTACAAAACTAAGAATAATATCCCATACTGGTATTGGTAATTGGACACTAGTGTCTCATTTTAGGCGGTTGTTTATAACACATGAATTCAGCATTGACAATGCTGACTTCTGTTCTCTTATTTTTGGAGCGTTAAATCGACCACCGATCTAACATAAAATAGACGTACAGACGGACTTCTATCAATGATTAGAAGTCCGCTGGTACTGGAAATAATTTTTTATACAGTTTGTTTCAGGCTTGCCTATACAAAAGTATTATTGAAATACGCAGCTTTATCAAGCCTACAATAGACTGGTTATTCAATCAACGTTTTCCAAGTGGCAATTTTCCATCGTCAATGGGTAGCGGTTCTGGCGACAGATTGGTGCAATGGTGTCATGTAGCACCTGGTTTTGTACCCTTGTGTACCCTTCAACGGCCAAGTCACACAACATTAACTATAATAATAAAGAAATCGCAGTAATGAACCTTAGACTTGGTACGACTTTGTCTAGATTTCATTACTTTTTAGAGATAAACAAGCAGCTCCATCGAGACTTGGCTAGTTTTTTTACAGAATGTTTTTGGTGGGATTTCACTTCTTTTTGTAGAAAGTAGAAACGTGGGCATATTCATGCATATTGATTTATTTTTTAGAATTTCTTATTTGACACATTTTTTTTTCTTTTTATTAACAGTTTTTTATTATTATTACAATACAAATATTTCTTTTCCTTTCTTCCGGTTCTGATTCTTGTACTTGACGTGTTGGTATCACCACCACTCTTAGTCCAATGCATTATATTTTGACCAAATTTTGAGCGAAATTAATATTTTAGAGTAATTTATGTAATATTCGAGTAGAATTAAGTTAAGAGAGCAGGCAGAGGGGAGGCATTCGCCCAGCAGTGGGACGCCATATGCTAGATTAAATTAGAAGATGTGATCTGATTTTTGCAATGATAGTCGATTTTTTTATGTACCAACTAGCTAGGCCTCGCGGTTTCACCCACTGTGATTTGAGGAAAAAAATAGCGTTCCTTCTTCTTAAAGCATATCCTTTCTCTTTAAATAGGCTATCCACCTCAGAGGAATTTTTCAATTCGAATCAATAGTTCTTGAGATTAGCGCGTTTAAACAAACAATTCAACTTTCAGGTTTACAATATTAGTATAGATTAGTACAGATTAAGATAATTATATAAAACATATCTTTTACACTTCCGCGGCGAAAATATTTATATGGTTTATGGGGCGTTCAAGTATTACGTAACGCTAATTGGGGGGAGGGGGGGTCTTGTTAAACGTTACGGTGCGTTACATGGGGGGAGGGGGGTCAAAAATCTTCAAAATTTGCGTTACGTAATACTTGAACGCCCCCTTAAGACTTTGATTGGATTGACAGAATAATCTGGAATTTTTCAAGGAGACCAATCAATTGAACTTATTTTTTGTATCTAATTCAATCAATTGAACTTTCTTTTTTTGTAATCTAATTCTTTTGTACATTTATTATTTATTGTATATTTAAGTAGCTTGATAATTTTCCTTAGTTTACACTAAATAAATTTCTGAACGCTCGCATAAATAAATATTTGACAACCAATATGTATAATGTCAATCCGTTTTCATTACTGACATTATTATTAATTTTTAAAATCTAAAATACGCCAATATCCGTATATTGTGGATATATGTTGTCGATTCGAAACCTTTATTTAAATACGTTCTTTAATTTAAGGGTAGAGTTTACCATATCGACGAGATGAACATTAAATGTTTGACAGTTACGAAACACGAACATTATATACCTACATATACTTCCATACGAATTTTCATTCCCACCTTTCAACCCCTTACACCCTGTTTTTCGCATTATATTTTATGTAAAGGTGGTATATCGATCTCTTAATAGTTTGATTGGGCTCTTGTGTTTTTTAATCAGGGTCACCATGTACTCCAGATCTTCGATTATCCTAGTTTTTATAGTTTTCCCTTTATGTAGCCATTAAACCCTAACTCTGTACCAAATTTCAGCTCCCTGAGTTTATGGGAAGTACTAGTTCTATTTTGATGATCATGAGTGAGTGAGTGAGTGTCGTAAATGCGAAACTTTGCTTTCGCTTAACTTCTGAACTAAATGACCTACAGACTTGAAATTTTGGATTTTAAGTATGTGATTATAGCTTACTCGATGACGAAAATTTCAGCGTTCTGGTCTTATCCAGAGGTTCTCAAATAGGGGCCTGAAAATGCAGCGAAATGGTTCGGGTAAAGGATGGTACGGCAGTGTTTGCTTCGCGCTCGACTTGGCGGGGGCACTGCCGTGCCCCCCGATTTTATAATAATATAATATTAATTTATTTATTTCAGATCTATGTACATTAAATCCATGAAATTGTTAGTAACATATAAAAACTTAGAAACTAATGTTAATACGATACACTGTAAACACAATTTGGCTTATAATTATGTTTTTAAAGTGCAATAAAGAATATATTATATGACTACATATATACAAAACTAATAATAGAATAATTAGGTAAGGCACAGCAGAAAATATCCTGCTCAAAATCTGCAGCAGCCCGACAGGGCAAGTACCTCGACTTCATAGAAGATCAGGGCTGAATAATACTGCTTTCAAGCAGTGTTGTGCTACTGTGATGGGTAATGTGATCAGAGTTCCTAAGGGGATTGGTGGTAGGGTCAGTAACGCGCTTGCAATCCTTTTATGGTAGTAGGCGTCTATAAGCTACGGTAATCACTTACCATCCACTACCACCACTACAGCCTATCACAGTCCACTGTTGGACATAGGCCTCCACAAGTTCGCGCCCGACATTACGACGCGAACTCATGTGTTTGCCCATAGTCACCACGCTGGGCAGGCGGGTTGGTGACCGCAGGGCTGGCTTTGTCGCACCGAAGACGCAGCTGCCCGTCTTCGGCCTGTGTATTTCAAAGCCAGCATGGATGGTTATCCCGCCATCCGTCGGCTTTTTAAGTTCCAAGGTGGTAGTGGAACTGTGTTATCCCTTAGTCGCCTCTTACGACACCCACGGGAAGAGAGGGGGTGGCTAAATTCTTTAGTGCCGTAGCCACACAGCCACTTACCATCATCAGACCCTAATAAGGGTCGTTGACTAAGCTGTTACTTATAAAAGACTAGCTTCTGCGCGCGACTTCGTCGGCGTGGACTCCGCTCCTATTGGTCTTAGCGTGATGACACATAGCCTATAGCCTTCCTCGATAAATGGGCCATCTAACACTGAAAGAATTTTTCAAATCGGCCTAGTAGTTCCAGAGATTACCGCGTTCAAACAAACAAACAAACAAACAAACAAACAAACAAACAAACAAACAAACAAACAAACAAACAAACAAACAAACAAACAAACGTACATACAAACAAACAAACAAACAAACAAACAAACAAACAAACAAACAACAAACAAACAAACAAACAAACAAACAAACAAACAAACAAACAAACAAACAAACAAACAAACAAACAAACAAACAAACAAACAAACAAACAAACAAACAAACAAACAAACAAACAAACAAACAAACAAACAAACAAACAAACAAACAAACAAACAAACAAACAAACAATCAAACAACCAAACAAACAAACTCTTCAGCTTTATATATTAGTATAGATATAGATGAAAGAAATAATTAGAGTCAATAGGTCGAAATCGATTCCTATTTCAACCTTCATTCCACCCGACTGATAAACAAAGAAATTTGGAATAACTATTCAGAAATATTGGTTTATCGCTGATAAGGTAGCCGTTACAAACTGGGTATACAAATCATTTTTGCCACAGTTTCCATAACACGAGCGTAAACGTTCGAATCGTGTCTAGCTAAGTTGTATATGTGTCAATCTTATGTAATAGCTGTGCCCGCGACTTTGTCCGTGTGGAATTTAACAAAAAAGTTATTGTTCAGTTCGCAGTTATAAAATGAATAAATTTCTAAAATAAAATTAGCCTAAGCTACTTCTTAATACATTAGCTATCTGCCAGTGAAATTCCTATCAAAATCGGTCCAGCCGTTTCAGAGAATACCCGGAACAAACAGACAGACAGACAGACCGAAAGACAAAAATTTTAAAAAATGTTATTTTGGTATATGTATCGTGTATACATCCATATACATTTAGTAAAAAGTATTTATTTGATTATTTACAAACAGACACTCCAATTTTATTTACTTGTTGAGCCACAGCTCTTGAGAGGATTGGCAAAGGAGCTGTAATGCTTATGGAGTTTTAGGCGTCAATAATGATGATGAATAATGATTTAAAAGTTATTTTGATTTGGAATTTTTATTGTTGATTTTTTTTTTTTTTTTTGAATAGGCTGCGGTAATCTTACCATCACACGAACTAGGCATGTTATGTTATCCCAGTGGTATGAAAAAATATGCAGCAGTTAGTACTGTAGTCCACTCTACTAATTCTTTGTCTTAAAGGGGGAACTGAGGTAGGGCACGGCAGGAAATTTGCTGCTCAAAATATGGAGCAGCCCGACTGGGGTAGTACCTCGACCTTACAGAAGACCACAGCTAAATAATACTGTTTTCAAGTAGTATTGTGTTCCTGTTGGTGAGTAAGGTGACCAGAGCTCCTGGGGGTATTGAGGATAGGGTCGGCAACGCGCTTGCGATGCTTCTGGTGTTGCAGGCGTCTATAGACTACGGTAATCGCTTACCATCAGGTGAGCCGTACGCTTGTTTGCCGATCTAGTTACATTAAAAAAAATCGGCCAAGTGCGAGTCGGACTCGCGCACGAAGGGTTCCGTAGCATTAACTAGGTACATTGATTTTAATATCGGGCAAAAAGCGGCTGAAAAAAGAACTTTTGTTGTATGAGAGCAAATATAGGCAAAATGACGTTTTTTGTATGGGAGCCCCCCTAAAATATTAATTTTATTTTAATTTTATTGTTTATTATTAAAGTAAAAATAGAATTGAGTATTTTGTGAATATTTCAAGTGTCTACCTGTTGCCATTATTGATATCGAGCAAAAAAAGGCAAGAAAATCGCGTTTGTTGTATGGGAGCTCCCCTTAAATAATTGTAAAGGAATAAGATTCCTTTAAAGTTTGTTTATATGTCACCTTTTTTATAGCAGTAGTTTTATGTTTTTGTTTTAAGAAGAGATTTTTGACACTCCAGAATTGTAAAATATGAAAGAAATGTTTTATTTTAATTTTATCTTAAGGATTTGGTAAATAAACTTTAAATGTCGTTTCTTTAATTTTTCAGGTAGGTTAAGGGTTTTTATGTGTGTAAATTGTATATATATCATATCGTTTGTATCATTATGTAAAATCGTACAATAAAATCTTTAATTTTTCAGAGCAACACATTGTTTAATTTCCCAATTCAACTAGTGTCTTATATATTTATTTTATTTTGTTTTTAGTATTTGTTGTTATAGCGGCAACAGAAATACATAATTTGTGAAAATTTCAACTGTCTAGCTATCGTCGTTCTTGAGATACAGCCTGGTGACAGACGGACGGACGGACGGACGGACGGACGGACAGCGAAGTCTTAGGGCCGATTTCACCGTTTGCATTGGAAACTAAGTTTAATAAAACTACGTTTTGCTTAATCGAGTTTATAGTTCGATTCTAATCTTGGTTTTTGTTAAACGGATTTCACCAGCTACAATTTAATCGCGTTTACGAAAACGAAGGTTGGTGACATAAAACGTGAACATCGCCTTAAATTTAAGCGTAGATGTCATGATATATTATAATATGAGGTTTGAGATAAATTTATTTTTCTTAAGAACAATTGCGGGGTCAGCTAGTAATGATATAGGTATATAAATAATATCGTCCCCTTAGTAACACAAAAACGTATCTCGATATTGGTTCTGTTTCTGTTTTACAGATATTGTTAGTTACACACAGACATATATTCAGATAAGGTTCTGTGTTAGTTTCTGTTTTACGCATAATATAGATAGGTACGTTAACCTCCATTTTAGAAATAAAAATGACATAGAGATACGTGTCTTTGTGACTAAATAGAACTTGGTATTTTGAGATTGGTGGTATACTTAACTCAAAATTGATATAAATCGAGATACGTTTTTGTGTTACTAAGGGGACGATATGAGGTTTGAGATAAATTTATTTTTCATAAGAACAATTGCGGGGTCAGCTAGTAATGATATATTATTATATTATATTAGCAGTCATTTGGTAGCACCCAGTTGCGTAGAAACGCAGAGCACATAACAATTGGTTGATCGGAGATATACTGTTAGGGGGCGTTCAAGTATTACGTAACACAAATTTTGAAGATTTTTGACCCCCCCTCTCCCCATGTAACGCGCCGTAACGTTTTCCTGTACCCCCCCCCCTACCCTATAAACGTTACGTAACACCCAACTGACCATTTTTTACCACATTTTTACCCAAATGTCATAACTTTGTTGCGCAAACTAACCGGAAAGTCGCTAAATTACTTTTGTTATTGTTTTAATCGCGTATGTGGTAGTAATAAATAAATAAAACACTAGCTTTTAATACCATAGTTTTTTAATTAAACAAAAAACAATGTTACGTAACGCGTTGTTCGAACCCCCCTCCCTCCCCTGTAACGCATCGTAACGTTTGACAAGACCCCCCTCCCCCCCAATTAGCGTTACGTAATACTTGAACGCCCCCTTATTCATATTGGACGCAAACTCTAATTTATCCTCAATAGACTCCAGTACAGACAGGATTGTTGACTTCGTGAGACGGAATCTTGTTACGAAGTCTTGATCATCAAGAGTGTCGAAGTGTTCTTCTCTCTCACGTATCCATCTCGGGTGCCTTGGGCGACGAACACATTCATCCTCTTCGTCTTCCTCAAAAGCTAGTGACAATGCTCTTTCCATCTTTGAACTACCGCTACTAACTACGCTAACTACGCTTTTATAATATAACTAGCTGACCCGGCGAACTTCGTACTGCCTGAAAGTCGATTCTGTATTTTTTTTTAATACTTATCCTTCCCGGAACCCCTCCACTAACACTTAAACTTTATGGTATGGTATTAAAGTTCAAATTGATTTTTAATTATTATTACGAATCATTTGTATGGGAATATAGCAAAGTGTTGTTTTAAGACTTTTTCAGGCAATTTTTAAAAATTTTCTCTCCGTAACAACCATCCTCATACTTCAAGGAACATTATAAAAAAAGAATTAGCGCAATCGGTTCAGCCGCTCACAAGATTTGCGCTTAGCAACATATTCAGCTATTCATTTTTATATTTAAAGAGATACACTACTATAAACTCGAGTATCAGAATATATCATATGACAACTTGACAAGATTTGTTTTTAATAGGTTAGACCGTTAGAAGCTCTAGACAAAACGCGTTTACACAGCTAAACGCCAAAAATCAGTCGTTTAGAATTTAAACTCAATTATTCTCTAACTGCGTTTAGTTTATGTTGGTGAAATGCAATTTGGAGCTCTAAACTCCGTTAAACGCGTAAACCGAGTTTACGTCGAACTAATCGCGATCATTTCAATCAGTGAAATCGGCCCTTAGTAATAGGGTCCCGTTTTTACCCTTTGGGTACGGAACCCTAAAAAGGAGAATGCAAATGAGAATAATTTTCACAGTGGCTGGTACAGTGTGCACCAACACGTGGTCATAATGAAAAAACTAAAGGAACATAATTTTCTCATTTACAATTTCTTCAAACAGCTTCTACGTGAATAATAAATATAATATTTCGTACGTAGCAATGGAAATACTCCCAACATTAGCATAATATCATGTAGATTTTGGTTTTATTGAAAAACCTTTTCATTTTACGAGGGGTTCGAATAAAAGGCACCTTATCGCTGTTTAACTGATAGCTTCCTTTGGCCCTTTTTTCATTACAACCTTCAATAAACGTTCTCCCACTGATATAGTTAGGTAAACTTGTTTGTTGTGAAGAACCTTTTTTGTGATATGTTTATTTTTTTGTGTACTGGATTTTTAATATATTTTTTGTTGTGGTCAACAAATCCATCAATCAGTTATGAAATTGATTTGAACTTTCAGACAGTTTTTAGGTTAGGTATTGGATGAAAATCAGTTTTTTCGACTTCATCACACCCTCTTTTATTTGATTTAGGGCATAGCAAAAAATATTTTGGGTGAATACATACCATTTTGAGAGAGTAAATTGGTAGCGTGCGTGAGATGCTTTTGGTGTTTCAGGTGTGCATTGTACGGTAACTTTTTGTTATCAGCCGGCTCGTACAACTATATCAAAGTACTTAACAATGCGTGTTTCTATATCTTTGACACATATTGTTCTTGTGAATGATGATAATCAATGTTCTAGAAATCTAGAATACATCTTTGAAGTAAAAATTCTTTACGAACGCTTGACTTGGGGAAGAAGCTGGTGAATGCGTGACGAGAGCGTTACGAAAAGTGTGATCGGGCGGGGCGAGCGAAAGTTGAGAGGGAGATATAATGTAAGTTATTGAAGATAGAAAGAGAGAAAGTTATGTTTTTAGAAAATTTTACTTCAGTTGTGTGGTCTGTTTTTTTATTACATTCTTAACGAACTAATTGAGGAGATTGATTTAAAATTTTAGACAGTTTTTAGGTTATTGGATTAAAATCACTTTTTCGACTTCACCAAATCTTAATTTACTACGAGTATAATATCACATTTTATTAAAGTTATATACAACAAAAAAATATGAAGTTTAATCAAATGATTGTTTCTTTCCAAGCTCGATTTTCATGAAAAATGTCTTAAAAACTTTGGATAAGTGAATTCAAGTAAGTAAATCTCGATTGAACTTTCAAAAATATACAGGCTTGAAGCAAATTTACTGCTAGTCTCCATATAGGAGAACAGTAAGATCTTAATACACGATTCTGGTCTATTGTGAGTAGGTAAAAAAAAAATTAAACATACGAGTAACGAGCGTTATCACCTGGTACTAACGCTGCAACTGACGGTTTTAAGTGCTCTCAGAGGCACAGTAGCGAGACCCAGAACGGTACACAACCAGACCTGACACAGACATTTTGTAATCTATATACATATAATAAAATGATAGGAAAGTCAATGTATGTCCGGGATAAACTCAAAAACTACTGCATGGATTTACTTCAAATTTGGCACGAATATTATTAAGAAGTCGGGTCAGAGCATAGGCTACATATTATCACGCTATCACCTATGGGGAACGAGCAGTGAACGCACGCAGACGACGTCGTGGGCAGCAGCTAGTTACAAATATATGGCAGTAGTACAAAGATAAGTAGTATAAAGATAGAAAAGGACAAGTGCGGTAAGGCCCTTATAAGTAAAAATGATAATAGTGATTCTGAAAGTTTATAAGAAGATGATGAATAAAAATAAGAAGATAAAGATACAGAATAGGTAATTGGTAGAGTGGTAAAGATGATATAAAATATAGAAGAAAGTAGTAAATAACAAAAGTACCTACATAAAACATGCAGAATATAAAATAAGAAGAACAAAGAAGATTATACGAAGGTAACTTATTTATTTATTTATTATTGACAATAATGTAAGCATTCAGAGCAACTGTAACACCATATCGCTAGCGTGGTAATGTAATTAGTCAAGCAAATATTAATAACGTATTAAGTTTTACGGGTGTCAGTGGCTGACGATTGCTCAGAGGGACGCCATGTGGAAGCGAACATTTATATTCAATTTGGTATTGAGCATTGTTCTGGCTGAGCTGCTTGAAAAGGGTAAGTTAGTGCTTCAAGTAACTAAAGTGGTCTTCTTTTTTGACATTTGAAAGAAAGAAAGATAGATACTTCGAAAATTATACTAGACAGTCTCGTGAACAAGGCATTCGCAGTCAATGTCGAAATATCGAGCTCCGCAAAAAGAAAATAATAAACATGGTAAATATCCCGTTTTCGAATAATTTTCGTAATATAAGTAACCATGTTAATTTTAAATCTTATATAAGATAGATATTTATTTGTGGCAATTACACAGAAATAAACACTAAACATAAAAAAGAAGAAAAAATTGTTAAAACTCCAACTATTTAAAAAATACACAGTGTGGCGTCTGCAACTGCGTACTATGCCCCAAAAAGGTGTATTACTCTGTTATAAATTGGGTTTAAGAAACTCAACACTAATTTTCAATGATACCATTTGCCTGCTATATCTTGGAGAAGTGTGTGATTGAAGGGAATTAATAAACTTGGGGTCTAATGGTCGGCTTTTACTGATTTTTTTTTAGCTGACTGGAAGAGATAATATCATCTAAGGCCGCTTTTGCCTAACCATATATCAAATTATCTCTATATTCTTTTTTAGTGTCATAAAGTATATTATAATAAAAAGCCTATGCAGTTAACATGCGTCTTCTAGCTATAGATTATGTAGTGATAGTTCTTCTACATAGTCGTTGTTTTTAACAAATAAGTAATTAATAAGATAATATTTTTTGATTAAAAGTTATGAGACAATAGAGACACTGGTTCACTCGGTATTTTACTGATGAAGATAATAGAAATTACACAGCAAAAATGTATTAACATTTTTTTTTTAATGTAACTAGGTTGGCAACCAAGCGTACGGCTCACCTGATGGTAAGACCGTAGCCTATAGACGCCTGCAACACCAGAAGCATCGCAAGCGCGTTGCCGACCCTATCCCCAATCCCCCCAGGAGCTCTGGTCACCTTACTCACCAACAGGAACACAACACTGCTTAAAAACAGTATTATTTAGCTGTGGTCTTCTGTAAGGTCGAGGTACTACCCCAGTCGGGCTGCTCCATTTTTTGAGCAGGAAATTTCCTGCTGTGCCCTACCTCAGTTAATTCAATTCAATTAACATCATAATATTATTTATTATTTACTAAAGGCCGTTTTCAATGATCTGTCTATACCAACGACAGGTTTTTATTCAATTTTAATGGAGTCTACGTCAAAATTCTTTCTCTATTAAGCTAATTCAGAGATAGAGTATTGAAACTGACCGTAATTGTACGAACATCTTCCAAAAGGAATTTAATGAATAAAATATTTTTTACTTCTTTTGTATTCATTTTGAAGTCCTTGCAGATCTAAACACGCAGTTGATTTTGCACGGTTGCCATATAAACGCCTATCACATCAAATACCTTCAAGTACCTTACGCGGTAATGCCTATCAAAACTAACGTCACTTCATCGTATTAACACGCATGTCAACAGACGTGGGCTAATGCAAGCGTAACTAATTCTCTAACCTAAGATATTAAATAATATTGCACTGAAGTATTATTGTATTCTTGTCATGAGCGAAGAAGGCGAGTTGGCGCAACGGTCACAGCACTGGATTGCGATTGGCTGTTGCGCGGGTGTGCGGGTACGATCCCCGCACACAACAACATTTGTATTGGCCATACAGATGTTTGCCGTGGTCTGGGTTTTTGTGCAGTCCCTGTGGGTCTCCCCACCGTGTCTCGGAGAGCACGTTAAGCGATCGTTACTCATAGTAGGGAATATATCCGCCAACCTGCATCGGAGCAGCGTGGTGCATTAAGCTCTGATCCTTCTCCTGCATGGAAAACGAGGCCTATGCCCAGCAGTGGGATATTACAGGCTGAAGCGAATGAGTAAAGTAGACAGAGTTTCTGGGGGACTAGTATCGTAGAGAAGATCACAAACAGATGATACTGCTCTTAAGTAGTGCTGTGTTTCTGTGGTAAGAAAGGTTGAGGGAGCTTCTAAGGAGGGTTGGTGGTAAAGTCGACAATACGCTTACAATGCTGCTGTAATTGCAGGCTTCTATAGACTACTTATTAGCTACTTGAACAAAAAACTGGTGATTTTTACAAAAAGTGATGATGTTCCTGGAACTACAAAATTTATTATAAACAAACTATGAATATATTTTTAATTTTAATGGCGTGATCTTGTTAATTATGTATATAAGAAAGGCTCTACGAAGCGAAAAAATTTTACGACAATGCTTAAACATTTTTTTTCTCATTTACAATTGAGACGTAATTTCGAGAAAATTTTGTTCGTCAACAATCGTTTAACGATTCTGATTTGATAGATGATTTCTGACGCGAACTTGGGGAGGGATGTCCAGCAGTGGACTGCAATAGGCTGAACTGATGATAATGATGATGAATCGTTTAACTTGTTGAAAAATTAAGTTTAAGAAAAATTTCCAACGGGAATTAAATATTTATAGTGTTTAGAATACACCATAATTTTTTCAAATTTAAAAAAAAATATTCGAAACTTGTCGATTGGACTTAACGAAATATAATTATGACACGTAAACGCGTGTTAGAGTGGATTGAGACTATTGATTTTACAAAAAAAAAGGTAAGTACATAAATTGTAGGAAATTTTCTCTAGTTTAATTTATTAGATAACTGTTCGTAAAATGAGTTGGAACGGAGTTATTCTCAAAAAACTGTATTTGAGTGCCATTTTTCCAATATGGCGGCGCGAGCGGCAAA
Source organism: Melitaea athalia (assembly GCA_905220545.2). Taxonomy (NCBI): domain Eukaryota; kingdom Metazoa; phylum Arthropoda; class Insecta; order Lepidoptera; family Nymphalidae; genus Melitaea; species Melitaea athalia. Next base: position 12,508,004 of record HG992203.1, read on the forward strand.
GATACGAGGTGGCAAAGTGAAAATTCGAAAAGAGCACGTCGAAATCTATAAAATCACCAATTTTCAAAACTACCGGAAAACTTTCCAGGTAAAACTACCAAATGACTGGACTATATAGTATAAAAGAACAAGAATAGAAATGAATTTTCAAAAGAAATCAATCAGTTTATTTGTCTTCAAATAGCTGAATCATTTTTGGTATCACCAAAGACATGCAAAATATTGCCCTAATTAATTCTGATTAAAAATGCCGATTCCACGAAATGGAAACGAAAAATCGTTATTGATGTATTTGTCGATGTTTTGATGGATGTTTCATACCGGAGTCAATAGTTTTTAGATTTGTCGGTATGAGTTATGATCATATGATGACTTGCACGAAATATTTTAGGGTTTAGATCCATTGGACGTAGTTATGGCTCGCCTGAAAGTAACGGCTGTATTACAAATACCTCATTTGTTGGTTATATTCAAATATTGGGTACAATCACTTGCGTATTTTAAGATTCATCGCCCGGGACATTTTAATTTGACGCCTTATGAATTAAGGGAAAAAGATAAAAGCAGTTTGTATTAGGGAAGTGTTGATAAATAGTTGATTATTATTGGTAAAGTTTAGGTTGACTATTTTTTTTAGTTATCCACTGTCGTAAAAATTTAATATTTTTTTAAATCTCTACGCTCCCCTTGCACCACTCCTCGTGCTTGGCTTTCACCACCGCTGGCATAACTCCACTCCGGGATATGGCCCTTTTGGGCTTAGGGTAAATACGCCCATAGATACACGGTTAGATGAGAAACAAATAGCATAATACCTAAAATAAAAAAGCAATTTATTAAATAAATAATTATGGTTATTATTAACATATTTTTAAGACCATAAACAAACTTATAGCCCCTATAATGTTAAACGGTTACCATAGGCTGTGAACGCCTGCTGTATCAAGTGAATGGCATTGCCGAAACTTGCCCCGAGCTTCTCCAGGTGCTCTGGCTACATTCCTCACATCAGAAATACAACACTACTAAGAGCAGTATTATTTAGCTGTGATATCCTTCCCGATTAGGCTGCTCCACATTTTAAGCAAAAGATTACCTGTTTTATCTCAAAAAATATTTCACGTAAAAGATCCCTGAACTTTCGACCAGTAGCGCGACAGCTAGCGCCAGATATAATTACAACAAATCATCATTAAATAACAACAAATTATAATTCTTCATTATTTTCTGTACAGACAAACCATACAGCGGTCTCCTTACACCGGAATGTGTAAAGAATTACCATCAAATGTACATAACGAGGGAGGTGCCGCCGCGGCGGTATTTGTACCACCATGAGATCCTGGCTGGTCTTGAGGAACTTGAAAAAAGTGCGAATATTGATGTAAGAACAACTTAACTCATACATATACATATAATTATGTCTCACTGATAAAATAGTGTTTATTTTCTACTGGCTAATATTTGTATTATACTGTTAAGTCAAATAATAATTTACTTTTAACTAAAAGGCGCTATCAGGTGTTCATAATAACAACCGGGATCGACTGCTTAACGTGCTCTCCGAGGCACGGTCGGTGGACCCACAAGGACTGCACAAAAACCCAGACTACGGCAAACATCTGTATGGCCAATACAAATGTTTGTCATGTGCAAGGATCGAACCCGCAACCGCCAGCGAAACAGCCACAAACCAGTACCTACTGTGACCGTTGCGCCAACGCGTCGACGATCGTTACTCATAGTAGTGAATATATCCGCGTATCCGCATTTGGAACAGCGTGGTGACTGAGCTCTAATCCTTCTCCTACATGGGGAAAGAGGCCTATGACCATCAGTGGGATATTACAGGCTGAAGCGTAGCGTAGCGTAAAAGGCAAACTGAATAAAACTAAATATATTTGTTTGAATGCATGTTTTCAATTGCAATGCCATGTACCGTGTCTGATCACAAAACCGTGACTAAACAATACTAATGTAAAATAATATTTTTCTCTTGATAATTTGTTTATTATTACTAACTGATTCGTAACGGGTTTTTTTTACAAATTTTCATAAACCATACTATTTTTATTTTGAAGTAAAACTTCTTTTCCCACGCTTGACTTGGGGAGTAAGTTGGTGCATGCGTGACGAAAGTGTTACGAAAAGTGTGATAGAGCGAGGTGAACGGAAGTCGAGAGGGAGATATAAGTTAGTGAAGATAAAAAGAGAGAGAGAGTTAAGTTTCGTAGGTTTTACTTTAGTCGTGTGGTCTAAAACACACTCGTTTTTTTATTTGCTAGTAAACAAAGAACTTTTTACACATGCAACAAGGCCTAGCACACTATTTAAATAAAGTTTGCATGCGTTGAGAATCTCGAGAGATTTTAATTTCAATTTGATATAACTATTAAAAACTATGTATGTCCCACTGCTGGGCATAAGCCTCTTCCCCATGTAGGAGCAGGATCGGAGCTTAATCCACCACGCTGCTCCAATGCGGGTTGGCGGATATATTCCCTACTATGAGTAACGATCGCTATCAGATGTACATGATAACAACCGGGACCGACGGCTTAACGTGCTCTCCGAGGCGCGGTGGGGAGACCCACAAGGACTGCACAAACACCCAGACCACGTCAAACATCTGTATGGCCAATACAAATGTTGTCGTGTGCGGGGATCGAACCCGCAACCGCCCGCGCAACAGTCAATCGCAATCCAGTGCTGTGACCGCTGCGCCAACGCGGCGTCAGTGTGTGGATTACCACAGTTTTATTATTCTTCCAGATAGGATTTAGGATAGTAGGGGGTGAAAAAATAACCATTGAAATGGCGCCTTACCAAGTCTTGTATGGAAAGTATTGTGGGGGAACCTTAATTGCACCACAGTGGGTCCTCACTGCTGCTCATTGCAAGTAAGTAAACACATTGAAGTTAATTAAGATAATTATAAATGGCAAGCAAGTTAAGACTCGGTAACGAGCTTGCGATGCTTCTGGTGTTGCAGACGTCTATAAGCTACTGTCATCGCTTACCATCAAGTTACCATAGTGTTTGCCAACTTTTTTGTATATAAAAAAAAATTGCGTGCGTAAAAATTGCACATGTCAGAAGTGAAACTTCTTTGGCAAACACATTAAAAAAAAAGAATTAAAAAAATACAAAAAAAAACTAATTGAAAAATAGAAACAAAAAGCCCACCTCACGCGGTGTTCCCAGGCGATCACCCATCCAAGTACTGAACATCATGACGCTGCTGCGTTACCAGTCTCTCAAATTTTACTCTACCTAAAGAAGTATCACTTCAAAAATTACTGAAAACTAATAATTTCACAGCAAATAATTTATTTAACAATTTTTTTTTTTTTATTATAAATTAGTGTTAAAGAGCCATTCGTCTACGCTGGTTCAACACAACGAGACCATACCCAAGGGTACCGCATATGCGCTCACTTCTTGCATCCGCTCTGGGATCAAAATAACCCCCGTGACCACGACTACGACTACCAGCTGGTACTCCTGGACAGACCGATACCAGTGACACCAGGGTCTAGGCCGATTGCTATCGGTTCACACAGTGACATAGTCGCTGGTCAGAAGGTTTCCGTTACAGGTTGGGGACATTTGGCATTCAAGGTAGGAAGTTATTGTAACGTTTTTGGAATATTTTTTTGGAGTGTACTCCTTAAGAATCTATTTTCATATAAGGCCTATCTACTGAACGAATGACCTCGTTACGTTTTTGTGCGCTATCTATCTGCTACGACGTCGACGGTACCGGCTACGACGGTTACGACGGTATTGGTTACGACGTTTTCTAATAATGCCATCGATAGATGCCCTTATTTGATTCATTTATTTACTATTTGCATCGATATGGTATTAATCTTTATCTTTGACTATGAAGTCTTTTTTGTGCATATTTAGAGAGTCGATCTGAAGAAGTACACTGCAGTCGTGCGTAGGAGCTGACACACACACTTTTATATATTTATACTTATTTATCCTGATAATTCTTATGTAACGAAAATTCTAGAACATAACAATAATCCATACCAATACATAAGAGTACAGAACTATCTGTCTGTTATTTTGTTACTTGTATTACTTATTTAATATTGTCTATATTAAGTAGGCTATGTAGTAGATTAAACTGAAATTTATATTGTTCTGAAATTTTATATTGTTCTGATATTTTGTAAGTACGCAGTGCTGACTATTGAAAGGAGTACCTGGTGGTCACCCGTGGTTGGTGGGTTTGTTGGTGGGTTTGGTGCTCCAAAGGTTAATTGACTAGTTGTAAATTTCAAAGCGAATATATCAATGATAATGATGTTTTTTAACAGAAAAGCAGAATGCAAAATATTCTCCGTCGAATATATATCCCAATAATGTCACAAGAAGAATGCAGTCTAATGGACAACGAAGTCTACCAGAAGTTAACGCCGAGAATGTTTTGTGCTGGTTATGTTGAGGGTAACAAGGATTCTTGTCAGGTATAATCATGTTCTTTTTAAGTCATACTCTTCTTAAATCTCTTTTAGAAACATTTTATATTTGCCTTCAAAACGTGCCTCAGAATACACGCAACCAACGCCTTTGTAACCTGCTTACTAATATTAAGAGTTGATAGCGAACGTTCTATAAAAACTTATAAAAGGAACGAATTTATAAAAGGAAAAATCTCCGACAACTGTTTAAGCTCTAAAACTTATCTTACATTTACGGGCTAACTTATTAATTTGTTTATTATTATATACAGTATGAAAGGAAAAAAAGATCTTGTGAGCAGCACAATAGATTGAAACTATGCCCTCATCAACAATAACAATCTGAGGTAGGGCACAGCAGGTTTCCTGCTCAAAATATGGAGCAGCCCGACTGGGGTAGTACCTCGACCTTACACAAGATCACAGTTAAATAATACTGCTTTCAAGCAGTGTTGTGTTGTTGGTGAGTAAGGTTGCTAGAGCTCTTGGGGGGAATTGGAGATATGGTCAACAATGCGCTTGTGTGATGCTTTGAGTTGCAGACGTCTATAAGCTACGTTAATCGATTACCATCAGGTAAGCCGAGAAAGAGAGAGGTGTATGCTTTATTTATTTATACTTTATTGTACATCACAACTACAAATATCATTTAAAGACTGTGAAGTACAATGGGCGGACTTATGGCTATTTAGCCATTTCTTCCAGACAACTCAAACGCTTACGCTTGTTGGACGACCTTTTTATATATCTACATAATTATATGTATATAGAAAAAACAATCTTGAATATACATACTTAATTACTGATATTAATGCATAACTTTCTCCCCAGGGTGACTCCGGAGGACCTGTCGTTATAAATGGCAAAGTGGTTGGTTTAGTTTCGTATGGAGTGGGATGTGCCGCGCCTAACAAACCTGGAGTATACTCCAACGTACCGGCTGCAAGAGACTGGATAAGGAACGTCACCGGCCTACCTTTGTAGTGAAGTTTAGTTAATAAGTGATTTAATAAATATATTTCTAAAAACAATCAAGGCTCAATTATTCAAGCGTCTGTTGTTTTCTCAACATTTTTCGGATTTTTGTCAGCAAAATATTTTCTTTAAAGTATTTGTTTAGCTATAATAAATATTTTTACAATAATGTTAAAGACGAATAAAATAAATAAAAGTTGACGAAAAGTAAGACCTTGTGGAACTCGAAATTGTTTTGACATAACTTGTAGCTTATCTGTGTAGTAAAAATAAAAAAGGTATTTTTTGTTTGATAACAATTAAATGATAAAAATTGTAATTGAATTAAGTAATTTGATTTTTTGAATAATAATTGCTAAGCAAGGACCAAGATAATTAAAAAAAATATTACTCTACTTACTCTAAATTATTAAATATAATTTTATTAATTATTAAAAATAATTACTATATATATATATATATATATATATATATATATATATATATATATATATATATATCTAATGTATAGTACGGACCGAGACAATTCGTTCGTGGAAAATTGTAGCCCAATGTTCATGTAACACTAAACGTCTTAAGAAATTACTTTTCACGCAAAATTAATCTTGGGAAAAGGGTTCCTCGATGGAGCGAATAGTGTTAGGTCATTTTTATATATAGGACACGGACCGTATTATTCCTTAAATTTAAAAAGGGATATATAGGGATTTTGAGGAATTTTTTCGTAAATATTGTATAGTTAAGGGACATTAATTTCGTATATATTGGGCTAAATAGTTCGTATCGTTTCTCCGAGATGGCGCCACTGGCTCAGTGACGCCATCTCGGGGAAAGAAGACGAACTTTTTAGCCAACATATACGAAATTAATGTCCCTTCCAAACGTCAAAAGAAACATGTCATCGGTTAAATAAAAAAGTGACATTAATAAAATTAATTTTTCCATATAATTTTTATACTCTTGGCGGGAAGGTAACTTAGAACCAGGAGACGGACATGGGAAACTTTTTTATCTTAATTGGACCCGGTAGGTGGCGCTGTTATCGTTATGTAACTCCGAAACTACTTAACTAATTTTTGTAAGCTTCTGTAATTCGGTTCAACTTGGGATATAGAGTAGTTTTATCTCAATTGGACCCGGTAGGTGGCGCTGCTATCGGTATGTAACTCTGAAAGTACTGAACTTATTTGTATCAAATTTTGTAAGCTTCTGTAATTAGGTCCAACTAGGTAAATAGGGTAGTTTTTATCTCAATTGGACCCGGTAGGTGGCGCTGCTATCGGTGTGTAACTCTGAAACTACTGAACTTATTTGTATCAAATTTTGTAAGCTTCTGTAATTAGGTCCAACTTAGTAAATAGGGTAGTTTTTAACTCAATTGGACCCAGTAGGTGGCGCTGCTATCGGTATGTAACTCCCGAAACTACTGAACCAATTTGTATCAAATTTTGTAAGCCTCTGTAATTTGGTCCAACTTGGAAGATAGCGTAGTTTTTATCTCAATTAGACCCGGTAGGTGGCGCTGCTATCGGTACGTGACGCTGAAACTACTGAACCAATTTTTAGCTAACTTTTAAAAGCATCTGTAATTTAGTTTTTTCTTTTCAATCGAAAGGTATTGAGTGTCATTTGGAATCAATTAAATTTAATTGAGATCTGACAAGTACTTTTCGAGTTATAACCAATAATGCGTCATTTACCTGAATTTTTTCGTCGACCTACGTGATAATAAGCGTCATAACTTTTTACTGTGTTTACCGATTTTGATGATTCTTTTATAAATCAAAAGCTTATACTTGTCATATGGGTTGTATTTTAATATAATGGAGATATAATGAGTACATTTTGAATAATCTTTGATGACTCGTATTTATGATTATGTAGGTTCTTTGTCACAACGCCAGATCCAAGGATTTTAAGTGGCCACAATGACATCTACTATAACGTAACTAAAAAATAAGGTATTTGAAAGAAAAAACAGTATTTTTCAAAAAAATTTTATTAAATAAACAAAACACATTACAAGATTTTAGATTAACATGGTTACTTCTATTACTAAAACTATTCGAAAACGGAATATTTACCATGTTTATTATTTTCGTTTTGCGGAGTTTAAATCATTGATGAGAATTATTATATTCATGTTAATTTTTTCATCTTCATTTATTACTTTTAGTTTAAAAAATAATGATGTTATCGTTTTGTCTAAATTATCTCTTAAAATATAAGTAATTTTTTCATTACATGATAAAGAATCACTTTTAAAATTGAATAAACGGCAAGTAAACGATGTTGGATCTCATCAAATCTTAATTAATTCAAATATTAATAAACATATTATAAAATGAATTATTATTTAAGTGTTGATATTTTACAGTGCAAAGCTTTATTAATCTATGTTTTTCAAAATTATTTGTAGATCAATGTAGTAAAGGAACTAACAAATACAGGATGGCCAATCAATTGACGTCAAAAAAATAATTTAGGTCCGGTATGTTGTGGGGTTGGCGCGTTGGCGCAGCGGTCACAGCACTGGATTGCGATTGGCTGTTGTGCGGGCGGTTGCGGGTTCGATTCCCGCACATGACAACATTTGTATTGGCCATACAGATGTTTGCCGTGGTCTGGGTGTTTGTGCAGTCCTTGTGGGTCTCTCCACCGTGCCTCAGAGAGCACGTTATAGACCGGGAGCTCGTGACAGGTTGACATGACCAATACCCTCTCAAACGAAACTTCGTAACATGAATAAGGGATTTTTTTAATGAATTTTCATCTTTGTCAGCTGCCACTCCGTGGGTGGGTTGGGCAGTGGCAGCCTCCCAAACATCGAGAAGAAAAAAAATTTCAGTCATTTCCTCTCACTTCAAAATTTTTCGGATTATAGTTTACCTAATATCTTGAAGGAAACATAACGTCAGCTGGCCATAACATGGTGGATTATACGTCAGCTGGCTGCTTGAACATGTAAAAATTTTTTTTTTTCAGTGATTTCCTCTCAACTAAAAATTTGCATGGTGATAGTTTACATGCTACTATAAATGAAAATTAACGTCAGCTGGCTGTATTGCTGTGGAAAGTTTGTCAGCTGGTACCTTGAAAGATGTAAAAAAAAATTAGTCATTTTCTCTCACTTCAAAATTTGTCAGATTATAGTTTACCTAATATCTTGAAGGAAACATAACGTCAGCTGGCCAGAACATGGTGGATTATATGTTAGCTGGCTGCTTGAACATGTAAAAAATTTTTTTTCAGTGATTTCCTCTCAACCAAAAATTTGGCTGGTGATAGTTTACATGCTACTATGATTGAAAATTAACGTCAGCTGGCTGTATCGCGGTGGAAAATTTGTCAGCTGGTACCTTGAAAGATGTAAAAAAAAATTTAGTCATTTCCTCTCACTTCAAAATTTGTCAGATTATAGTTTACCTAATATCTTGAAGGAAAAATAACGTCAGCTGACTATAACATGGTGGATTATACGTCAGCTGGCTGCTTGAACATGAAAAAAAAAATTTTTTTTCAGTGATTTCCTCTCAACTAAAAATTTAGCTGGTGATAGTTTACATGCTACTATGAATGAAAATTAGCGTCAGCTGGCTGTATCTTGGTGGAAAGTTTATCAGCTGGTACCTGGAAAGACGTAAACAAAAATTAGTCATTTCCTCTCACTTCAAAATTTGTCAGATTATAGTTTACCTAATATCTTGAAGGAAAAATAATGTCAGCTGACCGTAACATGGTGGATTATACGTCAGCTGGCTGCTTGAACTAGAAAAAAAATTTTTTTTCAGTAATTTCCTCAACCAAAATTTTACCTGGTGATAGTTTACATGCTACTATGAATGAAAATTAACGTCAGCTGGCTGTATCTCGGTGGAAAGTTTGTCAGCTGGTACCTTGAAATATGTAAAAAAAAATAGTAATTTCTTCTCACTTCAAAATTTGTCAAATTATAGTTTGCGTAAGCTACTGCGTTACGCCTTCAAGGTACCAGCTGACAAACTTTCCACCGAGATACAGCCAGTTGACGTTAATTTTCATTCGTAGTAGCATGTAAACTATCACCAGGTTTTTTAGTTGATAGGAAATCACTGAAAAAAAAATTTTTTTACATGTTCAAGCAGCCAGCTGACGTATAATCCACCGTGTTATAGTCAGCTGACGTTATTTTTCCTTCAAGATATTAGGTAAACTATAATCTGACAAATCTTGAGGTGAGAGGAAATGACTAATTTTTTTTTTACATCTTTCAAGGTACCAGCTGACAAACTTTCCACCGCGATACAGCCAGCTGACGTTAATTTTCATTCATAGTAGCATGTAAACTATCACCAGGTAAATTTTTAGTTAAGAGGAAATTACTGAAAAAGGAAAATGTAAAAGGAAATTAAAATATGTAAAAGGAAGGGTTATGGCGTAACCAATGCTCAGTGCTCCTTGTGGTTCAGGTGTCGTATAGGTCCCAGTGTATAAAAAGATAGTGATAATTTTTAAATTAAGATAACCAATTACGATTATGATTACACATAAGAAAATAATCCTGAATCAGATAGTTGAAAAGCAGTAAAGTGAAGTATTTTTATCATGTATTACCACTAAATTGATTTTTTTTGCGCTAAAATCAAACAAAAATTGTAATTCCACAACTAAGGAATTAATATCTCACAAATATCCCTGTACGGACCTGTAAAAGTATAATATAAATTATACTAGATATTTAATATGCTCCTATTTCCCTTATATAATGATAAGGATCGAAGCTAAAAAAGGTAAACTATAATCTGACAAATTTTGAAGTGAGAGAAAATGACTAATTTTTTTTTACATCTTTCAAGGTACCAGCTGACAAACTTTCCACAGCAATACAGCCAGCTGACGTTAATTTTCATTTATAGTAGCATGTAAACTATCACCATGCAAATTTTTAGTTGAGAGGAAATCACTGAAAAAAAAATTTTTTTTACATGTTCAAGCAGCCAGCTGACGTATATTCCACCATGTTATGGCCAGCTGACGTTATGTTTCCTTCAAGATATTAGGTAAACTATAATCCGACAAATTTTGAAGTCAGAGGAAATGACAAAAAAATATTTTTTTTCTCGATGTTTGGGAGGCTGCCACTGCCCAACCCACCCACGGAGTGGCAGCTGACAAAGACGAAAATTCATAAAAAAAACCCTTATTCATGTTACGAAGTTTCGATCGGGAAGAATTAATGATTGACCGAATTTTAACCTGGCTCCCGTTCTATTAAGCCGTCGGTCCCTGTTGTTATCATGTACACCTGATAGCGATCGTTAGTAGGAAATATATCTGCCAACCCGCATTGGAGCAGCGTGGTGGATTAAGCTCCGATCCTTCTCCCACATGGGGAAGAGACCTATGCCCAACGGTGGGATATTACTGGCTGAATCGTGATCGATGTTGTGGGGTGAAACTTATATAACTTACTTTACTTACTTTATAACTAACTTACTTATAAAACTTACTTCTAAACTTAATATAATTTTAAGAATTCTCTACCTTGCTGTCTTTGAAGACCGATTTTAGCCAAATTTTCCATATTAAGTACTTTTTTATTATTATTATGTATTATATTATAAAATGAATTATTATTTAAGTGTTGATATTGTACAGTGCAAAGCTTTATTAATCTATGTTTTTCAAATTTACTTGTAGATCAATCCAGATGATGTTGAGTCACTTCCTGTATTATTTTTTGATGATCATTTTGTTGCTCGAATAAGGTAACACATTCGTTCGCTGAAAAAAAAAACTTTAGTAAATCAATTGTACATTATAATGTAAATAATATTAATAATACTTAAATTAAAATAAAAAATAATAATAAATTAAAAATTAAAAGCCTAAGTCACTCCTTATTACATCAGCTACCTGCCAGTAAATGTCCCGTCGAAAATTATTGGAGTTATCAGGGAAGTGGACATAAGGTGCCAGTTAAAATACCAATTATTGTAAATTCATGCGATGTTTCAATCTTATATTAGATCTTCGGGCATCTACTCGTAAAATAAAAAATTAAAAGTAAAAAACCTTTTTAAAAAACAAGCTTTTATTAGAATGTGCTAAAACGAAAAAAATAAATTTTTACTTTAAAACTTTTACTATCAACTTATAAAGTCATTACTCATTACACATAATCTATATGATAGAAAAGCTTGTCGCGAGATATGAGTACTCGTATTTCCTTAGTTGTTTTTTTTTATGTTACGAGTCCGGCAAACAAGCATACGGCTCACCTGATGGTAAGACAGTAGCCTATAGACGCCTGCAACACCAGAAGCATCGCAAGCGCGTTGCCGACCCTATCCCCAATCCCCCCCAGGAGCTCTGGTCACCTTACTCACCAACAGGAACACAATACTGCTTGAAAACAGTATTACTTAGCTGTGGTCTTCTGTAAGGTCGAGGTACTACCCCAGTCGGGCTGCTCCATATTTTGAGCAGGAAATTTCCTGCTGTGCCCTATCTCAGATAAACTAAAATAGTTTGAAAATTTTAATAGTTAAAATCAATCACATCAATTTAATTAATTTACTTGTTTACAAGCAAACTCGCGACAAGCTTTTATATCATATAGATTATGTGTAATGACTTTATAAGTAGATAGTAAAAGTTTTAAAGTAAAAATTTATTTTTTTCGTTTTAGCACATTCTAATAAAAGCTTGTTTTTTAAAAAGGTTTTTTACTTTTAATTTATTTTTGACTTTTTAGTCGGTTATCACGTCACTTTATTCGAATTATTGTTAGCAAGCCCTTTCATTTGATACCTATATTGTAGAAGTGCACTAAAAATAACTAGTCCGCACTCTTGGATATGCCGCCATATTGGATTTAGAATGACGTCATAAAGTTAACCATGCATTGGCATCCAAATTGAACCTATATACAAAATTTCAGCTCAATTGGTTGAAGATATCTGCTTCAAAATTGAGTTGCAAGATTTCACCCGAACAAACATACATACATACATACATACATACATACAAACCATGCATTGTCATCCAAATCGAACCTGTATACAAAATTTCAGCTCAATTGGTTGAAGGTATCTGCTTCAAAATTGAGTTGCAAGATTTCACCCGAACAAACATTCATTAAAGTTACATACATACATACATACATACATACATTGCAAGTTAAATAAAAGCTTGTAATAATACAATCGAATTGAGAACCTCCACCTTATTTGGAAGTCGGTTAAAAGCCCAAGGAAATCTAGATTCATTAAAATGGTAATTATATCCTCATCCTGTGTAGGTTTAAAAATTTATTTCAGTATAATCATTAATCAAAATTTATTGTCTCTATCCTGTCACTTCAGCTGGCTCCTACCTATACATTAAAGTTTAACAATGTGGAGTTATAGGTATATACTAAGGATGAGAACATGAGTTGTGTAATTAGTTTCCGTTGTAACACGCTCAACACTATGAAAAGTGGATTTAAGTTGTAAAAACGAGTCATAATAATAAATATTTACACAATACACACACGGTCATCTGTTCCTGAAGTAAGCAACTTAATGCTTGTGTTATAATATGTAACAGCTGACTGGTCTAGCTACATTTTTTTCGATATACATACTTATAAATAGTACACAAATAAATATATATATTACACCCAGACTCGGGGTCGGAATCGAACCCACAACCCCCGGAGCAGAAATCAGGGTCACTACAAACTGCGCCAACGGGCTAGTCCATAGATATAGAATGTTTCGCATGGGCTAGTCGATAATAAGAAGGACAGCCGCATACTCTAAAAGTACTTGTGTTGTACTTGTAGTTGAAAAAAAATACAGTCGAATTGAGAACCTCCTCTTTTTTTGGAAGTCGGTTAAACAGCTGCGTATGATTAACAATATATGTATATAGAAAAATAAATCAAGTTAAATAACGTAATAGTATATATTTTCCTAAAATTAGTAAGAAAGTAAAAATTATTAATCGAAATAAATTGTAAGTAGCAACATATAATATTCTAAGAAGTACTTGTATGGTAACATTTTCATTTTAATATATTTAAATACAATATTTTATACAATTTATTCTCAGACAAAGCAGAAAATTAAAATCATTTCAAAGAATTAAATAAATACACAAATATATATATTACACCCAGACTCGGGTGGGAATCGAACCCACAACCCCCGGAGCAGAAATCAGGGTCACTACAAACTGCGCCAATGGGCTAGTCTATAATAAGAAGGACAGCCGCATACTCTAAAAGTACTTGTGTTGTACTTGTAGTTGAAAAAAATACAGTCGAATTGAGAACCTCCTCTTTTTTGGAAGTCAGTTAAAAAGCTGCGTATGATTAACAATATATGTATATAGAAAAATAAATCAAGTTAAATAACGTAATAGTATATATTTTCCTAAAATTAGTAAGAAATTAAAAATTATTAATCTAAATAAATTGTAAGTAGCAACATATAATATTTTAAGAAGTAGGTACTTGTATGGTAACATTTTCATTTCAATATATTTAAATCTATACTAATACTAATATGTATATAAAGCTGAAGAGTTTGTTTGTTTCGTTGTTTGTTTGTTTGTTTGAACGCGGTAAACTCTGGAACTACTCGGCCGATTTGAAAAATCCTTTCAGTGTTAGATAGCCTATTTATCGAGGAAGGCTATAGGCTATGTGTCATCACGCTAAGACCAATAGGAGCGGAGTCCACGCCGACGAAGTCGCGCGCAGAGGCTAGTAACAAATATAAACAAATAAATATAATTATCTACAACACACACACACACACACACACACACACACACACACACACACACACACACACACACACACACACACACGGTCGTCTGTTTCTAAAGTAAGCAACTTAATGCTTGTGTTATAGGTAACAGCCGACTGGTATAGTTACATTTTTTTTTCAATAAACATACATATTATAAATACTACATCTATACAATAAAAATCGGCCAAGTGCGAGTCGGACTCGCGCACGAAGGTTTCCGTACCATTGACTAGGTACATTGATTTTAATATCGGGCAAAAAGCGGCTAAAAAACCACTTTTGTTATATGAGAAGTAAGTGAAGTATGTCCACTTCCCTGATAACTCCAATAATATAATATAATTAATTTAATCAGAGGGCGCAGGTTCAAATCCCGCTGGGTCGAAAAAATTTTGATATGATTTAAAATCTTTATAATTTCCTCATGTGTGGGTAACACAAAAATAAAAATAAAAACGAATTAAAAATAGCATGGTATCGTTTCTTGTCGAAGAATTCATTGTAATATGAAATCTTTGAGTAGTCGGGATCTGTAAAGAACTCGCTATAGACGACGCCAAGGTTTGCTTAAAAACCTAAAATCATCATATCAAGAATTTCGACACGGCTAGATGAGGACCCATAGCTCAGTTAGCAGAGCGCTGACACGGCACATCAGAGGGCGCAGGTTCAAATCCCGCTGTGTCGAAAAAATTTTGATATGATTGAAAATCTTTATAATAAATTAATTATAACGAATGGACGCAAGTACGCAACGACAAAGAATTGTAAAAAATGTTATTTTGGTATTTGTACCTAGAGTTGCCACCCGTACTTTATAATAAAGTATTGTACGTTATTTTAGGTAAATGTACTCTATACTTTATGAGAGCAATAAAGTACACGAAAATACTTTATTATGCATGATTCGATTTCTTTAGGATTTTAAAAAATTTTGCTGTCGTAGATGTCGCTACTCACCAGCGCCACATCACCTAAACACTCATTTTTAGGGTTCCGTACCCAAAGGGTAAAAACGGAACCCTATTACTAAGACTTCGCTGTCCGTCTGTCACCAGGCTGTATCTCGAGAACGGCTATAGCTAGACAGTTGAAATTTTCACAGATTATGCATTTCTGTTGCCGCTATAACAACAAATACTAAAAATAAAATAAAATAAATATTTAAGGGGGGCTCCCATACAAAAAACGCAATTTTTTGCCTATTTTTGCTCGATATTTATATAATACATATATTTAAATATATATTTTATATTACCTAGTCAATGGTACGGAACCCTTCGTGCGTGAGTCCGACTCGCACTTGGCCGGTTTTAACAATTTCTGATCATATCTGATGATATGATTGAAATTTATTTCCATTTTTGTAGTCACTTATTAATTTTCTATACGAATATTATAAAGAGGTAAAGTTAAAAGTTTCTAACTTTGTTTGTTTGTAGGAGGTAATCTTCGCAAATACTGATCCGATCATGAAAATTCTTTCACTAACAGAAAGCTACACTATTCAGGAGTGACATAGGCTATATTTTATTGTTATTGAACAAAAAAATCAGTGAAAAATAATAGTATATGTAAATCAAGTCGGAGAAATGCGAGCGGGATGAAAACTTTACTAGGTATATATTTGCATCACAAAAATAATTAACGCCTAACGAAGTGGGCACAGGTCGGCTACTATTTAATAAAGCTGTTAAATGTCTAGAAGGCAACTGCATAACAATTTTAGATATTTATGGGATTATGGTTAGTATTAGAGATAATATTGTTAACATAATTGAAAATTTAAATCTGCGAAAACTTAATGTAAATATCGATGATCTTTATGGAGAAATTACATTAATATTATAAATGTACTTCTAAGGGTTTTGCAGAACTATCAACTGCACAAAAATGGCAGCAAGTATTTAATAAGGGTGATGACAATTTAATAAACTTGTATAAAGTAATTTCATTCTTATTACCTATTCCCAATACGTCAGCATTCAAAGATTTTTTGCTGTGATGAACGAAACAAAGCGTCTCTGAATTTGATAAAAAATGAGTTACTTTTTTAATTTAAATATAGACTCTAAAGATGTGGTGTGGGCTGCTGTGTGGTTGCGGCAGTAAAGAATATAGCCACCCCCTCTCTTCCCGTGGGTGTCTTAAGAGGCGGCTAAGGGATAACACAGTTCCACTACCACCTTGGAACTTAAAAAGCCGACCGATGGCGGGATAACCATCCAACTGCTGGCTTGTGTGGCGCGAACTTGTGGAGACCTATGTCCAGCAGTGGACTGCGATAAGCTGAAGTGTGTGTAAAGATGTTGTGCAATTGTTTAGTAGAGATACTAATTTGATACAAGCTGCAAAAAGCAATAAAAAATATGTTTTCAAATTTAATAAAAAATAAAAATAAATTGTACTTTATGTTGATACTATGTACTTTTTTTTCTTACCTATAATACCCAATGTACTTTAATTGACAAAAAAAAGGTGGCAACCCTATTTGTACCGCGTATTATACATCCATAAACATGTAGTAAAAACGGTTATTTTAATATTACAAACATACACTTCAATTTTATTTATTGTATAGATGTATAAATAATTTAGACAAACGATTACATCGTTATTTTTTAAACAAAGTAATAAATGAAGACGAAAAAAAATCGGCCAAGTGCGAGTCGGACTCGCGCACGAAGGGTTCCGTACCATTGGCTAGGTAAACACCAGTAGGTACATTGATTTTAATAGCGGGCAAAAATCGGCAAAAAAGTCATTTTCGTTGTATGAGCCCCCAAATTTTTATAATTTTAATTTTATTATTTATTATTAAAGTAACACACAATTAAGTATTTTGTGAATATTTCAAGTGCCTACCTCTTACCATTTATTTAGATATATCGAGTAAAAATAGGCAATAAATCGCGTTTGTTGTATGGGAGCCCTCTTAAATATTTATTTTATTTTGTTTTTAGTATTTGTTGTTATAGCGGCAACAGAAATACATAATTTGTGAAAATTTCAACTCTCTAGCTATCGCCGTTCTTGAGATACAGCCTGGTGACAGACGGATAGACGGACGGACGGACAGCGAAGTCTTAGTAATAGGGTTCCGCTTTTACCCTTTGGGTACGGAACCCTAAAAACTACAGGAATATTATAATTGTCATAAATGATTTAAACTAATTGGATAAGGTTTGTATAATTACTGGAAAATTGTAAACGAGAGAACGATAAATAATAATTCTTACTTGAAGAAGATATTTGAGGTCAAACGTCGTCGTTCACTTGTCGTTTCTTCAATAAAATTTTAAAAGCGATTTTTTATCATCTGTAATAAAAAAAAATTACGTATATTTTAAGACCAGCTGTGCCCGTGACATCGTCCGCGTGGAATTTAACAAAAAAGTTATTGTTCAGTTCGCAGAGTTATAAAATAAACAAATTTCTAAAATAAAAGTAGCCTTAGTTACTCCTAATTACATTAATTACTTACATTATTACTCCTAATTACTTTTGTTTATTATATAAATAATTTATTTATGATAGTATAGATAATTTAGACAAAACGATTACATCATTATTTTTAATTACATAAGCTATGTAATAAGGAGTAACTAAGGCTACTTTTGTTTATTAAATATAGATCATTTAGACAAAACGATTACATCATTATTTATTAAACTAAAAGTAATAGATATATATGAAGACGAAAAAAATACAGGTATATTATAATTCTTATCAATGATTTACACTGGTTGGATAAGGTTTGTTTAATTACTGGACAATTTTAAACGAGAGAAATATAAATATTAAATAATAATTCTTACTTGAAAAAGATATTTGAACAACATCAACATCAGTCACTTCACACTTGTCGTTTCTTTTTCCTAAGTTTAACAGAGAGACAGATAAGTATGTTAATACTGTTATGGCAAAAAAAAAAATTCTGGGTCGTATGCTTCGCAACATAGAGAGGGGACCCGTTCACTTCACTGGCTAGCGCCCAATTGATCAAATGTATTATGTACAGTAGAACTTTTCCTTTAAAAATAACGGTTATAACGAACTATTTCGCTAAGTATAATACACACAATTAGAATAGTTATGAAAAGCGAAGCAAACACTGTATCTTGATTGCATCTTAAATTTGGTCAGGTTATAGCTACAGGTATTCCCCGAAACTAACGACGGGTGTGGCCATCTTTTTCTCTAAATTTTCTCACACTACGTTTAAATGCTCATTTGTGTTGTGATTAGTTCATTTCTTCAAAATTTTTTCAGTAGCCTAAAAGGCGACCAGAGTTCATTTTTTACCTTAAAAGTATGTGTTATTCTAAGAATAATAAGAATTAGTTATTGGTGAAGCTAATTTCTTGCATGTTGTTTAAAAGCGATAATTTTCGTAAATGTTAGTAGAAGTTTAATAAAAGAATAAAGGATCTTGATTATTCTTCATATTATTAGAAATTACATTAGTAATATATGGTATTAGGTTAAAAATATGATAAAAAATGAAAATGAAAACATTTATTTCTCCATAAGGTGATACATACATTTAACGAAAGTAAACAAAATGTCATTTACAAAAAAAAACCAAAATATAATAAAAAAAAAAAACAAAAATTAGAAATGTGCATTAAAACCTATGAACAAATATTGTTAAAAAAATATAACATGATGAAGGAAATTAATACAAATTAATATTGTTTACTTTAATGTTAAAAAAAGGAATACATGAAAATTGTAATAATTTATATGTAAAAAATAGGAAATAATAAAAGGCTTATTTATTTATTTTATTTAAAAGGCGACCAGTCGCTATTTAGATATTTTTGTCACCGATTTCCACTTAGAGTAGCCTAAATGGTGAAAAATCACCTATGTTGTCAACACTGGCTAGCGGCGGAGGAGGCCGCGCAGGAGCGCTGCCATTGGTTGCGGAGAGCCGAGAGCGGGGGCACAGTGGGCTGAAATTCGCGTTTCATAGACATTCAAATTTATTTTTTCAAGTGACGCTTTTTTGCTTGAATGCGATTGAGAAGAACTGCTATATGCCTTATATAATGATCTTTCAGGTTTATAATCGTAAACAGCGCACATAGAATTTTTTTCAAGAAAATTTGTATGGAGTCGACATCATAAATGATGATATCTCCATAATCGCACAATTGCACTTAATATCCTCTTAGTTTATTAAAATACAAATTATTTTTGATTTTTTGACATACTTCATGCTAAGGTCAAACGTGCTTTTTTTTAAACCTTTAAAAAAATTACCAATTTTTTTTCTTTATTTTTTTGTTTTTAAATAATATCAAGCTTTACATAAGGGTATATATACTTTACATTTACTCAAATTAATTGTGTAGTATATTAGAAAGTGAAATTCATTAAAAACCTTAAAAAGGCTTATAGACCAAGTGCCTTTAGCCTTTAAAAATGGCAAAAATCAAAGAAAATTATAGTAGGATGAAACACATTGGAAAAGAAAAGAAAAATGAAATACGGTCGATCTGAGGTCGGGCAGTGGTAGGGAGGGGGTTGTAAGAGTAAAAGAACAGTTTATCTCAATTTCTGGCTAAACTACAAGTCCTATGAAAAAAAAGTTCAAGGGCAAAGCTGTAGGTAATATAAAGATCTACAACTTTAGTATTTACACTTTTTTCACATAACCTCAAAATTTATGTGAAAAATTCAAAAAACCAAGATTTTGTTTTTTTTTTCTTTTTTCTTTTACAACTGTTTAGTGTGTTTGGGACATAAAATGGTAAGTTTTCACCAAATTTTGTAATAAAATTATAACCTGACCGATTATAAACATGAAAGATCATTATATAAGGCATATAGCAGTTATTCTCAATCGCATTCAAGCAAAAAAAGCGTCAGTTGAAAAAATAAATTTGAATGTCTATGAAACGCGAATTTCAGCCCACTGTGCGGGGTGATAGTTTTAAAGTTTTCTAATTTGATGTCGTATATAAACACATTTTTTGCGCTTAGATTGCAAATATTTATTTTATATTTTAGTATCAGCATTGCACCCGTGCGAAGCCGGAGCGGGTCGCTAGTATTACATAAACTAGTATTTGTCCGGTTGCGAAAGTCGAAAAACTGCTCTTTACAAAGCTCCGCTGTCAGTGTTTAGTTAGTTACATTTAAATAAAAATAACACTTGGCAAAACTAATTGACAAAAAAATAACAAATTAAAAAAAAGCCAACGTCACGTGGAGTTCCCCAGTCGGTCACACGTTCTCTAAAATTTTACCCTCATGCACCTAACAAAGTTTCACTTCAAAAAAATATCGTCTGTAATACAATTTTCGATATTGGATATTTTGTATCGATAATAATTATATCGGATCAAACAAAATATTATATCGGCTAATAATAATTATTGTATTGTATTTTTGGTATGGATGTGTTTTTGATTTTGACTTTGATTTTAATTTTAATTTTGGTTGAGTTTTGATATTGATTGGATTTTTATTTTTATTTTGATTGAATTTTAGTATGATTCGATTTTTTTATGTCAATAGGTATCCATAATTGTAATAAAGGAACATGAAATCAGTTTACCTACTTATACCAGACTATCGTCACTCCATGTACTTGCGCGCTAATCGCTATAATTACCTACTGCCCAGCCGAGCGGTCTCGGGCCAGATAAGGTTGTCGCAAACGAATCGCACGCACGTAGTTCAATTTTTAACTGACTTCCAAAAAAGGAGGACGTTCTAAATTAATTATTTTTTATTCTATTGTATTTTTTATGTATGTTAGATCAGAACTTTTCTCTGGGTTGACCGATTTCGATAAATTTTGTTTTAATTAAAGGGTATGCGTGAATGCGTATCATGTGGTCCCAAGTACTTTTAGAGTTGTATCTAAAATGCGTATTTACTTGATATTTTTTCGTCGACCTTCGTTATATTAAACCGGATAACTTTTTACTGGGTTTATCGATTTTGATAATTCTTGTTTTAATCGAAAATTATTAAATTACGTGTATTAAATTTATAAAAAAATTATACAATCATAAAACACATGTAACTTTTGAATATTTTTTATTTATTTTATCTACACACTGTCCTCTATAAGAATGTTTTATCTAGGTGTATTAATGAATTTAGCAGTCAGTTTATTTAACAGTCAGCACCTATTTATAAAGAAAAATATATTTTATAAACTATACAATTTAAAACTACCACATATAGTCGGAATATATTCACAGTTCTCAATAACATGGATACAAAGAGTTATGTTAATTTAATTTTATCGAAGAGTCAGCCCTGCCGTTGCTGTGGGATCGCGTGGTGCGAAGCAATCACAACTGTACACTGGAGCATTTAGGCACATTTTAGCATGCAGCGGTTGCTGACGCGAAGGAGTAGGCTATTATAGCAGTATTAAGTATCTGTACGTAGTACTATTTACTAATCTGTGCTTATACGCACAATTATATTAAATCAAAGTGTATTACTAACATTAGTTTTTAAGTTATAAAATGTTACTAACACTTGTATGGATGTGAATCTGAATTAAATAAATTATTATTATAGGTAAATAAAGTTTATAGAACGAGTAGCCTACCCAAAGCAATTTTAAAATTTCATTTTTTAAGTAATTTATTAACTTTTCGTAGAGTGTTGAATATCAAACTATTCGTCTCATTACCCTCTAACTAGTGAAGTACTTTTTGTGAAAATCTACTGAAAAACCAGTGCGTTATACCTGTTTTCGTTCGCGAAGACGGGCAAAATTGCGACTTAAAACCTTGAGTGCGTGCGGCGATAGATCTGTCGTGCGTGACAATCCCTAACTTTTTTACATACCTAATATTATAGTGCTCAGTACCCTCTAAAAACCTGTGGACTTAATTTTGTGACTTTTTCTCAACTTTTTGTGTTGTGAGTTGTGACCATGTTGTGACATTTCTCGCTACTTTCTACAATTCATGTGCTACACCCAAGTGTATACATAGTAATAGTAGTATGATAGTAGCTAATATTTTTAAAAGTTAACACGGACTGTTTTTGTAGACCTTTGAAAGAGGAATAATTCTACCACACATTTTTATGTTACCTACATCTCTGTTTATGCAGCGTTTTCGATAAAACTTTTTTTTTATATACCTAAGTAGGTACAACTATCTCAGCGAACAAGCGTGCGGCTCGCCTGATACTAACCCTGTTGGATATATAAGTTTGAAAAAAGTATTAAAATATCTTAAAAAATCGTCATATGTCTTAATAAGACTTTTAACATCAAATATTATTATATTTTCATGAAGATTATTTTTTTCCTTTAAACAAATCAAATTAAATGAATACCATAGGAGATAAATAGCAAAATCAAAATAATGCGCTATTAAATTAATTTCTTGTCGCCGTGATTCGAACGGGCTGAGTGGGCGCCCCGTGACCCCGCGCCTCGCGTCCGAAAGTTTAGGTACCTAGTGTATGGTGGAACTAGCTGGTGCCCGCAACTTCGCCTGCGCAGGATTAGATTTTGTACAATTCACACAATCTTCTATATCTATATAATAAAAATGAATGTTGCTAAGCGCATAACTCGAGAAAGGCTCGACCAATTCAGCTAATTTTTTTTTGTATGTTCCTTAAAAATCCCATGGAAGGTTTTTAATGTTTTTATACTACAAAAAAAAAAACAACAGACAGAACGCAATCTGTCCGGGCAGCTAGTCTATATAATAAAAATGGATGTTGCTAAGCGCATAACTCGAGAAAGGCTCGATCGATTCGGCTAATTACCCACGGAAGGTTTTTATAATAAATAAATAAAACATAACAGACAGAACGAAGTCTGTCCGGGCAGCTAGTTACAAATAAATAAAATTGGAGTGTCTGGTTGTAACATTAAAGTAACTGCTTTTTACTAAATGCATATTATGATGTACCTATACACGGTACATATACCAAAATAACTTTTTTTACAATTTTTGTCTGTCTGTCTGTCTGTTTGTTCCGGTTAATTTCTAAAACGACTGGGCCGCTTTTAACTGGACTTTCACAGGCAGATAAATCTATACTAATATAATAAAGCTGAAGAGTTTGTTTGTTTGATTGTTTGTTTGTTTGTTTGTTTGAACGCGCTAATCTCAGGATCTACTGGTCCGATTTGAAAAATTCTTTCAGTGTTAGATAGCCCATTTATCGAGGAAGGCTATAGGCTATATATCATCGTGCTAAGACCAATAGGAGCGGAGTCCACGTCGACGAAGTCGCGCGCAGAAGCTAGTGATGTAATAAGGAGTAACTTAGGCTACTTATATTTTACAAATGTATTTATTTTGTAACTGTGAACTGAAAAATATTTTTTTTATTTCCACACGGACGAAGTCGCGGTCACAGCTAGTATCTTTATATGTTAATCGTGTATGTTATTCTGATTTATAAGATATTTTCTTTAAAAACCCCGCGCGAAGCCGGGGCGAGTTGCTAGTTGTTTAATAAAAAACCAATTAGATAGTACACATTTCAAAAATTCGAATTAAACTATTTTAAATACACATTTTTTAAATATAATATATGTAATATATCTAGAGGATCTACCTAGACTACACCATTAAACTACAATAACTATACTAACTAATAAATAAAAAATCAGTAAACACGTTAAAGTAATTTAATAATTTACTTGACGCTCGCACTTTTCACCAAGGTCAAAGTTGCATGATTATCCAAACGAAAAAATAGGACGAGGGAGTGATCTATAATAAAAAATTTATAAAAAAGAGATTTTAAATCTGTATCTACCGAAATTACACCTAATCACGGTTTCATCTGAGTTTTAGAATACACCAATGTAACTTTTCTCATATCTAAAAATATAAAAATTCTTAATGTTAAATGTTGATTCATGTTCCTTAAATCTATACCTATAATTATAGTACGCGCGCGAATTCATGTCCATCCTGAGGAATGCGGTAGTTCTTGTGACCTATGGTATTGTCGATATCGATAATCTCATTTGGTCAACCTTAATATCTATCCCATCTTTAAGTAAGTAAATAATTATAATTTAAATAGACTAGCCCGTTAGCGCAGTTTATAGTGGCCCTGCTATCTGCTCCGCGGGCTGCGGGTTCAATTCCCGCTTGAGTCGGGGTGTAATATTTGTATTTATATATTGATATATCATATATGTATGTAAATATATAAAAAATATTTGGCTATATCAGACGGAAGCGGAACAGACGATTGTGTGTAAATGTTGTAAGATATTTATTTAAAAAAAAATGAAAAAAATAATGCAACATGAAGTAAATGCACCCAATACTTGTTAATTATTTATTACAAAAATAGGAAAACAATTTATAAAATGCAACACCCTAAACACGAATTAGTCACTATCAGATGCTAAGATAACTGACAGAGCTGAATCGGAGTCACTATTTTCGCCGTCGCCGAGTTCAATTATAAATTTGTCGATCGCATTTTCAATTAATCCATCTTTTTGCCAGTAGTGCAATATAATAGCGGTCAATAGTTCTTAGTATCTACCATGTATCGACAATATCGACAAGCGTGCGTCAAGGACAACATTCGAGTGCGCGGACGAATGCGGCGAGGTGGGTGAAGGCGGGGCGCGCTGCCCCCGCCCGCCTCCTCAGGCCCCGATGGACATGAACTCGCGCGCGTACTATACTAATATTATAAAGCTGAAGAGTTTGTTAGTTTGAACGCGCTAATCTCAGGATCTACTGGTTCGATTTGAAAAATTCTTTTAGTGTTAGATAACCCATTTATCGAGGAAGGCTATAGTTTATAATTATTTCATCACGATAAGACTAATGTTTCAAAATGCTTATTCTATTTTATTCATAATTTTTATTGTAATATTAATTTCATTGACGTCATGTAATAACTCAATATTATTGTATCAATTTTAATTTTAATTTTTATGTCTATTGATTTTAATGTCACTGAATTTGTTCATAATTTATAATTGATTGTTTTATTATTAATCTTTCATATTAATTTTCATTTTAATTTTGTAATGTCAATTTTAATTTTATCGTTTCATTTTTATTTTTTTATTTAATTTAAATTTGTTTTTAAATTTATTGTAATAATTTAATTTTCATTGATTTAATTCTAAATGTATCAATTTTACGTGTTTTTGTAATGAAACACTCTTAAGTAAGCTGTATGTGCCTATAATTGAGGTAACACTTAATTGTTTGTACCCTGTGCTGTTGATTGTTGTGAATTTGTTAGTGTCTACCTTGTTGGCGTATAATTAAAATAAAATAAAATAAAAATTGGGTTTTTTTCTTTTCTTTTGAGAGCTTCCGCTAAGTAAGCGGTTAAAGTTTCACATAAACTATGTATGACAAATTGATCATAATCCACCCGGCGAAGTTGCGCGCGATGCTATAGTGATAAATATTGATTTAAATTTAGGTTAGTCTTTAGATTACGGGCTGTCAGTTTATGTGGTTCTAGGGTGGGGGGGGCGAGGAGGGGAGGTGCCTAGCCCCTGGTTCTCCCACAAGGTAGTGTAATAGCTTAATAGCGTTATTCTAACCTCGAAACTTTAACCATGTATATCTCCATAACCATGGAGTTCCGCGGGGTGGGAATGTAACAAGGGGTAGCCCGCTCCCTCTCTCCCCTTTCCACCCCACAAAACCCCATAAATCGACAGCCCGTAATCTAAAGACGAGCCTTAAATTATAATGATATTCCGTTTTAAAAATATTTACGTTATTTTATTGAAATTTCATTACGTACGATTTTTTTCCTTGAAATGTAGGCAACTAGGCATAATATGATCTTTTCTAGTATATGGTATGATCTTCTGAAAAATAAAGTTGACAACACTGTCTTGACGATGATTTATTAAATAGTAGTGATCTTGAGATCGTGATTACATCCTGAGAGCCTATCAGCTAAGATCGCTCTTGAGATCGTATCTGAGAGCGATTTATAAATACGGGCCTTAATGTCAATTACTTAAGTATCCATAAGGACTAATTTGAACGTCTCTGAGTGCGGCCGCTAGTGTATCAATGTATGGTGGAACTAGCTGGTGCCCGCAACTTCGCCTGCGTAGGATTAGATTTTAGACAATTCGAATTCACATAATCTTCTATATCTATATAATAAAAAAATAAACTATTTTTTTATCTTAAACGGTTTTATTACAATAAAAATGATGTAGTTAGTGTATGCACTAAAAGCTAAATAATAATTCGGTAATCCCTAGCTACCAGATCGCACCAATCTTCTCATCAATCTGGGGTATTGATCAGACAAAATATAAAATCGTTGGGCGTAGCGTATCCAGAGTAAACATTATGACAGAAATTTCAAGTCACAACCCGATTGCCGCAGCAAAAATTATTATCGCTATCCTTTTTACGATGAATCTTCAATTTACTACGACTTACGAGAGACCATACTACTATTGATGCTCTTTTCTCGAGATATTTGACAAAAATCGAATCAAAAGCATATAGGTAATTAGGTATATCATATTTTATTTGCCATTAAGCTATAGTTTCTATGATAGAACATAATTAACTAATAGGCTTAATATTGTTATTCATGTAAATATCTGTTTCTTTGTACCTATATTATTAATTTATTAGTATACATTTTCACTGTGAATAATATAAAAGTGTTAAAATAATTTTGTAATTCGTAACCATTTAGTCTTAAGTTGTAAGAATAAAAATGTCGACTAAATTTTGTATAGATAAGTTGTGAATGTACAAACCATTAGTTAGATTAACAATGTACCTATACAAAAAACAAGAACCAACCCTGTAAACTATAAAAAAAGTATCCACTATTGTTTTATTACCCCGTGTATAAAGGTAGCCAGAGTTAGGCCCAAAAGTAAAAGGGGGAACCCACCCTGTGTGTGAAAGAGGAAGAATGCCTGATAGAACAACTATTAATTTTAAATTATTTTTATTATTTAAAATTTTTGTAAACAAACAATAAGACTAACAAGGTCAACTAGCAAGGTCGCTTCGCTGTTGTGCGACGTTGCCAAACATGTTGAGCGTCAAGTGTTACAAGCTTCTTTGAAATGAAATGAAATGAAAACATTTATTTCGCCATAAGGTGATACACACACTTAACGAAAATCAAAATTTGCAAATGTTGCTTAATGAATACATAGCTTAAATCAATTGAATAGGGTAGGGCGAAGCGCGGCCTTTGACGCGACATTTATATAGGCACAGACCACAGTGGCACACGCCGCCGGCCACCGCGCCGCCAGCCACGCCGACCGGTACCACTGCGACCGCTATGTTCCTGCATTTTAAATCTATGATATCTTTGAAAACATTGATTTAAATTACATACTGTAAAGGACCATATTGATGTATATTAAATGCACAATGTATTTAAGGTACTTAATTGCATAACGATTAATTCTTTATTGCTTAAAATCGTTTCATAAATAAGCCATTATTTCTCGTAAACAGTAAAGGATAAAAAACAAGCTTTCATTATGTTCTTGTTAATAAAAAGAACTAAAAATATAAACATAATAATTTAAACCTGATAAGAAAAATATCATTATATAGGTACATTGCATGCAACCTTTAACGATAATAGCCATGGATGGATTAGTGACTAAAAATTAATTATGATATAAGATTGTTGATATTTTCACAAAACGAGTTAAGAAAATATAATTTCACATGACAGTGAACACCAATCAGAAAACGTTATGTCACCCCATGCAGAACATCATTTTTAGGGTTCCGTACCCAAAGGCTAAGGGGGCGTTCAAGTATTACGTAACGCTAATTTGGGGGGAGAGGGGTCTTGTTAAACGTTACGATGCGTTACAGGGGAGGGAGGGGCGTTTCGAACAGCGCGTTACGTAACATTGTTTTTTGTTTATTAAAAAAACTAGGGTATTAAAATCTATTGTTTTATTTATTTATTACTACCAAAATCTTTTCTCTCTCATGTTAATTAAGTACATGTAGTAAGCTAAAACCGTCAATATTCTCTCATCTGTTAATTAACAGATGAGGGAATATTTTTTTTTATCCCGGATCTTAGACCAATACATTGTCAATCAACAACTTTACGTGTATGTAATTGATGTTTTAGATGAAGAACAGAGTCAAATTTAAAAATCTGATGTCCTGAAAATGTATATAAAAAATATAATAACACAAATTGTACATATTGTTACCTAGATAAATTTAAATGTTATAGTATCAATTTTTCAAAATTCATAGTTTGCAGTTATTTAAAATTAAATTAAAAACAACAATATATTATAATGCGTTAGCTATAGGATCTTACATACTAGCGATTTTTAATAATATAAAGATGTCAATTAAATACTGCGTGTGAAGGTTGTTGTTTTATATATACATTATTGATTGCATACAGCGTGAGTTACGTTTGCAGTAGTCAGGAGGTTGAAAAGAAACCACATAATTAATATTTATGTATTAATTCGGTATTAATACAATATTATCTTATACTACTTCTTATAACTAAACTAAAGTAATGACAATTGGTCGATGCTCGTACCAAGAGTTAATAAAATAGTAATCTTTAAACTACATCTTATAACTAATGACTGCTTTAGTCTATGTGGGATCAAAGAGTGTCGCTTCCACATTTCAGGCTTCAAAGGAAATCTTCGATTGACGCCAATGATTGACGTCAATGCTGCTTGTAGTTGCTGAGCTTGTAAAACGTGGAGCCTATGCAGGTCGTAGGTGCCGTGAGCAATAGGCAAGTATGCTGATGCAGCGATCTACTGGCTATGTCTAACACGTGTCTAACTTTTGTAGATGCCTGATGATGATCAAATAAACGATCGAAACGTCGCATTAGTAGTTTGATTGGCACCTTATGTCCACTTTTCTGCGAACTTTAATAATACTTATAACAAATAGACGCAATGACAAATAATAATAACAATATTTTAAGGAAAGGAATTTTTAAAGGAAACGGATACGATTTCATACATTCTTGGATCAAAATGTAATGAAATGAAAATGGTATCAATTAATGCATTTAGGCTTATTGATATCTCACTAAAAATTCTGTACATTTTGGCTATCTGAGAGCGGAGTTATTAGATGTTTTGTAAAAGTGAGGTTATGTTACAATGTCTATAAAAAACCCGATCACTTAGTTCTTGAAGCACTAGCGTTTATTATATTTACTTATTTAGTGATAAATATCAGGATTTCCAAGTCACGGGAATATTTTCAGAGAAAACCGCATGAAAATTTATTGGAAAATAGCTGAGTTAATGAATTTTATTTGAAATTTTTACATTTGTTTCGTAATTATAATTCGAAAAAATGACGAATTCCCCCTCGTGAAGCTTCTTTACTGAGTTCCTATAACCACCTCCCAGCTCCATCATCGGATCAGACCTTGATTACCATCTAGCACCAAAGTACTCGTCAAGACGAATCAAACGAGCCCATACTCGATTGGGTTATGACGTTTAATTACTGAGTTCCGATGACCATGTTCCAGCTCGATCATCAGACTCTGGTTACGATCTAGTACCAAAGTACTCGTAAAGACAAATCATACGAGCCAAAACTCAATGGGGTTGCGTCGTTTCACTACAGAGTTACTATGACCATCTTCCAGCTCCATCATCAGACCCTGGTTACCATCTATCACCAAAGTACTTGTCAAGACGAATCAAACAAGCCCATACTCGATTATGTTATGACGTTTAATTACTAAGTTCCGATGACCATCTTCCAGCTCCATCATCAGACCCTGGTTACCATCTAGCACCAAAGTACTCGTCAAGACGAATCAAACTAGCCCATACTCGATTGGGTTATGACGTTTAATTACTGAGTTCCGATGACCATCTTCCAGCTCCATCATCAGACCCTGGTTACCATCTAGCACCAAAGTACTCGTCAAGACGAATCAAACGAGCCCATACTCGATTGGGTTATGACGTTTAATTACTGAGTTCCGATGACCATCTTCCAGCTCCATCATCAGACCCTGGTTACCATCTAGCACCAAAGTACTCGTCAAGACGAATCAAACGAGCCCACACTCGATTGGGTTATGCCGTTTAATTACTGAGTTCCAATGACCTTCTTCCAGCTCCATCATCAGACCCCGGTTAACATCTAGCACCAAAGTACTCGTCAAGACGAATCAAACGAGCCCATACTCGATTGGGTTATGACGTTTAATTACTGAGTTCCGATGACCATCTTCCAGCTCCATCATCAGACCCTCGTTACCATCTAGCACCAAAGTACTTGTAAAGACGAATCAAACGAGCCCATACTCGAATGGGTTATGTCGTTTAATTATTGAGTTCCAATGACCTTCTTCCAGCTCCATCATCAGACCCTGGTTACCATCTAGCACCAAAGTACTCGTCAAGACGAATCAAACGAGCCCATACTCGATTGGGTTATGACGTTTAATTACTGAGTTCCGATGACCATCTTCCAGCTCCATCATCAGACCCTGGTTACCATCTAGCACCAAAGTACTCGTCAAGACGAATCAAACGAGCCCATACTCGATTGGGTTATGACGTTTAATTACCGAGTTCCGATGACCATCTTCCAGCTCCATCATCAGACCCTGGTTACC
This sequence comes from Melitaea athalia, assembly GCA_905220545.2. Lineage (NCBI taxonomy): Eukaryota > Metazoa > Arthropoda > Insecta > Lepidoptera > Nymphalidae > Melitaea > Melitaea athalia. The sequence continues at coordinate 12,538,836 of HG992203.1, forward strand.
ATCTAGCACCAAAGTACTTGTAAAGACGAATCAAACGAGCCCATACTCGATTGGGTTATGTCGTTTAATTATTGAGTTCCAATGACCTTCTTCCAGCTCCATCATCAGACCCTGGTTACCATCTAGCACCAAAGTACTCGTCAAGACGAATCAAACGAGCCCATACTCGATTGGGTTATGACGTTTAATTACTGAGTTCCGATGACCATCTTCCAGCTCCATCATCAGACCCTGGTTACCATCTAGCACCAAAGTACTCGTCAAGACGAATCAAACGAGACCACACTCGATTGGGTTATGCCGTTTAATTACTAAGTTCCGATGACCATCTTCCAGCTCCATCATCAGACCCTGGTTACCATCTAGCACCAAAGTACTCGTCAAAACGAATCAAACGAGCCCATACTCGATTGGGTTATGACGTTTAATTACTGAGTTCCGATGACTATCTTTCAGCTCCATCATCAGACCCTGGTTACCATCTAGCACCAAATTACTCGTCAAGACGAATCAAACGAGCCCATACTTGATTGGGTTAAGACGTTTAATTACTGAGTTTCGATGACCATCTTCCAGCTCCATCATCAGACCTTGGTTACCATCTAGCACCAAAGTACTTGTAAAGACGAATCAAACGAGCCCATACTCGATTGGGTTATGTCGTTTAATTATTGAGTTCCAATGACCTTCTTCCAGCTCCATCATCAGACCCTGGTTACCATCTAGCACCAAAGTACTCGTCAAGACGAATCAAACGAGCCCATACTCGATTGGGTTATGACGTTTAATTACTGAGTTCCGATGACCATCTTCCAGCTCCATCATCAGACCCTGGTTACCATCTAGCACCAAAGTACTCGTCAAGACGAATCAAACGAGCCCATACTCGATTGGGTTATGACGTTTAATTACCGAGTTCCGATGACCATCTTCCAGCTCCATCATCAGACCCTCGTTACCATCTAGCACCAAAGTACTTGTAAAGACGAATCAAACGAGCCCATACTCGAATGGGTTATGTCGTTTAATTATTGAGTTCCAATGACCTTCTTCCAGCTCCATCATCAGACCCTGGTTACCATCTAGCACCAAAGTACTCGTCAAGACGAATCAAACGAGCCCATACTCGATTGGGTTATGACGTTTAATTACTGAGTTCCGATGACCATCTTCCAGCTCCATCATCAGACCCTGGTTACCATCTAGCACCAAAGTACTCGTCAAGACGAATCAAACGAGCCCATACTCGATTGGGTTATGACGTTTAATTACCGAGTTCCGATGACCATCTTCCAGCTCCATCATCAGACCCTGGTTACCATCTAGCACCAAAGTACTTGTAAAGACGAATCAAACGAGCCCATACTCGATTGGGTTATGTCGTTTAATTATTGAGTTCCAAAGTACTCGTCAAGACGAATCAAACGAGCCCATACTCGATTGGGTTATGACGTTTAATTACTGAGTTCCGATGACCATCTTCCAGCTCCATCATCAGACCCTGGTTACCATCTAGCACCAAAGTACTCGTCAAGACGAATCAAACGAGACCACACTCGATTGGGTTATGCCGTTTAATTACTAAGTTCCGATGACCATCTTCCAGCTCCATCATCAGACCCTGGTTACCATCTAGCACCAAAGTACTCGTCAAAACGAATCAAACGAGCCCATACTCGATTGGGTTATGACGTTTAATTACTGAGTTCCGATGACTATCTTTCAGCTCCATCATCAGACCCTGGTTACCATCTAGCACCAAATTACTCGTCAAGACGAATCAAACGAGCCCATACTTGATTGGGTTAAGACGTTTAATTACTGAGTTTCGATGACCATCTTCCAGCTCCATCATCAGACCCTGGTTACCATCTAGCACCAAAGTACTTGTAAAGACGAATCAAACGAGCCCATACTCGATTGGGTTATGTCGTTTAATTATTGAGTTCCAATGACCTTCTTCCAGCTCCATCATCAGACCCTGGTTACCATCTAGCACCAAAGTACTCGTCAAGACGAATCAAACGAGCCCATACTCGATTGGGTTATGACGTTTAATTACTGAGTTCCGATGACCATCTTCCAGCTCCATCATCAGACCCTGGTTACCATCTAGCACCAAAGTACTCGTCAAGACGAATCAAACGAGACCACACTCGATTGGGTTATGCCGTTTAATTACTAAGTTCCGATGACCATCTTCCAGCTCCATCATCAGACCCTGGTTACCATCTAGCACCAAAGTACTCGTCAAAACGAATCAAACGAGCCCATACTCGATTGGGTTATGACGTTTAATTACTGAGTTCCGATGACTATCTTTCAGCTCCATCATCAGACCCTGGTTACCATCTAGCACCAAATTACTCGTCAAGACGAATCAAACGAGCCCATACTTGATTGGGTTAAGACGTTTAATTACTGAGTTTCGATGACCATCTTCCAGCTCCATCATCAGACCTTGGTTACCATCTAGCACCAAAGTACTTGTCAAGACGAATCAAACGAGCCTATACTCGATTGGGTTATGTCGTTTAATTACTGAGTTCCGATGACCTTCTTCCAGCTCCATCGTCAGACCCTGGCTACCATCTAGCACCAAATTACTCGTCAAGACGAATCAAACGAGCCCATACTCGATTGGGTTAAGACGTTTAATTACTGAGTTTCGATGACCATCTTCCAGCTCTATCATCAGACCCTGGTTACCATCTAGCACCAAAGTACTTGTCAAGACGAATCAAACGAGCCTATACTCTATTGGGTTATGTCGTTTAATTACTGAGTTCCGATGACCTTCTTCCAGCTCCATCGTCAGACCCTGGTTACCATCTAGCACCAAAGTACTCGTCAAGACGAATCAAACGAGCCAATACTCGATTGGGTTATGACGTTTAATTACTGAGTTCCGATGACCATCTTCCAGCTCCATCATCAGACCCTGGTTACCATCTAGCGCCAAAGTACTTGTAAAGACGAATCAAACGAGCCCATACTCGATTGGGTTATGTCGTTTAATTACTGAGTTCCGATGACCTTCTTCCAGCTCCATCATCAGATCCTGGTTACCATCTAACACCAAAGTACTCGTTAAGACGTATCAAACGAGCCCATACTCGATTGGGTTATGACGTTTAATTACTGAGTTCCGATGACCATCTTCCAGCTCCATCATCAGACCCTGGTTACCATCTAGCACCAAAGTACTCGTCAAGACGAATCAAACGAGCCCATACTCGATTGGGTTATGACGTTTAATTACTGAGTTCCGATGACCATCTTCCAGCTCCATCATCAGACCCTGGTTACCATCTAGCACCAAATTACTCGTCAAGACGAATCAAACGAGCCCATACTCGATTGGGTTAAGACGTTTAATTACTGAGTTTCGATGACCATCTTCCAGCTCCATCATCAGACCCTGGTTACCATCTAGCACCAAAGTACTTGTCAAGACGAATCAAACGAGCCTATACTCGATTGGGTTATGTCGTTTAATTACTCAGTTCCGATGACCTTCTTCCAGCTCCATCGTCAGACCCTGGTTACCATCTAGCACCAAAGTACTCGTCAAGACGAATCAAACGAGCCAATACTCGATTGGGTTATGACGTTTAATTACTGAGTTTCGATGACCATCTTCCAGCTCCATCATCAGACCCTGGTTACCATCTAGCACCAAAGTACTCGTCAAGACGAACCAAACGAGCCCACACTCGATTGGGTTATGCCGTTTAATTACTAAGTTCCGATGACCATCTTCCAGCTCCATCATCAGACCCTGGTTACCATCTAGCACCAAAGTACTCGTCAAGACGAATCAAACGAGCCCATACTCGATTGGGTTATGACGTTTAATTACTGAGTTCCGATGACCATCTTCCAGCTCCATCATCAGACCCTGATTACCATCTAGCACCAAATTACTCGTCAAGACGAATCAAACGAGCCCATACTCGATTGGGTTAAGACGTTTAATTACTGAGTTTCGATGACCATCTTCCAGCTCCATCATCAGACCCTGGTTACCATCTAGCACCAAAGTACTTGTCAAGACGAATCAAACGAGCCTATACTCGATTGGGTTATGACGTTTAATTACTCAGTTCCGATGACCTTCTTCCAGCTCCATCGTCAGACCCTGGTTACCATCTAGCACCAAAGTACTTGTAAAGACGAATCAAACGAGCCCATACTCGATTGGGTTATGTCGTTTAATTACTGAGTTCCGATGACCTTCTTCCAGCTCCATCATCAGATCCTGGTTACCATCTTACACCAAAGTACTCGTTAAGACGAATCAAACGAGCCCATACTCGATTGGGTTATGACGTTTAATTACTGAGTTCCGATGACCATCTTCCAGCTCCATCATCAGACCCTGGTTACCATCTAGCACCAAAGTACTCGTCAAGACAAATCAAACGAGCCCATACTCGATTGGGTTATGTCGTTTAATTACTGAGTTCCAATGACCTTCTTCCAGCTCCATCATCAGACCCTGGTTACCATCTAGCACCAAAGTACTCGTCAAGAAGAATCAAACGAGCCCATACTCGATTGGGTTATGCCGTTTAATTACTGAGTTCCGATGACCATCTTCCAGCTCCATCATCAGACCCTGGTTACCATCTAGCACCAAAGTACTCGTCAAGACGAATCAAACGAGCCCATACTCGATTGGGTTATGACGTTTAATTACTGAGTTCCGATGACCATCTTCCAGCTCCATCACCAGACCCTGGTTACCATCTAGCACCAAAGTACTCGTCAAGACGAATCAAACGAGCCCATACTCGATTGGGTTATGACGTTTAATTACTGAGTTCCGATGACCTTCTTCCAGCTCCATCATCAACCCTGGTTACCATCTAGCACCAAAGTACTTGTCAAGACAAATCAAACGAGCCCATACTCGATTGGGTTATGATGTTTAATTACTGAGTTCCAGTGACCATCGTCCAGCTCCATCATCAGACCCTGGTTACCATCTAGTACCAAAGTACTCGTCAAGACGAATCAAACGAGTCCAAACTCGATGAGGTTGTGTAGTTTCATTACAGATTTCCTATGACCACCTTCCAGCTCCATCATCAGATCAGCACCATGTCACCATAATATTGCGTCGTCACGCGATTTACACAATGACATGTATGCAAAATTTCAGCTCAATTTAGTGATCAGAAAAACTAAATAAAAGCTTGTATTTATAATAATAATATTATATATAACGCTTGGTTGTTCTGGGACATTCAATGATAACCATGAAGTGTGCAATTTTGTAAATAAATGTTGAAATAATACAAGTACTGCCATCTATATTGTTTTATTGGTATTATTTTATATACAATTTTTGAATGTCCTCCATAGATTCATTAGATACATAAATATATTGGAACCTGACCTGATAACATACAGATGTCCTCAAATCAAATATTGAATAAAAAACGTGTCCCAGCACTAGTCATAACACATAAATATATATATATATATATATATATATATATATATATATATATTACTATATATATTTATATAAATTATTAAAAATAATTACTTACGTGAAAATTTACTCTCATCATATTTCCCTAACACTCCAAAAGAAGTATTACTTAAAAAAAATTCGTTTGAGTCAAATATAATTTACCGACTTAGATTAAGTCATTTTTTACATTCTTATACCATTGTGATGGCAAACAAGCGTAAGATGCACTTGATGGTAAGTGACTACTATAGTCTATAGACGTCTGCACCGCCAAGAGCCTTGCAAGCATATTGCTAACTGTAACCATTTACTCTCCCCAGGAACTTACAATACTTGAGAGTATGATATTCAGTTGAGATCTTGCCGCATTGGTGCAGCGGTCACAGCACTGGTTTGTGGCTGTTTGTGCACATGACCACATTTGTATTGGATTGTCCCAGTTGTTATCATGTAGATTGTAGATGATAGCGATTATTATTAATGACAATAGCAGATTTGAATTTTACTGGACATTGGATCAAATTCAGCAAGTTTTATTACCAAATAAACACTATAAGGAAAAAAGTGAGACATGTTCAACTGAACCAGAAGCGATTAGTAAACACAAAAGAAAGAACCATAAAGCAATTGAACAGAAGTCAGGAATACAAACATATTGTCACTGAGCTTAGAAAAATCTAAATATAAAAATATCCTGATGAAGATAAAAATTTACTAGAAAATGAAGATAATCAATATGAAATGGGATACACATTGCAACTTGACGAATTATTATAATAATTATTAATGTTATTAACAGATCTCATTATTGATTTTCTGTATTATACTGTTTAATGTTATTAACAGATCTCATTATTGATTTTCTGTATTATACTGTTTAATGTTATTAACAGATCTCATTATTAATTTTCTGTATTATACTGTTTAATGTTATTAACAGATCTCATTATTGATTTTCTGTATTATACTGTTTAATGTTATTAACAGATCTCATTATTGATTTTCTGTATTATACTGTTTAATGTTATTAACAGATCTCATTATTGATTTTCTGTATTATACTGTTTAATGTTATTAACAGATCTCATTATTGATTTTCTGTATTATACTGTTTAATGTTATTAACAGATCTCATTATTGATTTTCTGTATTATACCTACTGTTTAATGTTATTAACAGATCTCATTATTGATTTTCTGTATTATACTGTTTAATGTTATTAACAGATCTCATTATTGATTTTCTGTATTATACTGTTTAATGTTATTAACAGATCTCATTATTGATTTTCTGTATTATACTGTTTAATGTTATTAACAGATCTCATTATTGATTTTCTGTATTATACTGTGCATTCCCAAGGAGGGTTGATGTCAGGCAGGCGGCCGGTCGTAAAAAATAACGTGCCAAATCACTTACAACATGAGTCTGAGGAAGAGGAGAACATGTTGTGCCGACCCTATATAAATAGGATAAGGGCAGGGAGATGATGATTACTCTACTTACTCTCTAAATAATTGTTGTAAATGGTATTTTTAGGGTGTGATTAATAATAAAACTTTTCGAGATATTATAATCTATTTATTTCTTTTTAAAAAAATTTAGTCATTTTTAGTAAACTTAACTCTCGTTAAGAAATATTGAACTATTTTACTATAATTTTTTTTCATTTAACTTAAAAATCACGCAAAGTAGGTATGTTTGATAATAATTATCGTAAATATTTTAAAATTTTCATTAATAAATAAAAAATCTTACCGTGATAACATGTAAGTAACATAATTTTTCAAGTTCCTCAGCAATATGCTAATGTAATTTGATTAATTTCGCTTAAATATGTTTTAGGTTTTATTACGTAAAGTTGAATATTTCTGGTAAAAAAATGTTAAAAACCTTTTTTGCACTTAATGAAGACGGCCGAGCTCCCAAGACGACGTATTAATTTTTCTTCGCCCGAAATCCTATTAAAGCAAGCTTTTCTTTTATGATAAAAAATAATAAGGATTTCGTTTTTTACATAATTATTTATAATTAACATTAATTTAATAATAAAAATAAAATAAATATTGATAGCGTTAAATTTATAAGCGATGAACAAAGAAGTTAAAATAGAAAAAAAATACCTACGACAAACAGTCTTATTATTTATATACTAGCTGTGCCCGCGACTTCGTTCGCGTGGAATTTAACAAAAAAAAATATATTTTTTTCAGTTCACAGAGTTAGGCTACTTTTATTTTAGATATTTATTTAACTTAGGCTACTTTTATTTTAGAAATTTATTTATTTTATAAGTTACTCCTTATTACATCAGCTATCTGCCAGCGAAAATCCCGTCAAAATCCGTCAAGCCGTTTCAGAGATTAGCCGGAACAAACAGACAGAAAAATTGTAAAAAATGTTATTTTGGTATATGTATCGTGTATACATCCCTATGCATTTAGTAAAAATAGGTTATTTTAATTTTACAAACAGACACTCCAATTTTATTTATTTGTATTGATTTGTACATGTCATAATATGTGGGAGTCTCTAGCGCATTCGCCCAAGCTTCATTGCTGTTTATTTCTTAATTGTAGTAATTGAAGTAAGTTCAAAAACAATGTTACTTCATGTAAATATTTGATGAAAATGTTTGTTTACATAGCTAAGTACATTTCGCCGCACAAAGACGATCAAAAGTTGATTTTTCGTATAACATCTCTCATTCACATATTCAGACCTTGGCGCGTCCTTGCGAGCGAGAGTACGAAACATAAGTAAAAATATTACACAAAAAACGTTGCTTTTATTCACGAGCGTTTTTAAATAGATAGTACTCTATAAACATAAAGTGTCAAAAAGGCGAGTTATTTTTGAGGTAGGGTGTGTCCTAGGAATATATTCTTCACAAAGTCTAGAGCAGCTCTACTGGGGAAGGAGGTACCTAGGCTAGGCTAGAAGGCCTATGCCTAGCAGTGAGATATTACAGGCTGAAGCGTTGCTTTAATAGTATTTGCAAACAACGATGACTACCTAGTACCAAAGTAAAAATGCGGCTCATTTATTTGTTACTTTCAGATAATTTAAATAACGCAGCTCTTTAACTTAAACTTTAACTAAAAACTTTAACTCTTTAATTCTTTTTTTTTTTACCAGTAACACATTTCTTTTAGGATAATTCTTTACAGACAGCGATGACTTAAAATCATCAGTTAAACAAACCACAATTTTACTTGTAATTTCCCTAAAAAAAAAGAAAAACGCGGCGTGCATTTCAACAATAACTTCCCGTGTGTTTCAACACTTCAATCTGCATTCAAGTCGAGTCTCCGCGAGTGTTTTCCGAGCGTTTTCGCCGCAAAAACTAGTTCGTATGCGGAGAGACGTGACCATGATTTATTTACAAACGGAGAGTGCGGGATGTCGCTTTTATTTATCTAAGACAGAGCCTCTCAAAGTTTTTTTTTTTGGCTACTGAAAATCGCTTTAGCACTTTGTTATAACTTTTAGTTGAAAAAGGATTTAAATTTACAAATGTAGAGCTATCAAAATTTTTTAAATCAGATAATTTATATTGATAATACCATGGCACTTATTCATTTCAAAATATCATGATAAGTAATGATATTATGGACTAAAATAAAAGTAAAATAAATTAAGGTTTAATTAAAATTATCTAACACAACTATGTAGCCATTGTGGGCAGTAGGTAGTATTTTATTTCAAAATTTGAAAAGTAAATATAATATGGATTTTAAAAGTATTTTATTCATAATTATAATTAATAATTAATTTATTTACTATTAACAGGTACACATTTGATTAAATACATGTCGTACCATTAAGAATAATTTAATAGTTATCTCTATATATATATAAAAATGAACCGCTGAATGTGTTGCTAAGCGCAAATCTCGGGAGCAGCTATACCGATTTCCCTAATTCTTTTTTTATAATATTCCTTGAAGTACGAGGATGGTGGTTACGGAGAGAAAAATTTAAAAAATTCCCTGAAAAAGTCTAAAAACAACACTTTTCTATTCCCATACAAAAGATTCGTAATAATACTTAAGTCAATTTGAACTTTAATACCATACCATAAAGCTTAAGTGTTAGAGGAGGGGTTCCGGGAAGGATAAGTATTTTATAGAATTGACTGTTAGGCGGTACGAAGTTCGCCGGGTCAGCTAGTTATTAATAAATTGATTTCAAATGCCAATGAAGTTTTCACTTCTGCCGTGCGGTCTTAAGCACACACTCTATTTTTTAAATAAATTAATTATACCTAATACGAAACCGCCACCGTTTCAAAATTAAAATAATGCAGAGAACAAGCAATAAGCTCTGTAGTTATTCTTTTAAAAAATTCGATAATTATAAAGTTACTTTTGTCTTGTATGAAATACAACGCCACTAAACCTATATACCTTTATCATTATTATTATCTTGAACCGAATGTACTTTAGCTTATAAAGTACTAGCGACCCGTCCCGGCTTCGCACGCTTACGCGTGCCAAAATACAAAAATGTGTATATTTACGACATCCCATTATAAACCTCTAAAATTATAAGTGTTCCTCTGTTATTATGCGTGTATTATACATATAAACCTTCCTTTTGAATCACTCCGTCTATTTAAAAAAACAGCATCAAAATCCGTTGCGTAGTTTTAAAGATCTAAGCACATATAGGGACTGACAGCGGGAAGCGAGTTTGTTTTATAATATGTATTGATTTTGAAGATAAATTTTAAATTTATTTTCTGGTTAGGTTTGACTCCTCGTCTTATTGCCTCCACTGGTGATGATAAGAGGGCTGGTGCATTTTTTGCCCAGAGAATTGACATAGCGATTCAACAGGGAAACGCTGCCAGCGTTCTTAACATCATTCCACGCGGACGTGGTATACCGCAACTATTTATATAATTCCAATATGTATAATATATATATTGTAAAATTTCGGAATGAATGTTTTATCATGCTTTCTTTTTCAATTGTAAAATCTTTGATGAGTTTTGCTACATATGCGGGAATCGTAATCGACCACTAGCGCCATCTATTAGAGATAATTGTTAACTTCAATTTATAGTACAATACATAAAATTAAGACCTTAAATGTGCCTCTCAACGTCGTAAAGTTTGAGAGCCTCTGATCTAAGGGTTTCTGATTCGACAATACGAATGAAATATCATCCGTCGAAGATTTTCAGCCAAGTTTGCGAAGGTTCTGTCCTCGGGCTGTTTTGATATGATGAAATTATATCTACGTCCAGATATATAGGCCTACATTTGTGATATTAATATTATAAATTTTGTTTCTTTGAACTCTTCCCGAGAAAAAAATTGCGTGCATACAAAGTACACATGTCAGAAGTGAAACTTCTTTGGCAAACTAATAAAAAAAAACTAATTGATATGATAATAAAAATATTCAAAAAAACTAATTAAAAAAAACGAATTTAAAATAAAAAAAACTAATTGAAAAAAAATGCCAACGTCACGCGGTGTTCCCAAGCGGCCACCCATCCGAGTACTGACCGTCATGACGCTGCCGCGTTACCGGTCGCTCGAATTTTACCCCTCATGCGCCTAAAGAAGTTGCACTTCAAAAAAAGCTAGTATACTGACTGCTACGTAACAGGAGACCAAAAAAATAATTTTCAGACCCTTGATTAAATCTAAATGAGGCTGTAATTACTACTTCTAAGTATATACTATAAAAATCTCGTATCACGATGTTTGTCAAGCTAATCTCCAAAACTACTGGGCCGCTTTTAAAAAAAATTCCACAGATATTTAATTATGTCCGACTAAAAATAGAGGCTATTTTTTATTTCGATTAATGACCACAATATTTTTACAGAAAAATATGTAATAATAATTGAGTTATGAAGTTCGCCAGGTCAGCAGCATAATTTAAATACATTTTGCTATGTTGATTAGATTGTTATTGAAGTGTTAGCAATAACAATGGTCCCAAAACAATGCTTATTATCCTTGTCCGAAATAAATAGAAAATTAAGAGTATTTACCCACTACCGGTTAGGTTAGAACATAGAACGGTGGTGGTGGTGGCAACGGCTCTGGTGTAGTGGTACGTGTAGTCGCCTAAAACACTGACGGATTGCGGGTTCAGTTCCGGCTCGGTATGGATCTTTGTATATGTAGAAATATTTCTTTCTGATTTCGATGTCTCTCTATGTGGGTCTTCCCACCGTGCCTCGGAGAGCACGTAAAGCCGTCGGTCCCGGTTATTATTTTAATTAAGTATCTGATAGCGATCGTTACTCATAGTAAGGCAATACTTAGGGGGGAACATATTCGCTAACACGCAGTGGAGCAGCGTGGTGGATTAAGCTCCAATCCTTCTCCAACATGGATCAAGAGGCCTATGCCCAGAAGTGGGATGTTACAGGCTGAATTATTTATGTTTTGTTTTTGTATATTATGTTTTTATTACCTACACCGCTATTTATTAAATAAAATACTTTTAGAATTTAATTATCAGTCAACTGAGGTAGGGCACAGCAGGAAATAGCCTGCCTAAAATCTGGAACAGCCTGACTGCAACCACTTGTAACCAGAGCTCCTAGGGGGGATATGGGGGAACGGTCGGCAACGCGTTTGCGATGCTTGTAGTCCTGCATGCGTCTATAAGCTACGGTAATCGCTAACCATCAGTTGAACCATATACTTGTTTAACGATCTAATTGTATAAAAAAAATTAAATCACTTTCTATACTCAGATGTTTTTTAATATATTCTCTGTCTGTTAAAATATTGTTATCTCTCAATAAAATCACACGCATCTATTGCTACAAGCCTGGCTTGCGACGAGGTTAAATAGAAATCGCTTTGTTAGATCTGAGCTGCACACTCGTAAACAATGAGCACCTCGCATTAACACTGTAAGCTGATTTTACATACAAACAAGCATTGACGACGGCGTAATCCAGTAGTCAAAAGGACTGATTGTCAACTGCTGCAAGTTACCAAAATTTAAATCTTTAGACCATTTAGATGTCGTCGTGATTTGGTTGCTTTGTCTATACTTCAGGATGTTTTGGTTTGTATCAGTGGAGTGGCTTCTAGTGGGATAGTATCATAAACAAACGATTGATCGATCAATCGAGATTTGCTTACAAATTTTTTTTAACTAAGGAAATAAGAGTACCTTCTCATATCTCGCGACAAGCTTTTCTATCATATATATTACTAGCTGTACCCGCGACTTCGTCCGCGTGGAATTTAATAAAAAAAGTTAAAAAAAAGTTCGATAAAATGATCTTTGATATTCTTTGATTTCCTTTAATAGCATTGCTCATGCTATTAAAGGAAATCAAGCAATCAATCAGGCGGTCGAGCGATGCGGGGCAGAGGGGATGGACTCGCCCGCGCCGTTTTAGGAATCTCAAGGAAAGAACGCTCAACGCTGGCTCGCTCGCCGCCGATGTTTCGCTGCTACTAACTTCTAACGACGATATCTCAAAAACTATTTATCTGATTAATATAGTGTAAAGAGCAATTTTAATCTGCATTAAATGTCTAAGCTAAATAACATATTCATTTGGATAAGGATTAATACTGAACTAAAGAAAATATCTTTAAAAATAACGTAATGTTTTTAATTAAAAATTTGAACATAAAAGTGGTTATTGTAAGTCAACCCTAAGAGATAGAGATTTGCTATCGCGGATTTTTTTGTAGCATTTTTATAGATTTAGAATTCGCTAGTACATTATAAAACGAAATCTTTGCTAGTTTACGCAGCGTTCGCGTGGAAAGCTCCCCGTTGGCGAGATTTTTTGCGACCTCTTCAACATTTATCGCCGTATTTCTGCTAATTTACATTAAAACATAATAAATTATATACCTAAACCTTCCTCAAGAATCACTCTTTCTATTGTTGAAAACCGTATAAAAATCCGTCGCGTAGTTTTCGAGTTTATCGCGTTCAGACAGACAGACAGACAGACAGGAGGACAGAAAGACGCGGCCGGGGGACTTATTTTTATAATAAGTATAGATTATGTGTAATGACTTTATAAGTAGATAGTAAAAGTTTTAAATTAAAAATTTATTTTTTTCGTTTTACGGCATTCAAATAATAGCTTGTTTTTTTACTTTTGAATTATAAATAAACTAATTTTAGATTTCGATTTTGTACTCTGCCTTCTGGCACTTCTCTTTTACTTAAGTTAGTATCTTGTTGATTTCTTTCATCTATTATTCTTCTAGTTTTAATGTCTACAGTAATCTATTGATAAACAAATACGCGTGCTAATCATTCAGATAAAGATTGACATTACGCACTCCAGTAACCAAGTTCGTATTTTTGAAGACACCTCCTGAACCAATCACGTAGTATGGATACGTTTCCTTAGTAGAATAAACTCTTAGTAGCTCAGTACCTTTCTTAAAGCCTTTAGTCCCAGCAGTGGGAATATTAAAGGTCATTTTTAATATAAACATACCAGTAATATCAAGCATATTTTAAAAGCAATAATATTAAAGAGCACGATAAGGGCCGCTATTAACGTAGCGAAGTTTTTAATTTAGCGACGAGTCGCGGTCCCGGGGGAAATAGCGGGACGTATTAATGCCTGGGAATTTATATATTTATGTTACAGTTCGATACGTTAATGGTATTTTATGCAAATGTCTAGTTATATTGTGAAAATGAAAAACTGTGTATAAATTTGAAAGGTCACAAAATTAGAAGTATGAAAATTGGTTTTAAGAGGGCGCGTAAAGCAAAATTATCAATCCGCTATTTGATTTTACATGAAAAATTCCGGACCAAATCTTAAAATAAAAATATATGACAAACTACGTGATATTTTCAAGACTATAGCCTAATCAAAAACATAAAATAATGAAATTTCCTCGATAAAATATAATCACGAAGTAACCTCTAATTTTTATGCGTTTTCTATTTATACTCGATATGGCTATGACCATTAAGACAAAAATTTGATAATTAATTACATTTAAATATGAGTAAAGTCAATGCCTAGGCATTTAATGTAATTACTTTTAGTTTCGGAATTATAAATAAAATAAGATTTTTGTCGTTTTTTACATTAGTAATGCGCTCAAAACTATATCGTCTATCGCACTCTGACACGAGGCTTTGTGTATATTTTGTTTCATCAATTACTCACGGGCGCGCGGTTGAAATCTGATTTTTTGCTCGGGTTATGCGCACTCTTAAGAAACACATTTGTATTAGATATAGGTCACAAATAAAATTGTCTATTTCAACGTTCACATGCTAGTTTGTGTTTAAAAGTATATATTGACTTTTATCGACAAGAAAATACAACACATTTCAAGCCATTATTTCTATATGATTATAGTTGTAAGTTACTCAACACTCCTTTTGTTGATGTTATTAACGGTAGCATCCTTTAAACACCCCACTGCTTTATGATAGGTTAAAGTTAAATCCGTATCAAATATTACAATAATATTTTACACTATATATCATTTGATATTAATAATAAATTATTAAGAAAATAAAACTATTAAAAAAGACGAATAACAATTATTAAAGAATTGATTAATGATAATCAGTATTTTGTAAAACGGTCTAGTTTGACTATGTTCAAATAATTTCACACTACCTGCAACACGGTCGAAAGCCAAAAGCAATATTTTAAGATTGATGATAATACTCGCATCTCTAGACATTAAGAATGTGGTTAGGATTTTAAGGCTTTAAGGACGACCCTACGTTTTAGTTTGATGGACAATATTACGTATTTTTGATGACAACAATAAGGCAGAACAGAATATTGTTGTGGAAAATGGAAAAGTTTGGAATTTTTTATTATCATAATTTGTATGATTTGATGAATTACAAATATAAATGTATTTAATACATATTTCCTTAACAATATATGAATGATAAATAATCTATACTAATATATAAAGCTGAAAAGTTTGTTTGTTTGGTTGTTTGTTTGTTTGTTTATTTGTTTGAACGCGGTAATCTCTGGTACTGCTAGGCCGATTTGAAAAATTCTTTCAGTGTTAGATAGCCCATTTATCGAGGAAGGCTATAGGCTATGTATCATCACGCTAAGACCAATAGGAGTTGAGTCCACGCCGACAAAGTCGCGCGCAGAAGCTAGTGGGTTATAATTATATAAGTTGAGAATGTTAGTAGAATATGTACTAAGATTAGAAAAGTGTAGTGTCTGGTTGATTTAACGGGTTGATGAATACATATAATAATTATGTTGGTGCAACGGTCGCAACACTGGTTTGTGGCTGTTACGCTGGCGATTGCGGGATGGATCCCCGGCCATGACAAAAATTTGTATTGGCCATACAGATGTTTGCCGTGGTCTGGGTGTTTGTGTCTGTCCTTGTGGGTCTCCCCACGATGCCTCGGAGAGCACTTTAGCCGTCGCGCCCGATTGTTATCATGCACACCTGATAGCTGTTGTTACCCATAGTAGGGAATAAATCTGTCAACGCGTCTATACAAAATACAATTTTAGAAACGAAACACTTGAAATCGAATAGAGTTATCCCTTACCTCTCGATTTTCCGTAAACAGTGAGGCTGTAAAGACTTCAATGCGAGCTATTTACTTGATTTATAAAGAGTTCGGCTTTATAAAGTACCGTTAGAGAAGTTTTTAATATATCGCCACCTGGTGAAATTGTTTTGTTGCCGCGCAGAGTTACTTTTAGATGTGTCATTTTAACTTGAATTTGATGAAAATGTTGATTCTCTTATAGCTTTTGTAATGTTAGCTGATAATGTCTCCATATATTATATAGGTACCTATAGTAAAAAATCATTTTACACGCTTTCTCAGAAATAAAATTTTAAAATGAATTCTTTGGTTATCATCACACGGCCACAATACTACTATTACATTTTTATTTCAGTATTATTTTGCTCTGTGAGGTGTGAGGTGAGCACAACCCGTGCATGCGCTTGCGCGCCTGAGAGCGGACGAGCAAATCCGCCCGCCCCGTCCCTCTAGTTGGGGGGAAAATTCCCACCCCACTTCTTAGCGGCACCACACCCATCTCAACCCCTTAGGCAAGGTTCCGAAGATACTGGCAGCGTTCACCCTTTGAATAGCTAGACTAATTCTAACAATATACTTATAACAATATTATGTTATTCACAACAAAATCAATTGTTTTAATATAAATAGTAATAATCGCAGTGTAAACATAGAAGGAATAACAAAGTTGTAACTCCAAGTTTCCGACTGTGAAAAGTAAACGTCTCCTTTTTAGGTTATGGTATTGACATGTATAATAAAATTCCACAAACGATATTGAAATTTTCCGAGAATAAATTTAAAGTTTGTATTAAAAAGAAATTAATAGCTAAAGCTCGGTCGTTCGGTGCAGGATAACATGGATGATAAAGATGTGTAGATTTAGTGACGCTGTTGTTCATGCAAGATATTACCAAATTTCTATAAAACACAGTTTATACGAGTATATTATTTTCAAAAGAGTAACCGCTTACCGCGTAGTTTCTTGTCGATTCTTCTCTGCAGAATCTGCATTCCGAACCGGTGGTAGCTTCACTTTTAAAAATAATTACAATTTTAAATTGTAAAATGACGATTCGAAGGTGCTTTTAAAGCCTATTTATACAAAAATATTTTTGATTTTATCTCCCATAAAACGCCTACTAGTAACTTTGTAGGCGGTCGTAATTCATTGCTTCTTCTAATGTTAGTCGTAACACCATTAATTTTTGAGCCTTTATTTCGCCATTTTAGGTAATGTTAGTCTAAAAAATAATTATTATGAACTAACAAATACAACTATACTGTTGGCGCAGTTTGTAGTGGCTCTACTTTCTGCTCCGCGCTGATTGTAGGTTCGATTCCCGCTTGAGTCTGGGTGTAATATTTGTATTTATGTATTTATATATGTATTGTTTCCTTGTATATTTATAAAAACAACTGTTTAACTATATCAGTCGGCTATTACCTGTAACACAAGCCTTAAGTTGCTTACTTTAGGAACAGACGACCGTGTGCGTATTGTGTAAATATTTATTTAAATATAACATTTTAATAATATTAGAGTAAATAAATTATAATTTTGTAACGAATAGACTTTAGCTATTATAGTGTTTTAATATAATATAAACTTTGAATGTATTTCAAATAATTCTTAAAGGAAAGTACACATCTGAAGGCAGTCGGTCGCCATCCACTTAATTTCCCGGGAGTGATTCAATTCCCGCCCATAATTAATTCATTCATATTTAATTTCAACTTGTTTTACTAACGTTAATTTAACTATTAAATCTTAGGGTTTTTGTGTGTCATTTTTTTAATTATAACCTACATATCTCTATCTCTATCTATACTAATATTATAAAGAGGTAAAGTTTATAACTTTGTATATACGGGGTAATCTTCGCAAATACTGATCCGATCATTAAAATTCTTTCGCTAACAGAAAGCTACACTATTCAGGAGTGACAAGATAAAAGGAAAAAGATAAAAATATATAAAGATTTTAAATCAGCAGGATTTGAACCTGCGTCCTCTGACGTGCCGTGTCAACAATTCAATCTAATCAAGCATTATTATTTGCCTTAGAAATTAATTGGTGATTTTAAAACATTTATATTTATCTGATTGGCTGAAAATAGTGAGAGGCTACACTATTCAGGAGTGACATAGGCTATATTTTATTGTAATTGTACAAAAAAATTCAGTAAAAAAGAAAAATATTAAAATATAGGTATTATGAAAATGACAAAGAAACGAACGCCATCTATCGCTGTTAGATTTAACTATTTAATACTCTATTTTATTTACTGTCTATTTGAATCTATCGATGACGAAGTTTTTACGCTTTTTGATAGATGGCGTTGGAGCAACATATTATTTATTTAAGTGGTTTAATAATACTAAGAACTACACAACATAGGTAATGCATCACAAAGAAAAAGATAATTAACGCCCAACGAAGTGGGCACGGGTCGGCTGGTATATATATATAAAAATGAATCGCAGAATGTGTTGCTAAGCGCAAATCTCGAAAGCGGCTGAACCGATTTAGCTAATTCTTTTTTTATAATATTCCTTGAAGTACAAGGATGGTTGTTACGGAGACAAAAATTTATTTGATTAATTTCCTGAAAAAGTCTAAAAACAACACTTTTCTATAGTACCATACAAAAGATTCGTAATGATACTTAAAAGTCAATTAGAACTTTAATTACATACCATAAAGTTTAAGTGTTAGTGGAGGGGTTCTGGGAAGGATAAGTATTTAAAAAAAAATCGACTGTTAGGCGGTACGAAGTTCGCCGGGTCAGCTAGTATGTATATAAATAAAAATTAATCGCTAATGACGTTGCTAAGTGCAAACGTTAAGAACGATTGACCCCATTCGTTGTTTCTTAACCAACTTAAAAAAAGATAAGGTTATCAGTTTGGCTGAATTTTTTTCACGTGTGTTAACCTCATAACTTCTTACTGGGTGGACCGATTTCAATCATTCATTTCATTCATTTCATTTCATTTCATTCATGTGGTTCTGAGTTATGGCTAATAATGCGTCACCACTTGACTATTTTTTCGTCGACCTACGTTGCATTACTTGTTCATTTAATTGAAGTTGGCGTTTTTCCGTTTGTGTTTCGTGTTTCGTTCACAATTATTTTTAAAGATTTTAATATCTTAAATATCTAAAACTATTTACTTTAATATATTAAATAGCTATATCAGCCAAATCTCACCAAAAATATGTATGTGTACGTGTATGTTAAAGATATAATTATGTAGACGAAAATTTTCAAGCACAAAAAAACATAAATACAGATTTAGTATGTCTCTACCATTATACAACCTTTTAAAAGTGTCATCCCAACAGATGTAACTTCTCATCAGTCAAAGGGCATTAAAAGAGTATTTTTTACACAAAACGTCAGTCTGTAACAAAAACAAGGGTTAACTTTATGTATGTATAATAAAGTCGGTTCGTCCATCTGTCGCTGACAGAGGATGGGCGCTTAAAAATATAAGGACAAACGTGAAAATTAATATGTATGTATTGAGCCACGGGAACAGCGTTTGAAAATTTTATATTTGAAAAAAAATAATTGAAGTAATACTTCTTTTGGCGCGTCACGAATAAAACCGACACCCTGAAACGTCAGGCTAACGAGCTAGTCAACGAAGAAGAAGTTACCAACGTAAAGCTAGTTAGCCAATGAAGTATAACTTCTTACGTGCGTACATAAGTACACACACACTTTTTTTCTAATATTTTTATAAAAAGACGTCTATGTTTGTTGATCTTCCCATCGTACTTCAGTGAACAAGTAAAGCTGACGATCACGGTTACTAATAGTAGATGATATACCTATCCGCCAAACTGCAAGAGCGGCATTATGGAATAAGCTCCAACCATTTTCCTATATAGATAAAGAGGCTTAAGACCAGCTGTGGATACTTGCAATGGCAAAAAATAAAATTACATTGTATTCTTGACGACTATAGCCAATTTCTTTCATGTTTGGGTTATACATTCTAGCCAAAACTTTCACGTATATAACTCATAACGCCAGTTTAATGGCTCAATACAGAGCTATTAATTGTGCTGTTCCGCGGGCATCACACCGACCACACACGTGGTACCATCTTAATGTTGGTGTCATTACTAAAATATTTATTTCTACTAACTTTAATATGTTTACCTTTTCGTTATTTTTTATAATTTACATATGAAAATCACTTAAAGCAAGTTACTAAAAGTTTTAAATCTATACTAATATAATAAAGCTGAAGAGTTTGTTTGTTTGATTGTTTGTTTGTTTGTTTGTTTGTTTGTTTGTTTGTTTGTTTGTTTGTTTGAACGCGCTAATCTCAGGATCTACTGGTCCGATTTGAAAAATTCTTTCAGTGTTAGATAGCCCATTTATCGAGGAAGGCTATAGGCTATATATCATCACGCTAAGTCCAATAGGAGCGGAGTCCACGCCGACGAAGTCGTGCGCATAAGCTAGTTAAACATAAAATATTTACCTTATGTTTCGATATTTCTACTTCAAATCTATGTGGAATAGAGAATCACATTTGCAAAAATGCATTAAACCCTAAATTAATAAAATTGAGAACCTCCTCCTTTTTTGAAATTGGTTACGAAGATAATTAGTTTCATTTATCGATAAAGGCTAAAAAGACGGCTCTATTTCTCTAAAATCTCGTGCAGTGTCGTAAGTTCTACACCGATGCTCTCGACACGTACCTAGTGTAATCTCACTTCGATCAAATGGACGCTGCTTGAGACTTTTCAAACTAAATACTAAAAAGGGATAGACAAAGGAAATTTGCGGACAATCGGTGCGTCAGTTTGCGGAATTCCGTGAAAAGGATAGCAATTTTTTTTTTGTTTTCGAATTTTTCTAGAAATTCGGACTTCGTGGAATTTTTCGTTAATGTTTGAAAGGTAATGGGGTCTGTAAATTATAAACTTTACTCGCTACATATATTTATGTATAAACAAAAACGAGTGTGCTTTAGACCTTTGTGCTGTGTGGTTACGGCACTAAGGAATGTAGCCACCCCCTCTCTTCCCGTGGGTGTCGTAAGAGGCGACTAAGGGATAACACAGTTCCACTACCACCCTGGAACTTAAAAAGCCGACCGATGGCGGGATAACCATCCATGCTGGCTTTGAAATACACAGGCCGAAGACGGGCAGCAGCGTCTTCGGTGCGACAAAGTCAGCCCTGCGGTCACCAACCCGCCTGCCCAGCGTGGTGACTATGGCAAAACACATGAGTTCGCGTCATAATATCGGGCGCGAACTTGTGGAGGCCTATGTCCAACAGTGGACTGTGATAGGCTGAAGTGGTGGTGGTGGTGGTGCTTTAGACCACACGACTGAAGTAAAACTTACGAAATGTAACTTTCTATCTTTCTATCTTCACTAACTTATAACTCCCTTTCAACTTCCGTTCGCCTCGCCCGATCACACTTTTCGTAACGCACTCGTCACGCATACGCCAGCTTACTCCGAAAGTCAAGCGTGCGTAAAGAAGTTTTACTTCAAAAATAATTCGTTACTTTTAGGACTTCTAATGAAGACTTAATACTTAATAACGAATGACATATAATACGAGTAGAACCTGGGTGACCGAGCCTAGCTCGGTATTTTCATTTTATTTTTTGTTTTTATTTTTTTTCTCGGTATTTTTATATTTTAATTTTATTTAAATAATAAATCACGAGTGAAATTAAAAAAAAAGGAAAAAAATTAACCTGGAGACTGAGATTCGATCTCGGGTCAACACGATTTGACACCCGCCGATTTCCTAATTACGCTGTTACAGATATGTTGACAGTAGTGAAATTAAGCTTCGTATTGTAATGATATTTTTTCATTGCCTAAAAACAGGGATAAAACGACATTTTCTAAAAATGAATCCTAGCTAGATAAATTTATCACCCCCGAAATCCCCTGCATACTAAATTTCACGAAAATCGTTGGAGCCGATTCCGAGATTCAGAAAATATATATATATACAAGAATTGCTCGTTTAATAGTATAAGATAAGATAAGATTTATATATCTGTACTAGCAGTGCCCGCGACTTCGTCCGCGTGGAATTTAACAAAAAGTTATTGTTCATATAGAGTTTAGAGTTATAAAATAAATACATTTCTAAAATTAAAGTAGCGTAAGTTAGTCATTATTACATCAGCTATCTGCCAGTGAAAGCCCCGTCAAAATCAATTTTCATATGCATTTAGTAAAAAGCGATTATTTTAATATTACAAACAGACACTCCAATTTTATTTATTTGTATAGAAATAGATGTAATAGATGTATAGATAATATAAATTACCGTACACAAAACCTAAAAACACATATCATTTAGAAAAGTAACGTAATAATAAAAGTGTAACAGGTAATTTGACAGAGCTCCTCAAGCGGCAAATGGAACTGTAATACTGGCCATAAAATATGAGGACCAGAGAGACCGTGCGTACGTTTTTGAATTAACGTTGATTTACAACATGACGTACAGTTGACTTGTAAGTGGTAGAGACGCGTGTCTGTAAAATGTTACAGGTCTATGGTATCTATGGATACAAAAATAAAAAAGTAAATATGCATTATTAGATATCAGCTCAAAAAGCACTCGTCAAATTTCCATTAAACTTAAAGGGAACCACATGACACGCACCAACTTTTATTTAAAAACAAATTACCTATCGAAATCGGTCCACCTAGTTCAAAGTTCTGAGGTAGCATACAAATAAAAAAATATAGTCAGATTGAGAACCTCCTCCGTTTTTATTTTTTTTTTGAGATCCGTTAAAAAGAGCAAAGAATAACTTTAATCATCCTAGAAATGTGAAATAGTTTGTATAGCACTATGGTACGTGCTATTCATCATTTCTCGAAAACTAGTAACGTATAGACTACTTCCTTTTTCATTAAATGATAGCATTGAACTTTTTTTTAAATCGAGATATTAGGGACGTAAAGGGTTCTGTTGGAAATGTATATAAAATCGCGTGGTAAAAAATGCAAATGATTTTTTTTTCTACTTAAGAAAAGGGCACAGCCCGCACAGCAGGAAATTTCTTGCTCAAAATATGTAGCAGCCTGACTGGGGAAGTTCCTTGACCTTACAGAATATCACAGCTGAATAATACCGTTTTCAAGCAGTGTTGTGTTCCTGTTGATGAGTAAGGTAACCAGACCTCCTGGGGGAATTGGGGATAGGATCGGCAACGCGCTTGCGATGCTTCTGGTGTTGCAGAGGTCTTTAAGCTACGGTAATCGCTTACCATCATGTGAGCCGTACGTTTGTTTGCCAACCTAGTTATATATAAAAAACCGTGTGGTGTCGTGGGACACCAGATAGGATAGAAGATTAGTAGGATATATGTAGTAAAAGATTCAAATAATACTGATTTCAATAGTGTTATGTTCCTATAGAGAGTAATGTGACCAGAGTTTCAGAGCACTGCTTTGACACCGGCGACAGGCTTGCGTTACTTATTATGTTATAGGCATCCGCAGGCTGCTTACCATTACCAAAAAAATCTACACAATTTATATGGTATTGGAATAAAATTTGGATTTCTTTCGGAAGTTTCGCTATAAATTTATACATAACGACGGAATTCTTGTGTTAATAAATTAACGAAAAATTCAAGCTACGTGCTGTTAATCACGCAGTTCATTCTACTAACCTTTAAACCTTTTCGTACATATCTGATGAAAAACTTGAACTATTTCAGCCTTCACTGCAGCAGCCTGGAAAATATTTACTACTGGACAAAGACTTTTATTCTGCTAAGGGTTTTTGGCGCTTAATCCATCATCTTACATAGATGTAGATTGGCTATTTGGCTAATATCTCAGCATTTCTGCCATATATTTTTGTTTGTGGATATTATTATTTCTGTTCCGTTAGTACGTAGCTGTGCCCCGCGGTTTTACACGCATTAATTTGAGGAAAAAAATAGTCTATAGCCTACCTCGGTAAATGATAGCTCAGTTTTTAAAACAAAAAGAACTTTTCAATTCAAACTAGTAATTCTTAAGAGCTTTCTTGCTTTATAATATTATTCAGATTTTCCAGGCAATAATGGACACAAACAAAAGTAATCTAATTCGATTCCAAATTATTTTAATTTAATATAATTTAATTTTTTATTTCAATGTACATAAATGATAACAAACATTTAGATTTCACAACGGATCCCTAGATCTACACCCTCGGGAGGTGCATTAAGATCATTGCATGCTTTTTTGTTTGTTTCCACTGATCGAAATATCCGGAACATCCGCTTTATCCGGAATAACACGGATATTATTTGCATGCAAAATTTTAAAAACTGTTCGAGATTTATTAATTTTTAGACTTTTACACCAATATGTACGATGGGAAATATTTAGAGCTTATATTGTTATAGTAGTTTTTAATGAATGATATGAAAAAAATGCTTATAAGTAATTTTTATTTCCAGTAAGAGATCTAAACTGGAAACAACATTTACCCGATTATACAATAAGATTATTAAAATATATTAATTAATTTATCTATACTAATATATAAAGCTGAAGAGTTTGTTTGTTTGTTTGTTTGTTTGAACGCGGTAATCTCTGGAACTACTGGGCCGATTTGAAAAATTCTTTCACTGTTAGATAGCCCGTTTATCGAGGAAGGCTATAAGCTATGTGTCATCACGCTAAGACCAATAGGGGCGGAGTCCACGCCGACGAAGTCGCGCGCAGAAGCTAGTATTTAATAATTTTATTAATTATTTTACGATTCGTCCAAAAACATCTTACTACTGGGTATAGGCCTCTTTTTAATGTAGGGGAAGGATCAGAGCTTAATCCACCACGCTGCTCTATTGACGTTGACGGATATTAAAAAATAATTTCTGGATCTTAAAATTTTGTAAAGAAAGCCACAAATTTATTGGACCTTTATTTAGTTTGTTATGTATGTTTTTTTGAAGTTATACTTCTTTTGGCGCGTTAGAGAAAAATGATGAGAGTAAATTTTTACAATGCGCATGTGGATACGAAGTAGTTCAAGCATGCATTAATAGATGCCACTAGTTTTGCAGACAAGAAAGTAGTCTTTATCATTTCTAAGAGATGGCGTTGTGGACTAAAACAAGAAAGTAGTCTTTATCATTTCTAAGAGATGGCGTTGTGGGCTTATTGTCTAATTAATTATTAAGTGGTAGGTTTCTTGGAATAGTCCATTGAAATGTTACATTTTTTTGGGCTTACCTTGCGTTTGTCAGAGGACGCAATTTTATTTTTTAGATATGAAGGGGGGGTTACTCTAATGCTAAATCCAAGTTTGTGGGTTTGTAGTCCTTGTGCAACGGCCGCCATCTTGGAAAAAGAGGTTCAAATGGTTTTTATTGTTTATCTGCCAAACTATAAGTGTCACAAAAAAAATTATTTAACATTTTTTGTTGCAAATAAAATTATCTACAACTTATGTTCAGTAATTTTTAGTCGTAGAATCATAAATAAAAAAGTTATAAATGAAAAACCATAAAAATTTAAGAGAAAAAAATCTATTTGTCGATAAAACTTTATTTCTATACATTTTACAAAAAAATAATATTAGACCATTTTTATAGACAATATTTTAAGGAACAATTTTTATCCGCAACGTTTTTAAATTTATTTATTATTTAAGGTTTTACAGCGCTGCGAAGCGAATACTATTCTTCAGTATTCATAACAATACGTGAATATAAAATATAAATATTCATGATTTGCCCTAATTTTTAATCATCTTGTTATTTTTTTAATGATGATCTTTTTAATTATTGATAATAAAATATTGTTAATATATAAATAATTCGGGATTTGACACTCTACCTACGAGTTAGAGTCTGGAGACGCGTTTTTTTACGCGCGTGATTTTCTAAATTACAACTACTCTGTCCTCGGTCTTTTTGATGGACCAAGCTGCGGCTCAGCGGCTGGTTGGCTTACTATATTAAATACTTGAGGGAGAACCGGAGAAGGAAGTGAGAAAGAAGTGTGAAGTGGTTTTATGTACGGAGACGTAATTGCGTATAACTTACTGTTTCTCCATGCTTTTTCAGGATGTGACACAACTTTAGGTGCTTACAATATGGGTAAACTCAAATTTCTGAAAACCCTGGAGAAACATCTAGAGTTAGCAAGTGGAACGGCGTTGTTCCTCAACAAGAGAGTTGACCCTGCACTGCTTACTGTCATCGGTGAACGTTTTTTATCATTATTTATGGGGAGACTTGCAGCAAAATAATGGAGACCTCGAAATTAATTGAAGAAAATGATTTGGAAGATGAACCACCGACACTGACGCCACTTTCTTGTCCGGTTCTCCCTCAAGTATTTAATATAGAAAGCCAACCAGCCACTCGCCGCAAGACCGAGGACAGTAGTTGTGATTTAGAAAATCACCGTGGATTATGCCAGCTGCGGATACCACGTAATATAAAAAGCGCCTCCAGACTCTACCTCGTAGGTGGAATGTCAAATCAAGAATTATTTATACAATTTAAATAATTAAAAAATCGTCATAAAAAAAAATTACAAGATGATTAAAAATTAGGCCAAATCATAAAATTTATATTTATATTCACGTATTGGATTTGTATGAATAGTGAGGAATTGTATTTGTTTCGCAGCGCTGTAAAACCTTAAATAATAAATAAATTTAAAAATGCTTAGAATAAAAATTGTTCCCTAAAACATCGTCTATAAAAATGTTCTGATATTATTTTTTATAATATGATTAGAAAAAAAAGTTTTATCAACAAATAGATTTTTTCTCTCAAATTTTTATGGATTTTCGCTTATAACTTTTTTATTTATGATTCGACGACTAAAACTTACTGAACAAAAGTTGTAGATAATTTTATTGGCAACAAAAAATGTTTAATAATTTTTTTTGTGAGGCTTATAGTTTGGCAGATAAACAATAAAAACCATTTGAACCTCTTTTTCCAAGATGGCGGCCGTTGCACAAGGACTACAAACCCACAAACTTGGATTTAACATTAGACTAACCCCCCCTTCATATCTAAAAAATAAAATTGCGTCCTCTGACAAACGCAACCCCAAATGTAACTTTTCAATGGACTAGAAGTATTTTAATAGATACTCTAGTTTGAAGTATTATAACTTCTTACGTGCGTACATAAGTACACACGTTTTTTTGTATACTTCTGTTATGTAATATGTACTGAGGCTGGGCACAGCAGGAAATATCCAGCTCGAAATCTGGAACAGCCCAGCTGGAGAAGTAACTCGACCTTACAGAAGATGATAGCTAATAACGAAAACAATACACAAGCACAAACGCTTAGATCACGACAAACATCTTTATGGCCAATAGAAGTGTCTGTCGTGAGCGGAGATACAACCCGCGACCGCCAGTGTAACAGCCAGTACTGTGCGCGCCAACTTCGTTTATCATTAACAAATTATAAAACTTGACAAAAAATAAAGATGACATTCTTTCGACACTGACTTTGTAATTTTTTCTTATATACTTCTGTTATAGATATGAAACAAAGTGTAGTGAAATAATAAAATCCAGTTGTTACAAATTACTTTATTTACACTTCTTCAATTCCACTTAACATATCTTATATCGACTTTATTAATACAATTCCTTTTCCTTATATCGACTTTACTAATGCAACACCTTTTCAAGACTTCTTGTCGGTATCGTTGATATCAGAAGAATGCCCCTTTTAAAAAGTCAACAGACTATTTATAAGCTAAGACCGGAAACAAAATATTTTTTAAAGAATTAATTTACTAAACGTGTTTCCGGCCTGTAACAGACCGGAAACCCGTCCTAAAATAATATAGGCAATCTCCTTAATCAATTAATTGCTTATAATAAGTATAAAAATAAATAAAATGTAAATATAAAGTAAATTTGATTTTTACAAACAATTCAAAATAAATACAGATCCATAGCACAAGAAATAGTCAAATTCACTACTTATTCTAAATATATTTTTATAACAAGTGTATAAAATATTTTAAATTATAACAAAATCATTACATTCGGCCATCCTACTACGTGCGGTCTCCTGACGCACGTAAAAATAAATGTGTATTAAAAATGTCTATGTAAAAATAAAGTATTAATATCGGATTATTTTATTAATTAATCCTTATTGAAGTTTTAATCATTACATTCGGTCATTATTTGGTCTAAAACTGATTCACTTTTACCATCTTCACCATCAGAATACTTCGCAAGTACATCTAGAATTGTCTGATTAGTGATTATATTGCAACATATGTATATACAACTGCATTTATTATATTTTTAATTCCGTGGGATTCGCAAACACTTGAAGGATATTGAAGTGAATGAGTTACCTCGATCCAAAACTATTCGAGATGGTAACCCGAAGTCATAAAAAATATATAATAAATACAGTCGTTTTAGTCTTTGTATCTTATGCGGTTCTTAGAAATAAATATATGTCGCAGATCAGAAGTAGGTACGAGAAGAACGAACGGATGACCGAATTACTAAGTATTAAATGGACTCACCGAGCGGGTACCGTCTATCGCGTGGCAGAGAGACAACTCGACGCAGTGCCCGGGACTTGTGACCCGAGTGTTGGTTTACGGCGGCGCCGCCTAACAATGCGCATTGGCACTCACCACCACCGGTCGAGTTGCCCAATCAGTAACAATTAATTCGTGTACACAAACTAACTATTAGAAGAGTCGAGGTTAAGCTACTAGCAGGATACACAAGTGCACCGCGCGACGCCAGAGCCAGGACTGCCTGAGCCGCGGTTGCACCGTTCGTTTTATGCATGACAGAATGACTCGAATAATAGAATGATGTAGGGTATTTATTACAACCTTAGGTATTTTTAACCAAAAAAACAAAATATCGCTCGACTATCCTGACAAAAATTTATTCAACATCTTAATATCTGGTCCGGTACACACTGACCCTTTGGACTAGAAACAATTGGTTTCAGTTAGTAAGTCAATCAGTCACACCAGTCACAATATGGTTAACATCATTATCATTACAGTCATATCAATATGGTAACACTGATCTTGGTTTAAAATATGAAAACCCCTATAGTTCAAACAGGTGAGATTCCTGCAGCGCATCACTCATCATTACAAACAGTCTGGTCTGAGTCGTCGCCCACTAAAAGCAGGCGAGACCCCTACAGTGAATCATGGATCGTCTCCCACAACAGCAGAAGAGACCATACTAATGTAAAACAGGCTGGTCGGAATCGTCGCCCACTAAAGCAGGCGAGACCCCTACAGCGTAACATGGATCGTCTCCCAGAACAGCAGGAGAGACCACACTGGCCCGCATTGTTTATCTCTTTATCTTTTTTTTAAACATCTCTTTTTTTTTCACTCCATTTACTATTCATCTCTTAAGTACTTTCGTTAGCTCTGTGAGCATTAGCTTGTATCATAATGTCAAAAGATATTGTACAAAGTCAGTATTAGAGTCGGCACACACACACAGTATCGCAGTAATTGGCAGTCATTGTATCAGTTGACAGTCATAGTATCAGAATCATTCTGGGATTACTTCCATTAAACCGAAAAATTAACTAATTATTATAAGAATAGGCCAGTATGGGTCAGTGTGGGCCTTGTTTCTCCTTAATTAATTAATAAACTACAAATATCAGAGTCACATTTGCGAATAGTAATATCTTGTCCAAAAATAATATGAGGACAGGTTTACAGTGGTGTTTTTTCATGAACTAAAACTACTACATGAACTAAAATTACTAAATCTGTTTAAATGATGACGACTCGACTTGCGCTTCGATCTACCGCACGATAATTCAACTGGACTACGCGAACGCGATTCACGTGGCATCGTGAAATAAATTATTCACTAGTAACACTTTTAGTGGGCACGAGAACAGTATCCCACTTCTGATGTCGCAGATCAGAAGTAGGTACGAGAAGAACGAACGGATGACCGAATTACTAAGTATTAAATGGACTCACCGAGCGGGTACCGTCTATCGCGTGGCAGAGAGACAACTCGACGCAGTGCCCGGGACTTGTGACCCGAGTGTTGGTTTACGGCGGCGCCGCCTAACAATGCGCATTGGCACTCACCACCACCGGTCGAGTTGCCCAATCAGTAACAATTAATTCGTGTACACAAACTAACTATTAGAAGAGTCGAGGTTAAGCTACTAGCAGGATACACAAGTGCACCGCGCGACGCCAGAGCCAGGACTGCCTGAGCCGCGGTTGCACCGTTCGTTTTATGCATGACAGAATGACTCGAATAATAGAATGATGTAGGGTAGGTGAATATCGCAGGTACCGACATTAATA
Organism: Melitaea athalia; assembly: GCA_905220545.2. Taxonomy (NCBI): domain Eukaryota; kingdom Metazoa; phylum Arthropoda; class Insecta; order Lepidoptera; family Nymphalidae; genus Melitaea; species Melitaea athalia. Next base: position 12,569,168 of record HG992203.1, read on the forward strand.
AGTATCTGTATTGATTCCCCGACATATATATTTAGTAAATCCGTTGATTACAGTGAGAATATAAGTATTGCTACTGTTAGGTACTTTTGTCAAACGGACCTAAGTGATCAATATGAATAGTGTTGGAAACGATTGGCCACTTCTACGTCGTGATGTATCGTCTTTATTACTCGTAATTGCACATTTATTACACGATTAAACATATTTTTAATGAACTTTCGCTATTTCGGGAACCAGTAAACAGAATGAATTCTCTCAGTTATTTCGGAAAACCTTAGTGACCGGCGTCATCATGATTAGACTTCTACAGTTCTATACCCTATTATTCTAAATAACGTAATTTTTGTTTAAATATTCTTAGTTTCTTCGTCGGACTCGGACTTGATTTAAGAAGAGAATTTTAACTATTCGCGAAATATTTGGGTAAGGTTAAGAGCCAATTACTAGTTTCAATTCTATAAACAGTTATTGAGTCTTCAATCACTTCAGGTGATTGTTTAGTATTATGGGTCAATGTATGCGACCCATACGATCCCTTGGACGGTATTCTATACTGAAATAGAATTCGCTAATCAAAAGCTACCACCTCGCAATCCAGAGAAAAAGATCGCGCTTCAAAACAATATTTTCTAGTCTCATTATTAAGGGCCCGATAATCAATGCATAGGCGTTATCCACCCCCTTTTTTACCATAATGACTCTGGTAATTGGAACTGGACTCTTGTATAATATCCTTTTGCAATAATCCATTTACTATCTCACGGACTTGACTTCTCTCAGAATAGTTATGAACTACAGGTCGCTAATAAATCTATTTTCATTTCAGCAAAGCTAACAGTCTATTTCGCTAAGATTAAATGCAAAAAGTCGCGGTCATTAAGTACAAGAGAGTGAAGGTTAAATAGAATTCCCTTATCGACCCCGGGACCAACTTTAATGTCCGAAATTAACACGGGATCTAGTTTTGCATTATCTTTAATTACCTATACTATTAGTATGGATAACTTTATTTTCTATAAAAGGGGAATGGCCTAACTATGCGACATTTGTCTGGAAACCTTAAGGTCTGATTTTACCTTGTCAAACTACTCATTTTTTTCATTTATTTATATATTATTTTTTTTTAATTCTGTACTATTAAATTCTACAGTAATGTCGTACTTTACTGACGGGTAGTGAAGCTCCCTGTGCATAAACAACTACAGACTATGAAACAGTTCTTGAAATACGATAAATCATTCATATGTAAAAAAAATAATTTGACTTCGCGTAATTATTATTCCTATAAATTTAAACAAAGAAAAGAAACAAAAGTAGCATCTATGACTGCAAAATTGATTATTTGCAAGGAATGAAATCGAAATTTTGAAATTTAAAAACAAACAGTTAAGGAACAATAACGCTGTTCATTAATTTATTTATCTTTTGACTGCCTTAAAATTAACTATGCACGCGTTAGTGAAATTTACCTTACAAACGCGTAGTTAATAAAGTCTAGATCAAGTTTAGATCCAAATTTATGAGCAATTATACTTGAAACATCACATAATGACATAACTACCTACATTTTTATTTAACAACCTAGCCATGCAATGGATATACAAATTAAACAAGTAAAATTCGTAAATAAACTAACAAATTAACTAATAAACGGCTAATTAATATTTTTAAACTAAAAATATTTCATTACATCGATTGAAAATTGTTCCTAAATAAAATCTATTATTATTTCAAATCGAATCGTTAATAACGTGTGAGAGAGTCACCTAATTTCAAACTTGCTTGAACTGTCAAAAGTAAAAACGAATGGACATAGTACAGACAATTTAGTTATTGCTAGAAATTATTTATCATTATCGACTCTTATAAGCACCCTGCTGTATTTGATACTCTTTCTAGTCTTATAGCCACTGTAGCCCTCAACATAAATATCATCACCAAACTTTGGGTTAGATGTGACAACCACAGAGTACAATGAATATACGGTGACAACTTCGAATAGTCCTGACATCGAAATATTACTTTCAGTAACCAAATTTAACTTTAGGCAATCCGAAGACCGAGATTTATTATTAAAATCAGGACTTTAGGGTAAAATAATAACGGATTATTATCTTTAAAATAAGTCACACAAGCAAGTTCAGTGATGTTCTGACATATCAGCATGGACGATTGAAGAAATTCGTCATTGACTACCAATATCTCTATGTTAACGTCAACTTCATCTAATTTTAATTCTACGCTACTCCTAAATATAGTTAAAACTTAAAATTTTTAGAATTGTCAAGTCCTTTGATAGCAGGTAAATTTGTAGTCTTTTAGCAAATAAAGACCTTTAGCATCAGATTCACGAATTAAATTACACTCTCTACCAAATTCGATAAAAGCTACTAAATTTGTATTATTAACTTTTACATTCTTATAAAATTTGTTTCCACCATTATTCGTGGTCGAAATAGTTATATATTAATATGTGAAGAAAAACTTTGTACCCCTTTTTCGAAAGTTGCGCGGACGGAGAAGTATGAAATTTCGCACACTTAGGAGTGGGAAGGAGTATAAAATACTACTTTTTTTTTAATTATGCATAAAATTAAATTAAATCATTTTTTTTTAAACATTACACACTATCTTATATTTGACACCCACGCATATATTATCTATATTCTCTTATATTTATTATTATAAGAACAGTCTTGGACAACAGAATCTTAATAATGTTCAAACTTATAATTTAAATTAATTATGGTCGAATTTCGACCACTGGGGACGACCACTAGTCATTTGAAGTTGACGCAAAGCTACTTGTTCGGATTGACACGATACTGTCGCTATGTTCCTACCCGCGAATGAACCGATATCTTATATGGGTTGTTTTAAACTGAGAAAATTCAATAAGTCTTCCGGTTCATCACATCTTAATGCCTGGGCACTATTTCTAATTAACGTTTCTCTAATTTTACATCTATTTAATAAAGCTAATTTATCGTAAAATATTCGTGTTAATTTTCATTATTCCTAGTGATTCGGGCTAACATTGCTTCAAGAAGCCAACCATAATTTTGCTCATTAGGAAACTTACTTTTAATGTTTGGAAGAGGATCAAAACACCTCTTTGCTAAGCCAGAAAGTTTTTGTAAGCAAAATGCATGGTCTGCTTCTCATCCCATTCGTAATTGGCAGCACATTCATTTACTTTCATTTATATTACATTCCAGTACCTCTTTTGTGGACCAGTTGCTAGTTCTCTTGCGTCTGACCTGTCGTCACTCGAATATTCACTGCTGAACGTGGACGGGCTGACCGGCCGCGTCTCTTCTTTGATTTAGTCTCAGACCGCTTCACCTCTTCGGTCCTAGTCGGGGAATTTCGCTTTCTTTGATTTCTCCTTGACCTTGGGGCTCCTCCTCAGGAGTCATCACATTGTCGGAGTTCATTGCCACAAAACAAAATCAATATTAGATTTATATCATTAAAATAAAAGATAGATAAAGATGTAGGTACTTAAAATATTTCTCAAGACATAACCTTTACAATTTCATTCAATTTTTAAAATAAAAATGAAATAAAAGATGTAGATATTTCTCAAGACATAACCTTTAAAATTTCATTCAAACTTTAAAATAAAAATTAAACAGAAGATGTAGGTACTTAAAATATTCCTCAACTCATAACCTTTTTAAAATTTAATTTAACAGATTTAGCTCGTTATTGATAATAGAAAACCACATTAGACGTAATCATATTACCCATTTTGCTACAATACATTTGGCTCGCTAGGTACACAACTTCTATCGATAAGCACACTTGGCTTCTAAATAACTAGAGCTCACTTGGCTCGCTAGGTACACATGACCTCTAAGCACACATGGCTTTTAAATAACTAGAGCTCACTTGGCTCGCTAGGTACACATGACCTCTAAGCACACATGGCTTTTAAATAACTAGAGCTCACTTGGCTCGCCAGGTACACATGACCTCTAAGCACACATGGCTTTTAAATAACTTGACCTAAAATTCTTGATGGAGCATACCTAGGTAATACTTAACTTTATCTATAATACTTGTAAAATTCATAACCCAGTAAAATGTTAAATATATGTGGGTAATCTGATTCCGATCTAAATTACCAATCAAATTCTTTATCCAATATAACTTTAAATGGGAATTATCTAATTTAACTTCACGTACGAAATTTATTATATAAAATCAAAAATCTTAAAAATACTTCAAAATTCGTAACCCAATAATATGTTAAATATATGTGGGTAATCTGTACTAAATACCAATAAAATTCTTTATTCTTTATCCAATATAACTTTACATGGGAAATATCTAATTCAACTTCACATACAAAATTCATTATGTACAATCAAAAATCATAAAAGTTTTTGTACATACCTTATCTTGGTCCTTGTCCCGCTTCTGACTTGTAGTGAAATAATAAAATCCAGTTGTTACAAATTACTTTATTTACACTTCTTCAATTCCACTTAACATATCTTATATCGACTTTATTAATACAATTCCTTTTCCTTATATCGACTTTACTAATGCAACACCTTTTCAAGACTTCTTGTCGGTATCGTTGATATCAGAAGAATGCCCCTTTTAAAAAGTCAACAGACTATTTATAAGCTAAGACCGGAAACAAAATATTTTTTAAAGAATTAATTTACTAAACGTGTTTCCGGCCTGTAACAGACCGGAAACCCGTCCTAAAATAATATAGGCAATCTCCTTAATCAATTAATTGCTTATAATAAGTATAAAAATAAATAAAATGTAAATATAAAGTAAATTTGATTTTTACAAACAATTCAAAATAAATACAGATCCATAGCACAAGAAATAGTCAAATTCACTACTTATTCTAAATATATTTTTATAACAAGTGTATAAAATATTTTAAATTATAACAAAATCATTACAAAAGTATAAAATTATTCGAAAACGGGATATTTACCATGTTTATTATTTTCGCTTTGCGGAGCTCGATATTTCGACATTAACTGCGAATGTCTTGATCACGAGACACCTGCAAAGTGAAAATAATAAACATGGTAAATATCCCGTTTTCGAATAATTTTCGTAATAGAAGTAACCATGTTAATCTAAAATCTTATAAAGTATAAAATATTGTATTAAATTAAAACGTAAAAAAGTGTGTGTGTACTTATGTAAGCACGTAAGAAGTTATACTTCATTGGCTAGCTAACTTCACGTTCACAACGCCATCTTTTAGAAATAATAAAAACTACTTTCTTATGGAACTACGAACGTTCTGCAAGAGTAGTGGCATCTAATAATATAAGCTTGAACCATGATAAACTAGCTAACTTCTAGCTAGCTAGCATCGAAAAAATTTCCTCTCATCATTTTTCTATAACGCGCCAAATGAAGTATAACTTCAAAAACAAACCACTAATACACGAGTACGATAAACATGCGAATTTATAATAATCAATAAAGACAAGAAATTTAATCAAGCGAAATAGTACTTTTACAAAAGTGGATTCGATGTAATAAATACACAAGATATGTGTCTTACATTTGCGTGGTTGGCGTCACGCCAATCGGTTTAGTGTGTCCTTGATAAATTGTACAAATACCCTCATATATGCGATGGCGCTAAATATTAAGCTTCCATAGTTATTAATGTTGTTATTAAGTAAGATTATCTTTCAAAATCTTGATAAAAGTCTATTGGTATCTTAAATTGAAGTTTTGTTACAATTTCTTAAGATTTTGTAATATCTAAAGGTATTTCCTTTCGATGATAGGTTTTCGCCAATATTAATAATTGTAAAATGTTTTTTATTATCATATCAAAATTTCGATCCAGCGTGATTCGAACCCGCACTCCCAACATACCGTGTCCGGTGCTCTAGTCATTAAGCTATGGAACGATGTAACCGCCGAATCGAAATTTGTATGTCGAGGGTGCGGGTTCGAATCCCGCTGGATAGAAATTTTGATATGATAATAAAAAAACATTTTAGAATTTCCTCATGTGTGGGAAATACAAAAATAAAATAATACGAATTAATAATTGTGTTTACTCGAAAACGAAAAAAACCCCACTTCAATTACATTGACAAGTAATACAATAAACGGAGTTAAACTGAGTGACAGGATAAGAAATAGTGAGATACGGAAACGTTGTGGTCTGAAAGAAGATGTAGTGACAAAAATTGAGAAGGGTATGCTGAGATGGTTTGGCCATGTTGAGAGAATGAATGAAGAGCGATTGACGAAAAAAGTGTATAAGGCGAGTGTGAATGGGAGTGTTGGAAGGGGTAGACCTAGGCGGACATTTCAAGACCAAATCAGTGACGTCTTGAAAAAAGGCCAGGTCAAGAGTACCCTATACCGAAGAGCATGTATGAAAGGAATAATAAAAGTGGATGAAGCGAAACAAGTATGTAAGGATCGTAGCAAGTGGAAAGAAGTGGTCTCTGCCTACCCCTACGGGAAAGAGGCGTGATTATATGTATGTATGTAATACAACGTAAGTAGACGAAAAGATAGTCATAGTAAATAAGCGTTATCAAAGATACAGTACAGTAAATGCTTTCATACTATTATACCTATAGGTATCTTATATGTATAAACAACTGAAAGCTCTGTAAAACTGTCAGCGTCACTAAGCATCAGTGTCAATGAATGTCAACGTCAGGAGTTACACACGATTTCATTCGCAAGATTTTTTTCATACCCCGGATATTATAACATGCTTTATGGAGAGTAACTATTGAGACTTTATTTATTCTGAATGATGTTACAAAACTAGTAAAAGTTTTAATTAAAATTAATAAAAATACTGAGCCATACCGAATTAAATTTTTATGAGATCAAATGACAATTCCGCATCGAACAAAAAAGTGAGTGCGTATAAAGTACAACTACAGGCAAACTAATTTTTAAGTCTCGTTTATATAATTATATACAAATCTTAAGCGCCATCTAGTTAGTTTACATTGCAATACTATCGATATTCATGTAGAACTTTGTAACTCCGAGGTCAGGACGTAGAGTGGAAGACCTCAGTGAGGTATCTGGGGTGCCACATCGACCGGAGGCTGCGCATGGTTCCCACGGTGAACCGTGCGGTGAACCACGCAGCGGCGGCCCGGTCGAAGCCCCACTCCGTCTTCACATCCAGACTGCCCCTCAGAACCAAATTGATGGTCTACGGTGCCTACGTCCGCTTGCGCCTGACGTATGCGGCCCCGGCCTGGTACGCGCTCTGCTCGGCGACCCAGGCCAGAAGATTGCAAGTCCAGCAGAACCGTTGCCTGCGCTTGATTACAGGAGCTCCGTGGTATGTCAGAAACGACGTACTTCATCGAGACACCAGGACGCCCACCGTGGGGGAGTATGTGCGTCGCCTCGCGCGCGCTATGTTCGCTCGAGCGGACAAAGGCGCGTGCGTACACCTCCACGGGATTGCCCCGCTTCATGCGAGACCGCCGGAAGGGCGTCCTCTACCTCGCGAGCTCCTGCAAGCACCACCGAGCCGACCCAGCGCGGACAGCGGTGGCGACGATCTGGATGACGTGGGGGAGGACAATTAGAGAGACCACCCGATAAGAGACAACACCCGACAGGGAACGACCTGACGATAGGACTACCACTTGACCGACGACCCCAATGGCTACAGGCCCTGGCCCATTATAACGGGCCAAAACAATTTGACCCCGGTGGCAAAATGCCCCGGTGATGAAAGCCCGGGTAAAGAGGGTAACCTCAAGGCCCGTACCCGGTCAGGCCCTCGGGTCTGCCAGGACGATCCACTGCTGCAGAACTTTGTAGTTTCAATACTCGTAGTACACGGTAGGTGGCTCTGTTGTTCGACAAAAACGTTGCACATCTTCGTAACGCTAATATCACAGCCCATGAAATACGCTGTGCTAATATTATTATTATTGCGTTTCATCCGTAAAAATTTCACTCTCATCGCCTAAAGAAGTTTCACTTCAAAAATTATCACGTAAATCGGATCAGAAATCTGGATATAATCGGTGAACACACATCAAAAAATACCAACCGGATTCAGAACTTCCTTCTTTTTAAGTCGGTTGAAATAGTTTCTGACAATCCAAAATGTTTAAATAGTATGCTTCGCATTCAGCCTCTAACATCCCACTGCTGGTCATAGGCCTCTTTCTCCGTTTAGGAGAAGGATTGGAGCTTAATCCACCTCACTGCTCCACTGCGGGTTAGCAGATATATGTTCGCTACTATGAGTAACAATCGCTATCAGGTGTACATGATAACAACCGGGACCGACGGCTTAACGTGCTCTCTGAGGCACGGTGGGGAGGCTCAAAAGGATAGACATCCAAAAGGCACGGTGAGGATACCCAAAAAGACAAACATCCAAACCGGAAAGAAATATTTATACATATACAAACATCCATCCCGAGTGGAATAGTACCCGCAATCCGTCAGTGTTTAGGCGACTACTCGCACCACTACACCATAGAGGTTGTTCAAGTATTAGAAGTTATTGTAATAAATACATTAAAACTAGAAAATCAATTTTAGATAAGTAACATTGAAAAGAATTTGCATAGGTCGTAAAAACGTACCCAGCTTAGTAAAATTTGTTTTGAATATAAATAGCACCTGCTTACAAAAGAGCTTCGCTATAAAAGTTAAAGATAATTGCAATAATGGACTCGAATATCGACGTTATAAGCCTGTTCCATTTCATTTTAACATCAATATACAAAGTGGACGATACCGTGATTTTGTGATCGCTGAATAAACTTTTATGATGATCGTTATGGTGTAGTGGTACGTGCAGACGCCTGAAGACTGATGGTCGTGGTTTGGTTCCCGCTCAGGGTTGTGGAAATATTTCTTTTCGGTACGTGTATCGGTCCTTGTGGGTTTCGCTACAGCACCTTGCAGAGCACGTAAAGGTTTACCGGTTATACAGCCCTAATAACGATTGTTACTAGTCACTACACTCGAAAGAGAGTAATGTGTTTGACTAAGTTTCGATTCTTCTCCTACATGGAGAAAGAGGTCCCAGCTGTGGGATATTACAATCAATTTACTCGAAAAAAATTGTTTATTAGGCTTATAGGTCTTAAAAACTGGTTATTGGTCGAAAAAAATTTGGTCTCTAAAGTTGGTTTATGGACGATAGTTTAACGTGACAACGTCATAACAAAACGTCTCCTCGGACGCATAGTCCAATCGAGTGGAAGAGAGATAGATGCGGCGCAAGCGTACATGTGCGTAACGGGACAATGAGCGTAACGCTACAATGAATCATCCTTTTTGTGCATGCCGCCGGCGTTCATCGATTTATTAGAGGTTGTCACTTCAAAAATACTGCACCAATGTTAATATTCTTGCACTAACAAAGGACGTGTTATTCAAATCATAAATGGGCTCTATAACATCACAATGTCATTGAAATTAAATTGACATTTCAAGAGACAGACTTCAAATGATAATATCATCTTCATGTACTCGTCAAATTTTACAAATACACGAAAGGAAACGTATACCAGTCCATGTAATATACCATCGCGTATTCAGTATCCTTGACAGGAAAATCTCATTTCCTTATTGTATTTATATTTCCCGTTGCTTTCAGATGTATTACATGTTTCAGGATGCTGTGAAAGTGTGTGGATTATCTGTGTATATTTGTTGATATAACAAAGTCTCTTAATTTTATATTATTATATTACTTGCTATTAATTATAGTTTGGGCACAGCAAGAAATGTCCTGCTCAAAACTTGTCATAGCCTGACTGGGAAAGAACCACAATCCCACAGACAAACGCAGCCAAGTAAATAATCTTAATAATAAATATTCTAAAAACATAAAGTGTTATTTAAGACAAGACTAAATTTAATAATTGACACTTTTTGATGTGAAACATCTATAGGCAAGGAGTAAACCTGATTGTTGGCGTGGCGATACAGGCCGTGGCGACGCGTCGCCACTAGAGTTGCCAGATGGTCGGGATTCGTCGGGATTGTCCCGACATTTCGTATGATGTCCAGAGTCCCGAAAAAATACTAAATGTCCCGACAAATAACAACTAATCAAAAATCTCAAACTATCGCGATAATAATAATCATCATCAGTCATCATCAGTTCAGCCTATTGCAGTCCACTGCTGGACATAGGCCTCCCCAAGTTCGCGCCAGACATCCCGGTTTTCCGCAATCCTCATCCAGCCTACACCGGCAAGCTTACGAATAATATGTAATCTAAAATTCCGTAAAGAGTGAGAATCATTTCATTACCACTTAGTCTAGTCGATAAGTTAAAAATGGTCGAAAATAAAGATACTGCTCTTAAAATTATGTGTGATAGCTTATTGCATCCGGAATGACGCCTATAAAAATGTTTTAAAATCGTGTATTAATATTAATGTATTAAGCACGTAAAAAATTGCACACAAACAATTAAAAAAAGGAAAAAATGGCCTTTCGTTTTTTGCCAATATTTCATAAACTGTTAATTGTATTTAAGAAATTTAAAAAAAAATCTGAAAGAGGAGGTCCAATGAAAAAGTCCCAGCTCCCGGAACTCTATCTCCATTATTTATAATTTAAAAAAATGGGTCTCCGCGTGATATTTTTAGGTTGCGCGCGCGGCGTCAAAAGCGAGTACGACAAATTGATAGATCCATATGCATTTAGTAAAAAGCGGTTATTTTAATATTACAAACAGACCCTCCAATCAAGGGCGGATCCAGCTTTGGCGCCAGGGGGGGGGGGGGTCACAGTCATGGTCAAGGCGCCAGGGGGGTCACATAGTCGTGGTCAAGTAAAAGAAGTTGTAATTTAATTTTTATAATGATAGATACAGGTAAAAAGTAGGTATTTTATTAATATATGTAGGTACTGTACTTAAAAATACCTATATTGTGACAAAAATCTTGTTTAACAATTTTAATTAGTGGTCCACCTAGGTCCTGGACACAGCCCAGGGGGGGGTCATCACCCCCGTGCCCCCCCCCCCCCCTGGATCCGCCAGTGCCTCCAATTTTATTTATTTGTACCTATAGATATTTGTATCTCCATGATATAGTTCCGGGAGCTGGAAGTTTTTTATTGGGAATTTCCTCTTCTTTCAGAATCTTTTTATGAAACTTCTTAAATATTAACAGTTTATAAAATATTGGCAAAAAATGAAAGGCCATTTTTCTCCTTTTTTAGGGTTCCGTACCCAAAGGGTAAAAACGGGACCCTATTACTAAGACTTCGCTGTCCGTCCGTCCGTCCGTCCGTCCGTCCGTCCGTCCGTTCGTCCGTCCATCCGTCCGTCCGTCCGTGTGTCTGTCACCAGGCTGTATCTCAAGAACGGCTATAGCTAGAGAGTTGAAATTTTCACAAATTATGTATTTCTGTTGCCGCTATAACAACAAATACTAAAAACAAAATAAAATAAATATTTAATGGGGGCTCCCATACAACAAACGCGATTTTCTTGCCTTTTTTTGCTCGATATCAATAATGGCAACAGGTAGGCACTTGAAATATTCACAAAATACTCAGTTCTATTTTTACTTTAATAATAAATAATAAAATTAAAATAAAATTAATATTTAAGGGGGGCTCCCATACAAAAAAACGTCATTTTTGCCTATTTTTGCTCTCATACAACAAAAGTGATTTTTTTAGCCGCTTTTTGCCCGATATTAAAATCAATGTACCTAGTCAATGGTACGGAACCCTTCGTGCGCGAGTCCGACTCGCACTTGGCCGATTTTTTAATTGTTTGTAACTTGTGCATTTTTTTATGGACTAAATACACGCTTTTAGAATATTTTTCTAGGCGTCATTCCGGATCCAATAACGCATAAGCTATCACACATAATTTTAAGAGCAGTATCTTTATTTTCGACCATTTTCAACTTGTCGACTAAACTAACTACTCTACGCGGAATGGAACACGCTTGGCGAGTCTCTGTGCTGTGATCGGCAGAGCGGGAAAAAATTTTTATAATAAAAAAAGATTTTATATATTTCGTATTATTTATTTGTACCGTTGGTCCCGACCATAATCCCAAAATCCCGACTTTTTGAAAATTTGTCCAGACATTTTAGTCTTCCCATCTGGCAACCCTAGTCGCCACGCTATATCTATACATATAATAAAATGGTAGAAAAGTCAAAACTGTACATTGAATATTTTTTAAAAAGAATACTTGGGGTGTGATCTACAATCGATACCGAAGCCAAAAATATAGTTTTTAGAATTTTTGTCTGTTTGTCTGTATGTATGTCCGGGATAAACTCAAAAAGTACTGCATGGATTTACTTCAAATTTGGCACGAATATTGTTAAGAAGTCGGGTCAGAACATAGGCTACATATTATCACGCTATCACCTACGGGGAACGAGCAGTGAACGCACGCAGACGACGTCGCGGGCTTTACTTCAAATTTGGCACGAATATTGTTAAGAAGTCGGGTCAGAACATAGGCTACATATTATCACGCTATCACCTACGGGGAACGAGCAGTGAACGCATGCAGACGACGTCGCGGGCAGCAGCTAGTGATGGAATAAATCTGCTCTACTATATAATAATTGAGTTGACGCGATTTTAAAGGAATTTTTGAATTAAACTTTTTTGTATATAAAAAAAATAAATGTTTATTAAATGTTTCACATCTGCCAGCCGTCGCGTAACGGCTCACATTTTTAACCGACTTCCAAAAAAGGAGGAGGTTCTCAATTCGACACGTGTTTTTTTTTTTAAGCTATTCGGCTGCCCCATTTCAAAACCTAGTAAGTGTGATTGACAAAATTTTACAGGAGACCAAAAAAACATGTTTTGTGCTAGCCCTTCTGAACTATTCAGTACCTGTTGATGAATTGATGTTTCGTAAATAAGCTACTATGAAAGCTTTTATTTGATATATTTATTAATTTGCTAAGCCATTTAGGACAAGTTTTATAAGTCTTACTAATTTTGAAAATAAACATCTATTAAAATTTAAATTTCTTGTACAACTTTAAAACCTAGTAAGAGCTCTCACTGTGTTCTGAAATGGTTAACGTGATCAACAATGTATCGATTTTTGTAGACCAAAACCTAGCAAGAGCTCGGTCACCTCCTCGTGGTGCACCCTGGGCAACGGGACGGGCAGCAGTTGGAACGGTACTGCTGCCCGTCGCGGCTAACGACCGACGGGGACGGGGGCATTGGGGTGCCGGGGCCTTTGGGTCGCGCCCCAGGGAGGCGCGAAAGCGCATAGGAGTGTCGAGGCCGTTGGGCACGCTCCTAAGGAAGGGAAGGGCCTCTGGGTCGGTCCCGGATCACCGGGGAGCGGGTCTCGCGGACCTATGGTTCGCGGACTTGTCTTTCGCTCCGGGGGTGGGTCTCAGACCCGGATCACTCCGGGTTCCGGGGATGGGTCTCGGCCCCGGATCACCAGGGCCGGTTTGCGGACTTATGGGGGTCTCGGATCACCGGGAGCGGGTCTTGCGGACTTATGGTCTTGCCGACTCGTCTCCCGCTCCGGGAGCGGGGTCTGTTAAGCTCTTCTTTCGGCTCGGAGGTCGTGTGCGGTGCGGGGTGGCACGTAGGTTGCCGACGGCGAGGGCATGGCGCTGCGACGCGGCGCGGGGAGAGGACGGGGTGGGTGGCTTCGTTCGCCCGCCACGTGGCGCGGAAGCGCGGGGGTAGGTGCGCTCCGGGTACTTCTCTGCTTCTCGGAGTGGACCCGTGAGCGCAGGCGCTGTGAAGGCGCGAAGACGTGGGGGTCGGTTTTTCCTTCCCCCACGCTGGGGACGGGGTGGGTGGGTTCGCCCGTCCGCCCCGGCGGCGCGAAAGCGCTTTCCCTAGTACCGAGGCCTCGGTCCGCGGGAGTACAGGGCCGTCGCCACCCCGGTCTTTCTTGACTTACGTTGGCACTGCCCGGGCGGTACGGGGCAGCCTAAGCGCCAGGCAGAGGACGGTCGACTAGGGAGGGGGTTGGCCGACCATCAAATCTGCCCGGGTCGGTGCGCGCAGTGCCTCCGCGCGCCACCTATACGGGAAGTGTCCGTAAGGGCAATGCCGCTGGGGTTTGCAGAGGAATTTGGACTCCTGCACGGGCGACGGAGGTGGGCACCGCTGGTTTTTAGTGGGTAGTCCGGCATTGCACCACCGCCGGGAGCCCCACACTCCCGCTGCCCAGCGCAGTGGTGGGGTCAGTGCGTAAATGCATTTTCCAGCGTTAAAAAAAAAGGTAAACACCAGTAGGTACATTGATTTTAATATTGGGAAAAAATCGACACAAACGTCATTTTCGTTGTATGAGCCCCGCAATTTTTTTTTAATTTTAATTTTATTATTTATTATTAAAGTAAAAATATACAATTAAGTATTTTGTGAATATTTTAAGTGCCTACCTCTTACTATTTATTGATATCGAGCAATAAATCGCGTTGTTGTATGGGAGCCCCCCTTAAATATTTATTTTATTTTGTTTTTAGTATTTGTTGTTATAGTGGCAACAGAAATACATAATTTGTGAAAATTTCAACTCTCTGGCTATCGCCGTTCTTGAGATACAGCCTGGTGACAGACGGACGGACGGACGGACGGCCAGCGAAGTCTTAGTAATAGGGTTCCGTTTTTACCCTAATTATTCATTTTGCTCCAATTGGCCCATAAATGACAGGTCTATAGATTTATCATTAGTTGGCAAATGATGCCAAAAGGCTCTTCGAGATTCTGGCATCATGGGCACCAACTTTTTGATAATATCATTTTTTTTTTTAAATGGAAATAATACCCAGTAACTCTTTACTTTTTTAATACTTACTAAACCTAAAAAATATTTAATATCTTTATTTGACCACCCCAAAACCTAGTATATGTATTTTACCATTTCAATACCTAGTAAGTGTGCGAGACATACTAGGTTTTTGAAATGGTTTTGTGACTTACTAGGTTTTGAAAAAGTCAAGTCCATGAAGTCGTTGCACTTACTAGGTTTAGGGTATGCTGTAAAATATAAACTAAGCACGATATCGACGTAGGGGTTTCTTCATGTTGTAGGCACTTACTGGGAAATACGTTTTAGCTAAAAAACTCAAATTCTCATTTTTGGAGACATACTAGGTTTTGAAATGGGGCAGCTGTATTGCATAGCTTCTTTCGCGGGCCTTGAGCGCGGGGACAATTTTGAGAATATCAGTAACGAAAAAACCTCACGCTCCCCCAGTAACGAAAAAACCTCACGCTCCCCCAGTAACGAAAAAACCTCACGCTCCCCACTCCGACGGGCACGGAGGTGTGGCTTGAAGGCCGTGCATCGTCTAACGTCGTTTCAGTTCGGCAGTCTTCGACACGGCGTTGTGTGCGTGCGATTAGACGTCTACTGTCTAGGTCGGCGCGGCTAGGCGGACGGCGGTGCGCAGTGCGCTTGACGTCGAGCTTCGACGCGAGTTTGCCGGCATTTATCAATGAATGCGTGATGAAATAAAAAATATGACCTACATGAATGGGATAGCACCGGCGTTAGTACTATTATCTAGTTGAGCGTATTACTCATTGATGCAAATATGATATTGCCTATAATGTTACTATTTCCGGATAAAATTTGGCATTTAATTTTTTTAATAAAAGAAAAAAATTTGTTTTCTTATCGGTTACCATGCTCAAAAAGTGTAACTTGAATTAATATCAAAGAAAATGAAATACTGCATAAATAAAATAAATAAATATTATAATTATTGCATAAGTTGAAACAAAATGCTATGCAATAGCTTTACCGCGGCAGTCCCCGAGTGCCACACGTCTTTTTTTTTTTTTTTTTTTATGTATGTTAGCTCAGAACTTTTGACTGGGTGGACCGATTTCGATCAATTTTGTTTTAATTGAAAGGTGTTGCGTGTCATGTGGTCCCATTTTAATTTAAGTGAGATCTGACAAGTACTTTTAGAGTTATATCTAATAATGCGTATTTACGTGACTACTTTTTCGTCGACCTACGTTATATTATACCGCATAACTTTTTACTCGGTGTACCGATTTCGATGATTCTTATTTAATCGAAAGCTAATACTTGTCTTGTAGTCTTGTTTAAATTAGATCGAAAACTGATTACAACTTTTTGAGTAATCTTTAATAGCGCGTATTTAGTTGACTATTTTTTCGTCTTATTACGTTGTATTACTTGTCGATGTAATTGAAGTCGGTTTTTTTTCGTTTGCGAGCAAACACAATTATTTAAAACAGTTATTGGAAAGCTTCTTGAAAGTTTTTCTGTGTAGAATCTATATTCCGAATCGGTGGTAGCTACAGATTATTTAATTGATTAAAGACCAATGTAATTAAAATTTGTAAAATAACAATCCTATAACTCACTCACCAACTTAGTACCAAAACAAATCGTAATCAATTTTCAAGAACAAACACATCCTTAACAATATATAAAACTATCAATCGACAGTTTCTCAGTCATTAAAATTCTATTGAAATTCCGCGCAAGCGAGCAAAGTTGAAAAACTAACACTAACTTAGCAAGAATTAAAACTTTTAAAATAGTATCTTAGCAAGAGTCACGTACAGTTTTTTTGTCTTTCGCTTAGTTTTATTGTCATCTAGACGACAAGTTGAACAGGTAAAAAGTTAATAGTGTGTTTATAAGTTCGCTAGTTGCTGTAGCGTCGTTTGTGGTTACACGGACATACTTTCTTGATTAAATTAACTGGTATTTTTTTTTTTTTCGAATTGAAAAACTGTACGAAAGATTTATCACAATGAGTTATTTAGCGAATGATATAATAATATTAATATTATATTTCTTATCTCCAGTAACTATTTATTAAATAATAATAAAATCAAAGTTCAGGCCATGTTTCGGCGCGAACTTGTGGAGGCCTATGTCCAGCAGTGGCTATAGGCTGAAGTGATGAATAAAATCAAAAGCAATGTTCACGAAGCAAAATATAAAACCGAATGAATCAATCTTTAATATAATATGTCGTATATGCGTGGGTACGTCACAATGAGAAATCATTATAGAAACCATATTTAACTAGCCACATTTTTACATATAAAATCTGTTTTCCAAATCGGTAGTAATAACATTAGCTACAAAAAAATATTTAATGACATATTTAATATTTTTAATGTGCTGTGATAATTAAAATATTATCGAAAAAAAAAAAATTGGTAGTCTGTAAAGTGGTTTACGGACGATAGTTTAATGTGACAACGTCATAACAAAACATCTCCTCCGACACATAGACCAATCGAGTGGAAGAGAGATAGATGCGGTGCAAGCGTAAAATGAGTGTAACGGGACAATGACCGTAACGATACAATGAGAGTAACGTGACAATGAGTCATCCTTTTTCGTGCATGCACCCGGTGTTCATCGATTTATTAGACGTTGTCACGTCAAAATTACTTGAAAAATAAAATGCACCCTTATAACCCCTTATATTAACGTAGATGGCATTTCATAGAGCAGATGATTTGGCCAATGTCGTCAAGAATTAATAATATTCAAAAGACACTGGCCAGTGACTGGGGTATATTAACTTCTTCATTATAATTTCGTGCTGTTTTATTTAAAACATACTAAAAAAAACTGTTAATTGTACATTACTTATTTCGACTATAATTATGTATGTCTCGTTTGCCATTTAAATTCAAAAACTATTTAGGAATTAATCAAAATTCGAACGCATTACTAAAATCTCTGTATCTAGTGACATTCGAGAATAGCAGCTATTTGCTCAGACAGACAACACAGTCATACATTAGTACATATATTAATGCAATGTTTCAGTATATAGAGTTCCATTTGTTGTTCGTATTACCCAAAGTCCCCAATTCACTGACGACCATATGAAATATTGGATGTCTGCCAGACGAACAGTGTTTGATATCAAAAATTGGATTGACCGGAGGAAGTCTTTGTTCCCAAATTATTCGTGTACTATTTCCTTATTCCAAATGTTTATTGTGCTTGAATTAATTCCCTTGTCTTGTGATAAGTATCTGACGTTAATTTTATCGAAGAAGTAGTACTGGCCATACAGATGTTTGCCGTGGTCAGGGTGTTTGTGCAGTCCTTGTGGATCTCCAAACCTTGCCTCGGAGAGCACGTTAAGCCGTCGGTTGTTATCATGTACAACTGATAGCGATCGTTACTCATAGTAGGGAATATATCCGCCAACCTGCATTGGAGCAGCGTGGTGGATTAAGTTCTGATTTTACTCATATATGGGAAAAGAGGCCTATGCCCAACAGTGGGATATTACAGGCTGAAGCGTTTATTGAAGTAAAGCTTCTTTATGTACGCTTGACTTGGGGAGTAAGCTGGTGAATGCGTGACGAGAGCGTTGCGAAAAGTGTGATCGGGCGAGGCGAATGGAGCAAGAGAGAAGCGCGAGCACACATTTTCTTTCTCTCTTTTTCTTAAGCCAGTCACTTTTCGTATACACAGTGCAGGCCTATTGTGCAGAAGTTTTACTTTTTTTTTATGCGATAGGGGGCAAACGGACAGTTGGCTCACCTGATGGTAAGTGAAACCAACATCCATAATAGACACCCGCTACATCAGAGGATTAGCGGGCGCGTTGCCGGCCTTTCAAGTGGGAGTATGCTCTTATATATATATATATATATATATATATATATATATATATATTTTGTTATACTATACTTCAGTCGTGTGGTCTAAAGCACACTCGTTTTTTCTTCTTTTTTGAAGAGAAATTGCTGAGTTTCTTGCAATTCATATCCTGTATCAGTGGTAACTTAACAAATACTTATATTATTGCAAACATCTAGAATGTATACATTTGGGTGATTAATTTTTAATCTATATATATAAAAGAGTTACCCACCCATTGACTCATCACGATATCTCTGGAACCATAAGGCGTAGAGACTTGAATTTTGGTAGGAATATTCCTTTTGCCGCGTAGAGGTCAGCTAAGAACGGGTTTTACGATATTCCACCCCTAAGGGGGTTAAACGGGGGTTGGAAGTTTGTATGAAAGTCCTATGTTTTTGAAGTAAGTGACTTGAAATTCAAAATGTATGCTCTATAGATGGTGTATTTTTAGAAATCAACCCTTTTTGGGGCTGAAACGGGGGGTGGTAGTTTTATGTGAGCGAGATGAAAACTTAAGTATATGTAAGTATATTATTTGCATCACAAAAATAATTAACGCCCAACGACGTGGGCACGGGTCGGCTAGTTATACATATTCATAATTGAGGGTATTTACTGCTTTGATCTTATAATGATTGTTACTTTTTAATTAAATCTATACCAATATTATAAAGTTGAAAAGTTTGTTTGTTTGTTTAAACACGCTAATCTGAGGGAACTACAAGTTCGAATTGAAAAATTCTTGTTGTGTTGGATAGCCTATTTACCGAGGAAGGCTATAAGCTATTTTTTCCTCAAATTAACGCGTTATAAAACCGCAAAGCACACCTAATATCTTGGTAATTATATTGTATATATGATATTTTGAGTAAAATATTTACTGCTATATTTCAAATTAATTCCTGGTAATATTTCTTGAATTTCCAATATTTCCATATAAAAATTTAGGCTTCAACAATCCGGCTCGAAGGACCATTATGTGCGTGAAGGGGGTTTTAAAATTTAGGAATCAGAGGAAAATCAGAAATAAAAAGACTGAGATCTTACTTCGAGCAGTGCTTATCGTATATTGAATATTAAATTTATGTTCACCGTCACTAATTTGTTTATTTGACGCCAGACCCAATATGAAGACCATTGTGTCGTGAAGCGAAGTTGAAGCTGATGCTTCAACATCCTGTCTAAATTATAAACAAACAATAATATTAAAATACATCAAATTAATAGTATCAACTTCCTCAAAAATATCGATTGTCTTAATAGAAGGTCGAGTCAGGCATTGTATTAACGTTTGAAGTAAGAATAAATTTATAAGGAAAAGTTTCCGACATCACGAAGTCAGTGTTACCTCCCGGCAAGGTACTTTTAAACAATATAATTAAAATTTGTATTAAAAAGGGGTTATTAGTTAAAGTTTATTTATTATTTTCAAGATTTTATCTATATAAATCTCGTGTCACAATGCTTGTCCTCAATGGACTCCTAAACCAATTAACCGATTTTAATCAAATTTGCACACCGTGTGCAGTTTGATCCAACTTGAAAGATAGGCTATATTTTATTTTGGTATATGTAATTATTATATTTAAGAAAAAAAGGCGGTACGAAGTTCGCCAGGTCAGCTAGTAAATTATAATTAAGTATTTATATGTTTTGTTAAACTGCAATAACAAAATTGTATGGGTAATAAGACAAATAATATCAATTAATACCTATTGATAGTTTGTATTTGTGCGTCATAATCTTAAAATTGACGCCGCGTTGGCGCAACGGTCACGGCACTGATTTGTGGCTGTTGCGCTGGCGGTGCAGGTTCGATCCCCGGACACGACAAACATTTGTATTGGTCATACAGATGTTTGCCGTGGTCTGGGTTTTTGTGCAGTCCTTGTGGGTCTCCCCACCGTGCCTCGGAGCGGAGGGCACGTTAGGCCGTCGGTCCCGGTTGTTATCATGTAGGTACACCTGTTAGCGATCATTACTCATAGTAGGGAATATATCTGCCAACCCGCATTGGACCAGCGTGGTGGATTAAGCTCTGATCCTTCTCCTACATAGGGAAAGAGGGCTATGCCCAGCAATGGGATATTACAGGGTGAAGCGAGTAAGCGAGAATTTGTGCGTCTCGATTTTCTGCAATCCTCATCCAGCCTCTACTGGCAGCTGGAATATGGGCTGCCAGGACCTGAGAGCCGAAGTTTTTGTCGAAGTACGTGCGTCGAAATCATGATGGATAATGCCCATAGTCACCATAGTGGACAACAACAACCGAAAACGCTGCTCCCCATCTCCGTTCTGTGTATTTGAAAGTCATCAGTACGACGGTTATTCCACTGAAAATTTGTAATTCTTTAGTCTTACGAAACCCACAGAAAGTGAGGGGATAGCGATAGTCTTTATTGCCGTTGCCACACAGCAAAGTTTTAAATTAGAAAGAAAAAATTAATCGAAATTAGTAAAATCTATCATTAAAAAATGTAATAGAATAAATACGGTCAGCACTACTTTTTCTACGCAAGCCTTCCTAGATAGTACCTAATTAAGAACAAAAAAAGGCACGGCCAATTAAGAATTTCGTGAATTTCGTTTTACATATTTAACCAAAATTTTGACATTAATCCGATAAAGAAACCAGTATCATCAATTGTAGAAATAATATTGCCTTTTATTTATTTACTAGCTGCCCGGACAGACTTCGTTCTGTCTGTTATGGCTTTTTTTTTTTGTTTTTTTTGAAATTTTACTTCTTTTGGCGCGTAAGGGACTAATTATGAGAGTAAATTTTTACGATGCGCGCGCACACCGTCACTAAAAAAAAACCGACACCCTGAGGTTAGCTCAGTGAGCGAAGAAAAAGTTGGAAACGTGAAGTTAGCTAGCCAATGAAGTATAACTTCTTACGTGCGTACATAAGTAAACACACTTGTTTTCTATAAAAACCTTCCGTGGGATTTAAGGAACATAAAAAAAAATTAGCCGAATCGGTTGAGCCATTCTCCAGTTATGCGCTTAGCAACATTCATTTTTATTATATAGATTATTTATTTATTAATAATAAATTAATAGAACTGAAGTTAAGGTAAAATAAATCTCAAAACTTTAAACTTACACAAAACTAAAACCACGTAAAACGCTTAGTCTTTCACAAATAACGTGAAGCTGAATGGGATGAAGACACAGAATTTGAAAAAATTCTTTCTATTCGTATGTAATATAATCATTGAAATACCTAATAAAATCGCCATCAGACCTCGCCATTCACATATCATCCTCCGTCCCTTAAGGCCCTTTATATCGAAATCTATTATACCTTTTGCCTATGTTTAGGGTTCCTTACTCAATGGATATCAAAGAGACGCTTCTACTGAGGGTTCAGTTACCTGTCCATCCGTCTGTGTGTCAAAGGACAGTTTGTTTGAGACTGACATAGTTGATAGAAGCTTTTAATATTAACGAAGTCCAAAGAATGATAATGAATAAAAAATTGATCAGAAATGAAACAGAAGTGAAAATCAGAAATCAGAAGTGAAACTTCTTTGACAAACTAATTGAAAATGTTGGCGGTATCATAATTAAACTAATTTAAAAAAAAAAAACGTCACGTGGGTTCCCAGGCGGTCACCCATCCTACTTGGATGGGTGTGACGTTGCTGCGTCGCCTTTCTCCCAAATTTTACCCTCATGCGCCTCAAGAAGTTTCACTTCAAAAATTGTCATGTGGTAAGGGGTCGTCCATTAATTGACGACGTGTTGGCGCAACGGTCACAGCACTGGCTGTTGCACTGGCAGTCGCGGGTTCGATCCCCGCTCTCGACAGAAATTTATATTGGCCATTTATAGATGTTTGTCGTGGTTTCATAAAACCACACAATTCTTTTTTAGTTTGTAGAATTATATTGTGATTACTTGATTTATTAAATTTCTAAACTGATAAATAAGGCAATTAATCACCTAAAATGCAACTTACAAAATTAAATATGGTATACTAGCCGACCCGTGCCCACTTCGTTGGGCGTTAATTATTTTTGTGATGCAAATATAAAGTAAAGTTTTCATCTCGCTCGCATTACTCGACTTGATTTACATATACTATTATTTTTCACTGAGTTTTTTCTTCAATAACATTAAAATATAGCCTATATCACCTCTGAATAGTGTAGCTTTCTGTAAGTGAAAGAATTTTCATGATCGGATCAGTATTTGCGAAGATTACCCCCTACAAACAAACAAAGTCAAAAACATTACCTCTTTATAATACTAGTATAGATTGGTACTTTTGGTACAAAAAATGTGATAAATGAAGAACCGCTCGACCGATTTTGTGCAAACTTCACATAAACCATCTACTAAATAGTCCGAACAAAGCCTAAATATTTGGTTTGGATAGGTGAGCCCGTTCTTGAGTTATAAAATTACAACGAAAAGTGACATTGATTTTTATACATTTAGACTTGCAGCTCTGTCATTAGTCTATACATATTTAATTTATAATAACTAAACCCTGATTGGGTAAAAAAGATATTATTATGTGGGAACGCGAATACAACGTCCCCACTTCCAAAAAATTTATGAAGAAATTTGTAACCAATAATTATTAGTGATTAAGCATTGATGCCACAATATATTTGTATATCCGAGCAAGAGACATCGTTAGCATGATTCAATGGATGACTAACGCCATCTATCGAGGAATTTAAATATAAAATATAAATATCAATAATATTATATGAATGTAATTTATTTATTTTTATTTGTAAATTATTATTATTATTTTTTTTTGTTATTTATATAAATATCGCTTTGGCCGCGACCCATTATCAAAGTTCAAGCCTTGTTAATCTTTAATAATGTGTCAAATCTCAATGAAAATATTCTAAAAACTCTCAAATGAGAAGTTTCATCAAATCAGGTTTTCCCACAATGCTACAGTATGGGGTCCTTCAAGAGGGGAGTAAATAGATTTTTGAAGGGCCAGCAACGCGCATGTGATGCCCCTGGTGTTGCAGGCGTCCATAGGCTACGGTAGCCGCTTACCATCAGAAAAAAAAAATCAATACCTATGAAATAAAATTTTCGTTATCTTCTTATCAACGAAGCGACGTGTTTTTAAATAACATTTTAACCGTTCCACCCCTCCTGGTGACCTGTGGTGATTTTAGACTACTTTAGACTACCCTCAAACAATGCCATACCCAATCAAGTGGTATTTCATGATTTTTTCAACCCCTCCGCCCTTTGAGTGTCTTACGATTGATGGACCATCCGTAAAATGTTGGTAGCCCGGGTAACAGGAGCAGTAATACGCGTTGCCTTCGCTCAGACGACAAATATTTGTATGGACATACAGGTGTTTCTTGTGGTCTAGGCATTTGTGCTTGTGTGTCTACATTTCCGGACAACCGACTCAAAATTTACTATCTACGGAGGACCGTAATTGTATGACATGTTATTTTATTATCTGTCAAATTATTAAAACTTAAGTAACAAAACAAGACACTTATTTGCTTGGTTATGTTTTCATTATTTTTATAATACACTAGCTGACCCGGCGAACTTCGTAACGCCTAACAGTCGATTCTTTAATTTTTCATTTTTTTTTTTAATACTTATCCTTCCGGGAACCCCTCCACTTAAACTTTATGGTATGGTATTAAAGTTCAAATTGACTTTTAAGTAGATACTATTACGAATGTTTTGTATGGGAATATAGAAAAGTGTTGTTTTTAGACTTTTTCAGGCAATCAGGCAAACTTCAAGGAATATTATTAAAAAAAAGAATTAGCGAAATCGGTTCATCGTTTGCGCTTACCAACACATTCAGTGATTCATTTTTATACCATCACTTCATATTATAAAACAAAGTCTCTTCCCGCTGTCTGTCAGTCTGTCTGTATGCTTAGATCTTTAAAACTACGCAACGGATTTTGATGCGACTTTCTTTAGTAAATAGAGTGATTCCAGGGGAAGGTTTATATGTATAATACATGCATAATATAGTAGAGGAACACTGATAGTTTTAAAGTTTTTTAATGTGATGTCGTAAATAAACTCATTTTTTTTGCGCTTAGACTGCAAATATTTATTTAAATTTTATATTTAGTATCAGCATTGCACCCGTGCGAAGCCGGAGCCGGTCGCTAATATAATTATATATTATAGATTAATTTTTATGGTAACAAACAGTACATTATAAATTTTATACATAGCACGTATTTAAAAATCATTACCGAAACAGTTTCCAATGATTATTTGAGATAATTATAATAAAGTAAGTGGCGTAGACGCGCCTTTCGAAACCAAGCAAAACTTAAATGGAATAATTAAGATCACAGAGATAGTGTGAAATTATTCAAATTATCGATTAACATTCAAAACTTTCCCTTTTTTTTCATTTTTTTATATCACTAAGTCGGCAAACAAGCGTACGACTCACATGATGGTAAACAATTACCGTAGCCTATAGACGCCTGCAACACCAGAAGTATCGCAAGCGCGTTGCCGACCCTACCCTCAATTACCCCCTAGGAGCTCTGGTCACTTTACTCACCAACAGGAACACAATACTGCTTGAAAACAGTATTATTTAGCTGTGGTCTTCTGTAAGGTCGAGGTACTACCCCAGTCGGGCTGCTCCATATTTTGAGCAGGAAATTTTCTGCTGTGCCCTACCTCAGTTGATTGTTTTGAACTATTTAAAGTTTTGAACTATCGTAAGCTTTACATCTTCAAAGTGTCGTTACACCAGAAGAAGAATCGTCACTTATGTTTCATTAATACTGATTACCAATTGCGATATGAAAACACACGAGAAAGTAAAATTTCGTAAATTCGAAAAAGGAAAAAAAAAATGACACATCTCATACAAACTTCAAAGAATCACCAGAATTCGTAACCAAAAGTGGTCCACGAAAACATCACAAAAAAATTGGCGATTATAACCCAGTTGGGCTAACTAAGTGATTGCAGCTCCCAGTGGCACCAGTAAAAATATACCTTCATGCATTATGCAGTACGCTTGCGCGGTATGACGCCATCGGCCACCTTCACACCGACCATTTGGACTTTCTGGCTTTGGTAATTTCGCTTTGATCATATTGATAAAGACTCTATATAATATTATGTAATATTGAGATCAATGTTGTAAAAATATTGTCAGACAACGACAATGTTAATTGATGTTTGTAAAGATAAATAAAGATAAATTGAAATCTGATACTTTAGAAGCCGTAAACGTTTTGACCCAAAAAAAATCATGTAAGAAAAGTTTTTATCAAAAGACAAGCTTACTTTTTACTGAGGTAGGGCACAGCAGGAAATTTCCTGCTCAAAATAAGGAGAAGCCCGACTGGGGTAGTACCTCGACCTTACAGAAGACCAGATCTAAATAATACTGTTTTCAAGCAGTATTGGGTTCCTGTTGGTGAGTAAGATGACCAGAGCTCCTGGGGGGGATTGGGGATAGGGTCGGCAACGCGCTTGCGACGCTTCTGGTTTTGCAGGCGTCTATAAGCTACGGTAGTCACTTACCAACAGGTGAGCCGTACGCTTGTTTGTCGACTTAGTAACATAACAAAAAAAAACAAAAAAAAAAGACAAATTACAGAGTTTGGCACAAAAATGCCTTTAACGAGATAACATCTGATTGCTATTTTGTTTATCAAATTAGTCGATCGAGTGCATTTCACAACTAAATGACACTTTGCTAATTATTATTGCGTCAGCTGTTTTCATAATTCTGACTCAGAGACATCATAGGATCAATGTGGTGTCAGTAAGAGGAAAAGGGGAGTTTTTATCAAAATCACCAGAAAAAAGTAACAAAATATTTTAAACGATTTTAGTGACTTTGATTTTGGTACTTGAACGAAGTACCTACCCTCAAAAATAATTTTCAATTTTGTTATAAAATCTAATTGAACGAAATTAAAGATTTAACACGATTTTATTACACCATACCAATAAATAAGGTTTCTTATATACGGTAAGCGGACGTAATATAGCAATCCCATAACCGTGTGAGCGTCAGCCAAAGCTACAGTCCTCTAATGAAATTGTCCATAAATCTGGAATATTGGACTGGCGACATGCCTAACTACGGTGTTTTCCTTTCCTCTCGTTACTCCATGGGAGCGGTTCGGCCGTTTGCATGAAAATATTTCTTGGGACATATTATACTCTCTATATATTATCCGAAATGATTTGGTGATAAATTTGAGAGGGACGTATTAAGTGGATTGTGGGCTAACAAATGTGCTTCGGTCGAACGTCATGGGAAGGAAAAAGTCCGAAAACGATACAGAGTCGATTTTTATAAGCTCTTTCTACTTCTTAAGCGATTTTGACTCTTTTTTGACTCTTTTTGAAATTTTATTATAAAGGTGTAATAAGACTATGGGTTAGGGCAGTGCTATAGACCCTAAATTTTATAATGATGTTATAATATGGCATAGGTTACAGAAACTAGCTGATGCACTGGCTGTGAGTTCGAAAACGCACAAGATTTTTTTTTAAATATAAGACGTACAGATAAGATAGAGCTTCAGCCTGTAATATCCCACAGCTGGGCACAGGCCTCTTTCTCCATGTAGGAGAAGGATCAGAGCTTAATCCACCACGCTGCTTCAATGCGGGTTGGCGGATATATTACCTACTATGAGTAACGATTGCTATCAGGTGTACATGATAACAACCGGGACCTACGGCTAAACGTGCTTTCCGAGGCACGGTGGGGAGACCCACGAGAACTGCACAAACACCCAGACCACGGCAAACATCTGTATGGCCAATAAAATGTTTATCATGTGCGAGAATCGAACCCGCAACCGCCAGCGCAACAGCCACAAACCAGTGCTGTGACCGTTGCGCCAAAGTGGCGTCAATTTTCGTAAACAAATTTTATTTTATTTTTTAATATTTTGCTGTAAAATTGACATATCATTAACTTTGATCTTACTATAATTTTTATAAGCGTGGTCTCTTGTAAAAGTATGTCATATCTACGTACACAAATCTTACTTTAAATTAGTAACAAAAAATAAGTCGTTTCATTAAATTTTTAAGTTAATTTCCCGTTTAGTACTGTTTTCATTAACGGCTTCATTTCAGCAAAGTTTAGGCAACATGGAACGTAGTATGAACAACGTTTGACACTCAAAATTTCATTATCCAACTACAAAATGTTCTGGAATATTCCACGCTCACTGTGGAGCAAATATTGAATCCACTTGATAATACTAGGTCTACAGCAAAGTTAAATGTCATCAATTCGTGCTGTATGGCTACGGCACTAAAGAATGTAGCCACCCCCTCTCTTCCCGTGGGCGTCGTAAGAGGCGACTAAGGGATAACACAGTTCCACTACCACCTTGGAACTTAAAAAGCCGACGAATGGCGGGATAACCATCCATGCTGGCTTTGAAATACACAGGCCAAAGACGGGCAGCAGCGTCTTCGGTGCGACGGCGCCAGCCCTGCGGTCACCAACCCGCCTGCCCAGCGTGGTGACTATGGGCAAAACACATGAGTTCGCGACATAATGTCGGGCGCGAACTTGTGGAGGCCTATGTCCAACAGTGGACTGTGACAGGCTGTAGTGGTGGGGGGGATCAATTACGTCATTAATTGAGATGTTGAGTAAATGTATCCATTTTGTGACGTCATAACTTGTGGCGTCATAATTTGTGGTGTTTGGCGTTTAATGGCATAGAATAATGAATTCTAGTGTTGCTTGCATTTGTAAACTGAAATGATTCAGCTTATTAACGTCGTTTATTACTCCATATAGGAGAAGGGTGGGAATTGAGTCTACAACACTTCTTCACCTCAAGTCAACGGATTCATTCTTTATTATGGGGACAATAACTAGCTAGGTGACTTTGATAATAATAAGCGGTAATAACGGTATTTTGTGCTCTCTAAGGGTCTAAGGCACGATGGGGTGACCGTCAGGACTTATACCCATAAAAGAAATATTTGTACTAATATTATATTAATTTATTTAAATAGCCAGGAATTAACCCACGACCGTCGGTTTAAAGCAATTATTCGCACTTCATACTTCAGAAAGGTCATATTATTTATAGTTTTATATTTAACTAGCTGTACCCGCGACTTCGTCAGCGTGGAATTTAACAAAAAAGTTAAAAAAAAAGTTCGATAAAATGATCTTTGATTTCCTTTAATAGCATGCCCCGCATCGGTCGACCCAGACCGCAGAGGAGATGGACTCGCCCGCGCCGTTATAGGGTGCATTTTCATGTGACGCTTGACGCTGGTTTTGAGCGTCAAATTTGACATTTGAACTATGCGCCATCTTGAAAAAATTGTAGTGATAAATTTTAGCGTCTAGCGTCCTCGGACTAAGAATCAAGGTGGACTTGACATCCAAATAACAATACCATGTAAGAGCAGGCCAAGTATATATGAAAGTTCCGAAGAGTGATAAGGACAAAAGCATGTTTTTTTGTCTTTGTCATAGTTTCACTTTTTTTTGTTGGGCACAGTTGCGAACTGTGCCCAACAAATCGTACGCGAATATTTGTAATCGTTATTCACTGCGCATTTCAATTGATTTTCATTTGTTTTTATGTTAAATTTAGAGTTAAAGGTGAGGAGAAAGCAATAATTATGGTGCATTGCTGTGTAGTTGGCTGTAAAAGTCGCAGTGAGCGTAAATTAGAAAACATAACCTTTCATTCGTAAGTATGATTTTCTTTGTTTTGAGTCGTTTGATTTGTAAAGACAATTAAAGTTTCCTTTAGAATACACAATGTCAAGATCTAATATGCATGATTACACTAACAAAAGGTCTGAAATTCTCGTTTTTAATTAATGATGTATTTAGTATTAACCGGATAAGTTTAGTAATACACAAGTAATCGTCAAATACGGTGAAATGTTAATGTCTTGCGGCCATTTTGTGCGACTTTTAAATTTTATCGGATTATTCTTATTTTAGGGATACCAGTAGTTACAAATAAAAATTACCCATAATTTTGGTAATTTTATGGGCATTTTTTTGTTTATTTTTTTAATAGAGAAAATTAAGTATTTATTTCGATTTTCTTATAAATATTGTTCAAAGATATTCAGTTAAAAGTTATAAACCAGCCTAGTAGTTTCATTAATACTTTTAACAAGTGGTTCCATTCTTTTCCTCCATTACATAACAAGTTTATAGTTTATAATCAGTATTTTCTTACTACGTAATACATAAATATGAGATTAAGGAGATTATATAAAATTTAGTGTATGGTGTGATAATTATATTCGTTTTCAGATTCCAAAAACTCCAAAAAGACATGGTACTGCGTGATTCATGGATAAAATCAACAGGTCGAAGAAATTGGACTCCAGGGAAAACTACGTCTTGAAGTATTAACATTATAATTTTGTGAGTTCCTAGTGCTGTTCAAATTAAATAAAATATATAAAAGTGGTCTTTTTTATTAATAAGCCCAACACAATTAACACTTCTCTTTAATTACTGACACGCCCGAGAATTTTTTTTCAAAATGTCTACCTCTTTATACAGCTTTCCACAAAGAGCAACCGGCAGATTACTATTTCTGTAAACAGAAGTTTGTAGACTATATGCGCTATCAAATTCTGACGCTCTCGAGAATTTTTTTAACTTTTTTTTTATCTTTTTGAAAATCCTTATACGCTCCCCCCGCCCACTAAAAAGTAAACATCATAATTATGAAGATTTTTTCCTTTTAGCATCTAATCTTCAAGATCCAATAGGTCTTCAAAAGGTGGAAGTGACAGCACAATTAGCATTCTGGGCTCCTCTGTTAATAGGATAGGATGATATAATATACCACGAAGCCATCATACGTCAGTTAAAAAAAATTAATAAAAAACGGGGTAATATTTTGATGACCTGGTAACCCTGCGTTTTGAAGGTACTCTATCTTTGTCCCTTTCGGGTGTACGCGGTTGTCAAGTCCACCTTTGATTCTTAGTCCGAGCTAGCGTCAAATTCAAGAGAGAAATAAAAAACGTTAGTATCGATTATCGAAAGTCGTTTCGATAATTGATACTAACGTTTTTTAGTTTGGTTTAGTTTGATATTGCATAATTTTTTATTACTTGTGATATTTTTGTCACTATAATAAAAATGTTTTTATTAACTATTGTTTGTTCGCTTTGAATGACAACTAAATTTACTGAAAGATAGTTTTTTAACCGACTTCCAAAAAGGGGAGGTTCTCAATTCGACTGTATTTTTTTTTATGTATGTTCGCTCAGAACTTTTGACTGAGTTGACCGATTTCGATCAATTTTGTTTTATTTGAAAGGTTTTGCGTGTCATGTGGTCCCATTTTAATTTAATTGAAATCTGACAAGTACTTTTAGAGTTATACCTAATAATGCGTATTTATTTGACTACTTTTCGTCGACCTACGTTGTATTATACCGCATAACTTTTTACTCGGTGTACCGATTTTGATGATTCTTACTTTAATCGAAAGCTAATACTTGTCATGTAGTCTTGTTTAAATTAGATCGAGATCTGATTACAACTTTTTGAGTAATCTTTAATAGCGCGTATTTACCTGACTATTTTTTCGTCTTATTACGTTGTATTACTTGTCGATGTCATTGAAGTCGGTTTTTTTTCGTTTGCGAGCAAACACAATTATATATTAATAGTATTGAACTAAATAAAACTTTACACTGCTGAGAGGGAACTTGTTTATTTATATGCGCCATCTTGTATTTTAAGATACGAGGTTGCGCTTGACAAATTTTTTTGAACTGAGATACGGGATTGTGTTTTGTTAAATACAAAAAAAAATTTGAATGAATAATTTTGTTTATAACTTTACAGATCTATGCGCCTATATTTATTGATTAATTTCATTTCGTAAAATTAATCAAAAAATTGTATTTACCAATAGGTACCTACTTAAAAATACCACATTTGGAAATAAATAAAAATTTATTTCTACACTCGCTATTTTTTATTTATAAAATCACAAAGTAACAGCTAATAGTTGTTTTATAAGAATCGATTACTATTTATTATCGATATAACTGTTCGAGTTACGCTGACGCTAACATCACCCGTTAAAAAAGCTAAACTATGTTTAGCTTTTTCGCTACAATTTTTTCAAGATGGCGCATAGTTCAAATGTCACATTTGACGCTCAAAACCAGCGTCAAGCGTCACATGAAAATGCACCTTAGGCATCTCAAGGAAAGAACGCTCAACGCTGGCTCGCCGAGCATTAAATGTTTCGCTGCTACTTACTTCTAACGACGATATCTCAAAAACTATTTATCTGATTAATATAGTGTAAAGAGCAATTTTAATCTGCATTAAATGACTAAGCTAACTAACATATTCATTTTGATAAGGATTAATACCGAACTAAAGAAAATAGCTTTGAAAATAACGTAATGTTTTTAATTAAAAATTTGAACATAAAAGTGGTTATTGTAGGTGAACCGTAAGAGATAGAGATATGCTATCGCGGACTTTTTTGTAGCAATTTTATAGATTTTGAATTCTCTAGTACATTACTTAACTGTATCTTTGCTAGTTTACGCGGCGTTCGCGTGGAAAGTTCCCAGTTGGCGAGATTTTTTGCGACCTCTTCAACATTTATCGCCGTATTTCAGCTAATTTACATAAAAGCATAATAAATAATACACCTAAACCTTCCTCAAGAATCACTCTTTCTATTGTTGAAAACCGTATAAAAATCCGTTGCGTAGTTTTCGAGTTTATCGCGTTCAGACAGACAGACAGACAGGAGGACAGAAAGACGCGGCCGGGGGACTTATTTTTATAATAAGTATAGATGTAATAATTTTACTTACTAAGTCTAGCATAACACATTTTTTTATCTTTTAGTAATTATTTCGTGTTTGATATTTTGATCAAAGAGTATCATGATTAATTATTTAAAGTAAATACATTTCATTTATTTATTAAAGTAACTGAATCTATAATTTATTTTAAATAGTTACATTAATTCATTATTTACCTTTATAGTACTATTTATATTTCTACAGATTATTCATGAGTTATTATATTTTTTATTAAATCAATTTTTTACCCATGGTCTTCTGTTTTTGAGGTGCTTATTTAATACTTTTTGTAGGTAACAGCTGACTGATTAATATACATAATCATATTAATTAAATCATACTTTGTAGTAAATATAATGATAGTGTTATTCAAACATTTTTAGTTCGACAAATTTTCAAGTTGCGCAATTTCGACAAACAAGAATGCGAGTCCTCTTGTCTCTGGACTATTAAGGAATTTCGCGCCATTGCAGCACCACGCCACACGGAGAGAGAACAAATGCAGTGTAAAGGAATTATCGTCCAGGCTTGCAAAAATGTGGATAGGGCTGCAATAACTTAGGATAAAAGTGTCTTAATTTTTACAAAATTATGTTTCCTACACAACATATTTATTTACTGCAGTCAAGTTCAAATACAGTATAACATATAACTATGTTAAGCTATTGAAACTATTTTTACAAAAATCTAATAATTTATCGGACTGTTGTAACAGTTGCCAGTGTCAATAATAATCAGTGGCGTAGCGTGCCTTGGAGGGGCCCCGTATCAAAATTAGTTGGGGAGCCCAAATTAAGGGTAACGATTTCTCACAAAATAAACAAAAATGCTTGCATTTAATTAAAATAAATATTTATTTAATATAAGTTATCACTTCCTCCTAGAATAGACAATAGTGACAAGTCTGATAGCCGTTCCTGTCTCGTCGAAGTCCTTAGGTAATTTTTGTTCAGTTTAGTTTTGAAAAACTTCTTTCAGCTGTTGCGGTTATAACTGGAAGGGTCAAGAATAGAAAGCATGATGTCATTACCAAACGTAAAACTGGATGCAAGACTATTAAATTTTATCAGCAACAATTCCAGGAGTTCCTTAATGGAATGAATTTTTTGAATTTCGGATTTTACATTTTAAGCATGTTTTCAGAGCAATTGATTGTTAATGAAGATTAACTGAATCCTGCAATAACCGATGAAGGATGTTGCTAACTTTTGGGCGCACGCTTAACTCGGGAAAAGGGGGATTCCTTTTTTTACTTTTGTCATTTCTGAAGTGAAAACTCTATAGGCACGTTTGAAAGTTATTTTGTATGTTTTTTTACCGGAAAGCACGAGATTAAGTGACATCGTGGATAACATTTTACTAAGTTTGCTTAAACACATTAGGGGCCTCTACCATTGATACGTCTGACACGCTGGTAGCTACGCCCCTGCATTGCAATCTAAATCACTCACAGAAGCTGACTGCTGAAAAAATGAAGAAATTTTGGATATTTTTTTTTATAACCTACTCTCTTTCCGTCTACTTTTTCTTTTCATAGCTCCACTGGGATAATCTCTTTTCCTTTCACTCATTCTTTTCACAAACCACAGTAATTAACCAATAAGTAATAAGAAGTACAAGATTGTATTGTATTAAAATGTAATAACGTAACGGCGTTTGGCAGGCTTCGTCGAGTCTTCACTTCGAAGATTCCGCAATGCTTCAAAACAAAAGTCTTCGAGCGATGCGTCCTGCCTGTGTTAACATACGGAGCCGAGACGTGGACACTGACAAAGGGACTGGTACACAAGTTCAAAGTCGCTCAATGTGCAATGGAATGGGCTATGCTTGGGGTTTCTCTCAAAGATAGAATTAGAAATGAGGCCATCCGCGAGAGAACGAAAGTAACCGACATAGCCCACAGAATTAGCAAGTTGAAGTGGCAGTGGGCTAGTCATCTGTGTCGCAGGACCGATGGCCGTTGCAGCAGACGTGTCTTGGAGTGGAGACCGCGTCTTGGCAAACGCAATGTAGGACGTCCTCCGGCCCACTGGAGCGACGATCTACGTAAGACTGCCGGTGTAGGCTGGATGAGGATTGCGGAAAACCGGGATATCTGGCGCGAACTTGGCGAGGCCTATGTCCTGCAGTTTATTGCAATGGGCTGAACTGACTGTCTGACTGACTGACTGTGATAACGTATGAACCGGAATGAAATAAAACACGTAAATATTCTTCTCGTAATATGCATCTGTTATTGCGGGGTTCCCCCGTTTAAGTCACTCACTGATGTAGGATGTTGCCAACTTTTGGGCGCACGCTTAACTCGAAAAAAAAAGAGATTACTTTTTGATTTTGTCATTTCTGAAGTGAAAACTCTATAGGCACGTATGACAGTTTTTTTTTATATGCTTTTTCCCGGGAAGCATGAATTTAAGTAACATTATCGTGGATAATATTTTACGATTTTTTTTGCTTATAGACGTTGGGGGCCCCTGTAGCACGGGGGCCCCGTATCATTGATACGGCTGATACGGCGGTAGCTACGCCCCTGATAATAATAAAAAATCCAATGCAAATCAGCCAGTTTTAGCTATCTTAGAAAGCAGTAAAGAAAACGAAAAGAAATCCCTATTTCCCAGAAACAGTCCCTTTTGGTCCAAAGTTGTAGTTAAAAAATTATGGTTTTAAGTTATATGGCAGCCCTGTTCTCAAGTATCGCGCGCTCCTCCTCGTTCTTTATAAAACGATACGTGATTCGAAATGCTACAGCATCGCTTGTTAAAAGCGAACGTCTTTCTGATAGATTCTACACGACATACTAGCTGTTCCTTGCGGTTTTACTCGCGTTATTCCCTAAGACTTGGAAATGTCAGAATAAAAATGCTATGTGGTTACGGCAGTAAAGAATATAGCCACCCCCTCTCTACCCGTGGCTGTCGTAAGAGGCGACTAAGGGATAACACATCTCCACTACCACCTTGGAACTTATAACGTTGACTGATGGCCGGATTACCATCTAACTGCTGGCTTTGAAAGACACAGGCCGAAGACGGGCAGCAGCGTCTTCGGTGCGACGGCGCCAGCCCTGCGGTCACCAACCCGCCTGCCCAGCGTGGTGACTATGGGCAAAACACATGAGTTCGCGTCATAATTCTAAATATTAATATTTTTTATTTTTTATTGATTTTATTTGTATTGATTTATATTTATATTAATTTACTAACATTAGATATAAGCTGTTTTTTAATACTAACATTATGATATGGACTATGTCTGACACAAAATAAATAAATAAATTAAATTAAATTAAAATAATAATGTCGGGCGCGAACTTGGGGAGGCCTATGTCCAGCCGTGGTCTGCGATAGGCTGAAGTGATGATGAAGTGATATCAACGTACTAGGATTCATTACAATTAGTTTAAAAGTTTTACAATTAACCCCTAAAACAGCAAACCATGTCCAACTATTTCTGTATAATCTAAGATTTCGCAATCAGGAAATTTTCTTTCAATTTTCCAACAGAGAGCATTTAGCTGTCATATTTTGTAATGTTGAGGTACTTCTCCAATTAATACTTCAGATTTTGAACATGATATTTCCTGCTGTGTCTTACCCCAATAGAAATAACGTGGTGATAGTGAAAAAAGACGTCAAACATTAATAGAGTAATAAGTAATCTATATATTATTAGTTATTTAAAAGAGATTTCCATCCATATATTGACTCATCACGATATCTCTGAAACCATAAGGCGTAGAGACTAGAAATTCGGTAGGAATATTCTTTTCGCCGAGTAGAGGTCAGCTAAGGACGGATTGAACAAAATTCCACCCACAAGAGGGGGTTGCGGGGGTTAATAATACATATGGCAAAACAACGTTTGCGGGGTCAGCTAGTAATATATAGTTACAAAGAAGATGATGCTAAATCGATTCACAAATGATAAATCATCACGTTTAGTATTAAACATAACATAATTAATATTGGATTTAAGCGGTTACGTTGATAGATTCTCAATGGGAATCGGTTCTATGAATATTTGGAATGCAATTAAATCGACTCGAGTTAGGAAGCCCAGGGATGTTAGACGGCCACTTAAAAATCATTGTACCGAACTAGCTAAAAAAATGGTACTGGCAACAAAAACATGGTACGCCAACACTAAGGTGTAAATTTTGTCGGAAATCGCAGCCTATTATTAGTGAAAAAAAAATTATATATCAATTTCGTGTACCGTTAATAGAAAACAAACCTTTCCTTTTTTGATATTCTAATTAATTGCTGCACGTACGTATGTACATAACGTACCATGTACCATGACTATTTGTCATGGTACATGGTACGTGACTCTAAAATACTCTAAATAATGGTACGTGTACCATTATAATGGTACGTCTGACATCCCTGAGGAAGCCGTCGTTTCCGTCTTTTGATCGGTCTGTCCGCAATCTGCCTCTCCGTAAATAGAGTATAGTCTCGATTGATTGAGACAAATTGATTTTAATTGTAAACGATTTAGAATTAATTATTTAAATTTGTAATTTATTTTATGTGGATTTAATCTCGGCAGATTAAGATTACAACAGTTTTCTTAATTATAACAAGTAATATAATTAAAAGAAAACAAAAAACCCGCCTGCGTAAAAAACGGAAAGAGCAAAGTCAACATTTTTTAAACTTTCTTATTGTATTTCTTTATTATTATTACGGTAATAATAATCATAATATACATTTTCGAAATCCTTGTATTGAGCCCTTTAATTTGATACCCATACTATAGTATTCTAAAAAAAAATTTATTTCTTCATTAACTACAATGGCTTCGCACAGCCGCCATGTTTGTTTTTTTTAATGTCACCTATCTAAGAACACTTGGGCTGCTAAGACAAATCTAACGATATCTCAATTATGCAAATCCGTTCAGCGGTTCTAGAGAAATGAGGTAATTAAGAATATTACATACATACATACAAGATACGCGCGAAAAACATAACCCTTCCTTGGCAGTCGGGTAAAAATAGGCATCTGTCTGACATCACTGTGATTGTAGATTGTCAGTTTATGTTATGGATATATTTAACTCGCACGGACGTACGGTCGTTTTCATTTTTATTTTAGCAAGTTTTATTAAATTAACTGAGATAGGGCACAGCGGGAAATTTCCTTCTCAAAGTCTGGCGCAGCCCGACTGGGGAAGTACCTCGACCTTTTACAGAAGATCACAGCTACATATTACTGCTTTTAAACAGTGGTGTGTTATTGTGGTGATTAAGGTGACCAGAGTTCCTGAAGGGGATTATGGTAGGATTCACAACGCGCTGGGGATACATCTGGTTGGCAGGTGTCTATAGGCTACCCGCTACGGTAATCACTTAACATTAGGTAAAAAATGAAAAAATAAAAGCTAGCTGATAAAAATGATGAAATGGCTTTGGGACTTATCGGTTCGATCTATATAAATATTTTTTTTCTACTTCAGGACGAACTTTTTACACAAAAGTGTGATTAATGACTCCTTTCACATCAAACTTGGTACTGTATAGATTAAAGTAACATAAGTTGACCTTGGGGGTGAGAAAATATGAAAAGATTGATAGTTGAAACCTACGTAAGCACTCATTTACACCATTAAGTCTAGAGAAATTATTCTTTAAATTATTTTTTCCATTAAGGAAGATAAACTATCTGAGGGTTAAAATTTTTCTCTATTTTTTTTTCTCTATTTTTCGACTAGCCCGTTGGCGCAGTTTGTAGTGACCCTGTTTTCTGCTCCTTGGGTTGTGGGTTCGATTCCCACCCCGAGTCTGGGTGTAATATACATATTTATTTATATATTTATATATGTATTATTTATAGGTATGTTTATCGAAAAAAAAATATGTAGCTAGACCAGTCGGCTGTTAGGTACCTATAACACAGCATTAAGTTGCTTACTTTAGGAACAGACGACCGTGTGTGTAATGTGTAGATATTTATTTATTTATTTTAACTAGAACTTTAGAAGCCACATATTTATCTAAATAGCAGTATATGTTTTGATAAAGAATTGTAATATCAACATATTGAAATTTAAGAGGCCTATGTCTAGCAGTGGGACTTTACAGGCTGAATCGTGATCGTGATCGAAATTAATTACCATAATCTCGGCAACCCGTAGACTGCGTAATTTCCAAGTCAAGTAATTAATATTAAAGAAGGTAATTATTTTCTGTAATGTGACTTAGTTTACTAATAAACGTCTCGAAATTAATGCCCGTCTCAATAATTAACCTCTTGCTAGTCTACCTAACTAAGACAAAGTCTAGATATTATTTAGATTTAAATTATGCATTTATAAGTATTTCTCACCACTTTACTATTAATTGTTAACGCCACAAAAATCTTAGTGTCATAATTTGTGTACGCTGATAAAGTTTTTTAATTAATTAATGACATTGTTATAAAAACATTGTTAGTAAAATCATCGCTTTAGCCTGTAATATCCCACAGCTGGGCATAGGCCTCTTTCCCCATGTAGGAGAAGGATCAGAGCTTAATCCACCACGCTTCTCCAATGCGGGTTGGCGGATACATTCCGTACTATGGTCCGGGGTAATGGTGTACACGAGAACAACCGGGACCGACAGATTAACGTGCTCTCCGAGGCAGGGTGGGTAGGCCCACAAGGACTGCACAAACACCCAGACCACGGCAAACATCTTTATGGCCAATACAAATGTCTGTCATGTGCGGGGATCGAACCCAATACCGCCAGTGCAACAGCCACAAACTAGCGCTGTGACCGTTGCGCCAACACAAGCACAATTATAATTATATTGTAATCTATATATTAATACGTGAAAAACAAAAACTGTACTCCTTTTTACGTAAATTGCGCCTTACGGAGGAGTATATGAAATTTCGCACACTTATATTGTACTAGCTTCTGCGCGCGACTTCGTCGGCGTGGACTCCGCTCCTATTGCTCTTACTCTCTTAGCGTGATGATACATAGCCTATAGCCTTCCTCGATAAATGGGCTATCTAACACTGAAAGAATTTTTCAAATCGGCCCAGTAGTTCCAGAGATTACCGCGTTCAAACAAACAAACAAACAAACTGTACACAACAACAGTACTAGCCGACCCGCGCCCACTTCGTTGGGCGTTAATTATCTTTGTGATGCAATTATGTTGTGTAGCTCTTAGTACTGTTTTATTAGGTTCATTGTTTAGAATTTGACGTATAAAATCGTAATAATATCATGTATTTATTATTTTAAATTACAGAACCAAATAACATACTTTATAAATAAAATGTTGCTCCAACGCCATCTATCAAAAAGCGAAAAAACTTCGTCGTCGATTGAGTGAAATAAGAGTAAATAAAATAAGTAGACTAATAAATAGCGATAGATGGCGATCGTTTCTTTGTCATTTTGATAATACATTTTTTTTCTTTTTTACTGAATTTTTTTGTACAATTACAATAAAATATAGCCTATGTCACTCCTGAATAGTGTAGCTTTTTGTTAGTGAAAGAATTTTCATGATCGGATCAGTATTTGCGAAGATTACCCCCGATATACAAACAAAGTTATAAACTTTTCCTCTTTATAATATTAGTATAGATAGATATAGTGAAGAAGTGCAGAATGGTAATATTTTTTAAAATTATACATAAAAATATACATTAAAT
Source organism: Melitaea athalia (assembly GCA_905220545.2). Classification (NCBI taxonomy): domain Eukaryota; kingdom Metazoa; phylum Arthropoda; class Insecta; order Lepidoptera; family Nymphalidae; genus Melitaea; species Melitaea athalia. Next base: position 12,609,261 of record HG992203.1, read on the forward strand.
TAATAAAAAAAGCATTAGACACACTACCATGTATTTGACATACACACGCATATTATACTATTTTGTTGATTGTCAAAGTCAGTAGTCATATTGAATTTTTTTCAAAAAGGGTTCTTTATTTTCATAATTATTTGGTTTTAATTTAAATTTTTAACTAGTATAAACAGATAAACAAAATCAACTCATAAATTCATTTTACGTAATCTTGTAAAGATAAAAAATTGAATGTAGAAAGTTTCAAAAGTGAACGCTTCTGTATCCAATAAAAATATCGTACGAGATAAAATCGATTACAGCGACAAGACAGCGAGCGAGGCTTTAAGCTTAACGAGCAGCTGAGCCCGACTTCACTTATTTTAAATAGTGTATTGAGAATGTATATTATTTTTGAATATCCACTGAGACACTGTCAACCATCAGATATTACTTTTTAATTGACTTCTAAATAATAATTGTTATTGCTAGCAACCGAAAAAAACCGACTTCAATTATATCGACAAGTAATGCAACGTAAGTAGACGAAAAAAATTAACCAAGGCTCTAGTTGCCACTACGATTTTCGAAGATTCCCCACGGTTTCTCTGGGATGCCACCATCAAATCCTGGTTTCCCCCTTTCTAACAAAAAAAAATAATCAGCAAAATCGGTTCATAAACGACAAAGTTACCCGCAAACACACGTACACACCTACGTTATATTATAGCTCATAATTTTTTTCTGGATGTACCGATTTTAATGATTCTTGTTTGTTTTAATCGAAAGCTGATGCCTTTCTTGCTTGCTTGTATTGTAAGTGGAAGTCGGTTTACTATGAGAATAAACTTTTTATTTTAAACTGAATTACAGTTATAAGTACTTCACTTGTAGTGACTTCACTCAGAAAAAAAGCATAGATAACACTTAAAGTATAGAGTAACCAAAGACAGACTAACAAACTAGGAAATTACACTAGAAGGCCCAAAATTTAAACTAACCAATAAATATAAATGTAATCAAGATCTCATGTCTATTTTTCAGTCATCTTTGATAACGCGTATTTACTTAACAACTTTTTCGTCTACCTACGTTGTATTACGTGTATCTCGTACGATGTAATTGAAGTCGATTTTTAAATATCTATACTAATATAATAAAGCTGAAGAGTTTGTTTGTTTGATTGTTTGTTTGTTTGAACGCGCTAATCTCAGGATCTACTGGTCCGATTTGAAAAATTCTTTCATTGTTAGATAGCCCATTTATCGAGGAAGGCTATAGGCTATATATCATCACGCTAAGACCAACAGGAGCGGAGTCCACGCCGACGAAGTCGCGCGCAGAAGCTAGTATTTTTATATTTTCTTAGTGTGTAACAACTGCGACAAAACAAAAACGTACACTTCTTAATAAAGATTACGGGCTAAAAATATTTTACTGTAGGACCAGGACCGGTCAGAAAACATGTGTCAAACAGAACTTAATACAACTTTAGTTTAAGATTTAAGACCATATTGTTTTCTAATGATTACGCGAATTTCACTCATTATAATGAAACAACTTTGTCGGATTTTTTCGACGTTTCGAATACTTTACAGCAGCCATGGTCACGGGAGGACTAAAACTAAAACGTCGGGCATTTAAAAAACATAATAAACCGCGATAAATTCCGAAAGAATTTGGTTCATTATAATTAAGATTACGTTTGTCTACACATACACAAACATATTTTAAAGATCTAAGCAGACAGCTGGAAGCGACTTTGTTTTATTTGTTAACTACTATTAATCTTCCACATACATACATTATGTACTTGTATAGAGACTTTAACGTTCCGCCGTTCTAAAGCAACGGTGCCAATGTAGCTCTCGTTCGAAGCCAAACAGACAGTGACAGAGACGCTTTGACAGCACCCCGCTGGGGAACAAGGCTGCTCGAATATGGATGCGGCATTGTGCATTAGTTAATTGATTCAATATATACTGATATAATATTAGAGAATTGGGTATTTACCTATTTGTTAGTTAAATTACTTTAACACCAAAAATTGAACTTCAAAGCAGTAGATTTAACTGAGTTAAGGCACAGCAGGAAATTTCTTGATCAAAATATGAAGCAGTCCGACTGGGGAAGTGAAACTTTTTTTCACATATTTAACAGAAATGTTTTAGAATAATATTCCATTAAGGGTATAAAAATCGCTTTATCAATCTTACCGCGCGGCCGACCGTCACGCGACATGCAACACACAGACGAAAAAGTTTGAGACGATGTAATAAAAGTTTCACTTTAAACCAATTTTCTGTAAGGTTGAGGTACTTACCTAATCGAGTAGCTCCAAAATTTGTATAAAGGCTTGTTCTGCTGTGATCTGTCTCAATGAAAATAAAATGGTCGTTTACTCGTCGTATTATTTGAGTGGCCCCCAACCGGTAAATGTGTTGTAGTTGCCTGGAGTAGACTCAGGGTCATTGTGTGTATGTGTGTGTGTTGTATTAATACAAATGTAATAATTGTGTTTGCTAGCAAAGGAAAAAAAACCGACTTCAATTACATCGACAAGTAATAAATAATTAATTAATTAACAAACGCACTAGTCGTCACTACGATTTTCGAGGGTTCCCCTCGATTTCTCTGGGATCGTATCATCAGATCTTGGTTTCCTTATCATGGTATCTAAGTTGGGATATCTCCTTTAAAACAAAAAAAAAAGAATTACCAAAATCGGTTCATAAACAACGAAGTTATCTCCGAACATACATAAAAAAAGAAAAATATATATACGGTCGAATTGAGTAACCTCCTCCTTTTTTGAAGTCGGTTAAAAATAGTATTGTGTAAAACACAATTAATATTACAAAATATCTCTTAAGTTTTTTCCTACATCCACGTTGTAACACATCAAGTGTTCTGACACGTCTGCGCGCATATGGTCCATCCACTGAAATAATTGCTCGCCGGATTACTGCCTTGGACACCTTTGTCGCTTAGCCTACTGTCACGGATCGTTTGGCTCCAACTCGGCGGTATTTGTCTGGATACTTACAGTACATTGACTATCGGCATTTGGATTGAAGATTTTGCTTTTCGCAGATGATTAGAGGTAGACTTGGATCTCTATGGTATTATAAAATACTAGCTTCTGCGCACGACTTCATCAGCGTGGACTCCACTCCTATTGGTTTTAGCGTGATGACACATAGCGTATAGCCTTCCTCGATAAATGGGCTATCTAGCACAGAAAGAATTTTTCAAATCGGCCCAGTAGTTCCAGAGATTACCGCGTTCAAACAAACAAATAAACAAACAAACAAACAAACTCTTCAGCTTTATATATTAGTATAGATACTATAATAAAATCACACTTACATACAATAATTTGATGTAGTAGTCCTCGGGAAATGATGTTTGTACAAATATTTCTGAGTCTTTTCGTGGGTCTCCCCATCGTATCTCGAAGTGCACTTGAAACCGTTGCTGTTCTACACAGAGTATCAACACTATCAGTGGTGGGGAAATTATCTGAAAACCCGCTGAATATCAGCATATGGGGTATCCTTTACTTAAATCTATACTAATATATAAAGCTGAAGAGTTTGTTTGTTTGGTTGTTTGTTTGTTTGTTTGTTTGTTTGTTTGAACGCGGTAATCTCTGGAACTACTGGGCCGATTTGAAAAATTCTTTCAGTGTTAGATAGCCCATTTATCGAGGAAGGCTATAGGCTATGTATCATCACGCTAAGACCAATAGGAGCGGAGTCCACGCCGACGAAGTCGCGCGCAAAAGCTAGTGCAGAATAAGTCCTCTACTCAGTAATATAACGGTTACAAGTTTATTCATATTAGCGATTCGTACAATATATCATTGCTGCTTCGTCAATATTTTCCTTTTGACATTTCATCAATACGTTTCAATTTAAAGAATTCAACAGCTTTCACATTTAACATTTCGAATTCATTTAATTTTCAGCATCCAATTCGAAAAATATGTTTGCCATTGCACTGATCGTGCTTGTCCTCTCGATATCGTGAATAAAACAAAGTATATTTCTGTTTTCTTTATTAAATAAAGAACATATAGTCCATTGAAATGTTACATTTTTTTGGGCTTACCTTGCGTTTGTCAGAGGACGCAATTTTATTTTTTAGATATGAAGGGGAGGTTAGTCTAATGTTAAATCCAAGTTTGTGGGTTTGTAGTCCTTGTGCAACGGCCACCATCTTGGAAAAAGAGGTTCAAATGGTTTTTATGGTTTATCTGCCAAACTATAAGTCTCACAAAAAAAATTGTGTAACATTTTTTGTTGCAAATAAAATTATCTACAACTTTTGTTCAGTAACTTTTAGTCGTAGAATCATAAATAAAAAGTTATAAGCGAAAATCCATAAAAATTTGGGAATAAAAAATCTATTTGTTGATAAAACTTTTTTTTAAATCAGTTTACAAAAAAATTATATCAGACCATTTTTATAGACGGTGTTTTAAGGATCAATTTTTATTATCAAAATTTTTAAATTTATTTATTATTTAAGGTTTTACAGCGCTGCGAAACGAATACTATTCTTCAGTATTCATAACAATACGTTAATATAAATATAAATATTCATGATTTGCCCTTATTTTTAATCACCTTGTTATTTTTTTATGATGATCTTTTTAATTATTGATAGTAAAATATTGTTAATATATAAATAATCCTTGATTTGACACTACCTACGAGGTGGAGTCTGGATTCGCGTTTTTTTTTACGTGGTATCCGCAGTAGGCATAATCCACGGTGATTTTCTAAATCACAACTACTGTCCTCGACCTTGCGGCGAGTGGCTGGTTGGCTTTCTATATTAAATACTTGAGGGAGAACCGAAGAAGAAAGTGGCGTAAATTTCAAAATGTGTGTAAATAATTTTCTTCAATTAATTTCGAGAGCACCATTATTTTGCTGCAAGTCTCCTCATAAATAATGATAAAAAAACGTTCACCGATGATAGTGAGCAGTGCAAGGTCAACTCTCTTGTTGAGGAACAACGCCGTTCCACTTGCTAACTCTAGATGTTTCTCCAGGGTTTTCAGAAAATTGAGTTTACCCTTATTGTAAGCACCTGAAATTGTGTTACCCATATTGAAAATCCTGAAAAAGCATGGAGAAACAACACAATAAGGTCTCCGTACATAAAACCACTTCACACTTCTTGCTAACTTCCTTCTCCGGGTTCCCCTTAAGAATTTAATATAGTTAGCCAACCAGCCGCTGAGCCGCAGCTTGGTCCATCCAAAAGACCGAGGACAGAGTAGTTGTGATTTAGAAAATCACGCGCGTAAAAAAAAACGCGCCTCAGACTCCACCTCGTAGGTAGGTCAAATCAAGAATTATTTATATATTAACAATATTTTACTATCAATAATTAAAAAGATCATCATAAAAAAAAATAACAAGGTGATTAAAAATTATGGCAAAATATACGAGTATTCATGTAAAGTTACAAATACTGAAGAATAGTATTCGTTTCGCAGCGCTGTAAAACCTTAAATAATAAATAAATTTTAAAATGTTTCAGATAAAAATTGTTCCTTAAAATATTATCTATAAAAATGGTCTGATATTATTTTTTTGTAAAATGATTAGAAAAAAAGTTTTATCGACAAATAGATTTTTTTCTCTTAAATTTTTATGGTTTATCACTTATAACTTTTTTATTTATGATTCTACGACTAAAAGTTACTGAACATAACTTGTAGATAATTTTATTTTCAACAAAAAATGTTAAATAATTTTTTTTGTGAGACTTATAGTTTGGCAGATAAATCATAAAAACCATTTGAACCTCTTTTTCCAAGATGGCGGCCGTTGCACAAGGACTACAAACCCACAAACTTGGATTTAACATTAGACTAGCCCCCCCTTCATATCTAAAAAATAAAATTGCGTCCTCTGACAAACGCAACCCCAAATGTAACTTTTCAATGGACTAATAAAAAATTTTGCTATCATATTAATTTGTACAATTAAGATACACAAATAAAGGGGAAAAAGTTGTCCAAATAATTTTAGCTTCATATTTATAGGGAGCTGATTGTGTTAACTTTAAATTACCCTAACGAACTTGTCACAAATGTTATAACATCATAAATCACGTGATACATCAGACAAATTTGGACCTTATGTTTAGAGCAGAAGAGTTAAAGTGTTATAACGTGTTATTGTTCTAATGTGTACCAGATGAGATCAGCAACTTCAAATTGGTTTAAAGGTGGTCATGTGTCCGCGATCTCTAGAAAAATACGTTAGACTTTTTTGTGCTTACTGTTGCTTATAAAAGCAGGATTAATTTATTTATATATTGGGGTTTTGTTTTAGAAAATATATTTTAATAAGTTAAAGACGCAATTGCTATTTTATATTATATTTACGTGCCTCGGAGAGCACGTTAAGCCGTCGGTCCCGGTTGTTATCATGTACACCTGATAGCGATCGTTACTTATAGTAGGGAATATATCCGCCAACCCGCATTGGAGATACTCAAAATATTCGGGATTACTCAAAAAGTACTCGTCAGATCTGTCTCAAATTTCAATAAGACCATATAACCATCACCAGCTTTCAAATAAAAAATTAATCATCAAAATATGTAAAAAAGTTAATTGATAACCTCCTCCTTTTTTAACCCGCTTAAAAAGCAGTCCTTAACATAACACTGAGAGTCAAAAAAATGTTGTTTTCACTCCCATACATAAGTGCACTCCACACGTCCTAGGGCCTGGATTGTGGAGTCAGCGCTCTAATCAGGGTGGGGCATGAATTATTTATCATTCTCACAGAGCACCGGTGTGTTTTTCATTCTTTTCAAAGGCGTAATTTTCGTGACATTTTTATTGGCTTCAAAAAGCTTACCCATGTAACGAGGTTGGCTTATATTTTGTTTTTTTTTTATGTAAGTACTAATTTGTTAATGTATAAAATTTTGTGTCATAGCATTAACTAATTATAAGAAATATCTGATTATTAGATCTGATTATTGAGCTCCGATCCTTCTCATACACGGGGAAGAGGCCTATGCCCAACAGTGGGATATTACAGGCTGAATTGTGATCGTGATCTGATTATTATGGTTATTTAGAAGGCGACTGCTAAAGATCTTAAGACCAAAAATTTAATTGTGGAACAAGACAAGAAAGAAAGTCTCTCGCTTCGCTCGCTTCAGCCTGTAATATCCCACTAATGGGAAAAGGTCTCTTTGCCCACGCTGCTCCAATGCGGGTAGGCGGATATATTCCCTACTATGAGTAACGATCGCTATCAGGTGTACGTGATAATAAGCGGACCGATGGTTTACGTGTGCTCTCCGAGGCACGGTGGGGAGACCCACAAGAACTGCACTAACACCCAGACCACGGCAAACATTGGCATGGCCAAAACAAATGTTTGTCACGTGCGGAGGTCGAACCCGAGACCGCCAGCGCAACAGCCACAAGACAGTGCTGTGATCGTTGTGCCAACGGAAAGTGAGTCAAAATCAAAATTAAAATGAAAAATAACCTTATTCAAATAGGCCCTATTTGCACTTTCGAATCGTCGTTTTACAAAAATAAAGGACAATGCCTATTTTCTATGAAGCCGTGCCCGGGTACGTGTTCAGACAATTCATATATTTAAGTATCCTTTATTAATCGAAAATAGATTTTTTAATAATATTCTAAAAGTGATTAAAACCGTAGTTTATACTTTAATTAAAAAAGATATTTTATTTGTATTCCGGGTTTGTGCTGTCAAAACATATTAAATATAAATACCAAGTCGGAAACGCAACTATAGAAATAAACGCTTTTTTTAATTAAATTATAAACCCCAACACGACCAGAAAATTGACATATTAAAGTTTTCTTTATTAATTAAAACTAGATTTTTAATAATAGTCTAAAAGTGATCAAAGCCGTGGTTTATATTTCAATTAAAAAAAAGCGTTTGTTTGTGTGGTTGCTATGACGACTTGCTATTTATATTTAAACTATTTTGACATGACAAACGCGGAATACAACTAAAATATTATTTAAAATTAAATTATAAACCACGGCTTTGATCACTTTTAGAATATTATTAAAAATCTAGTTTCAATTAATAAACGATACTTAAATATATGAATTGTCTAAACTAGTCAAAGCACGTACCGGACACAAATGGGCATTGTCCTTTAAGGTGATTAATTAGTTTTTTTAAAGTTTTTTTTTTTAAGTTTTTTTTTAATGTGAAGCTACCACCGATTCGGAATGTAGATTCTGCAGAGAAGAATCGGCAAGAAACTCCGCAGTTACTCAGTGAGTGACATGGAAATATTTCTTTTGGATTATCTCTCAAATTAACGCGTGTAAAACCGCGGAGTAAGTTTGTATTAGTATTGTATATAACGGATTATATAAATGTAAGTGCACTTAAAATAATTGCAAGGAATCAGTGTTGTATCGATTAGGCCGACGTTGGGGCTTCTAATCCAAACGTCTCATGAATTATTCAGTCTTGATATCGCGACGTCATGGTACAAAATGCCCATATTCAAAGCGAGATGACTGTTACGAATTTAATAATGGAATTATAACATGATTGATTGATTTAGCCTGTAACATCCCACTGCTGGGCATATGCCTATTTCTTTGTGTAGGAGAAGAATCGAACCTTAAACACCCTGTTCCACTGCGAGCTGGCGGATATATTCCCTACTATGAGTAACGATGGCTATCGGGTATATATAATAAACAAGCCCGTTATGGCGCAGTTTGTAGTGACCCTTCTTTCTGCGCCGGAGGTTGTGGGGTTCGATTCCCACCCCGAGTCTGGTTATAATATACCTACATATTTATTCATATATTTATGTATGTATTATTTATTTATTTATTAATATATAAGTATGTTTATCGAAAAAAACATATGTAGCTAGACCAGTCGGCTGTTAGCTTATAACACAAGCATTAAGTTGCTTACTTTAGGAACAGACAATCGTGTGTGTATTGTGTAGATATTTATTTATTATAATAACAATGGGGACAGACAGCTTAAGGTACTCTCCAAGGTACGGTGGGGAGACCCACAAGGACACACCCAGACCGAAAAGAAATTTGTGCACTATAAAAATCACAGCAGATACAGCAGGAAATGTCCTTTTAAAAGTCTGGAGCAGCCTGACTAGGGAAGTGGCTGTGACTGCTTTCAAGCAGTGTTGTGTTCCTGTTGGTGAGTAAGGTGACCAGAGCTCCTGGGGAGGGGAATTGGGGATAGGGTCGGCAACGCGTTTGCGATGCTTCTGGTATTGCAGGCGTCTGTAGGCTACGGTAATTGCTTACCATCAGGTGAGTCGTATGCTTGTTTGCCGATCTAGTAACATTAAAAAAAAAGTGGACCTTGAAATCACAGCTTAAATATATTGCTATCAAGATGTGTTGTGTTCCTGTGGTGAGTAAAGTGGCCAGAGCTCCTGGGAGTAACTGAGGGTAGGATAGACAACGCACTTGTGATGCTTCTGGTGTTACTGGTGTCTATAAGCTACGGCAATCACCTATCAGCAGGTGAGTGCTACGCTTGTATGCCTATCCAGTTCTATAAAAAAAATGTGTGTGTACTTATGTACGCACGTAAGAAGTTATACTTCATTGGCTAGCTAACTTCACGTTGCTAACTTCTTCGTGTCGGTTATTTTCGTGACAGTGTGCGCACGCATCGTAAAAATTTACTCTCATAGTTTTTCCTTACGACAAAAGAAGTATAACTTCAATAATAATTCAGAGGATTAAGGTTATTCATGGTTTTTATTAAAAAATCAATAATATTATATGATTTATGTTTAAAAAAAATTGATATGTCTGCGTGTTATGTAAATAACTCTGGTTCGTAGAACGTGAGCGATGAACATGCAAATTCCGTTCACTGCATGAATGATGTAAGCATTGTACTTCGAAAACTTTAAAAAAAAATATGAGAAAAATCGTTGATCCATATTGAAGTAGGATTTTTATTATGTTACAATATTTATTATTGTTATTCGTGTATTGTACGAATAATTGTTTGAATTGAAAAGCCAACTTCAACTACATTGTTAAATAATACAACGTAAGTAGTACAAAAAACAGTCAATTAATATTTTTATACGACGAATAAGCGCCCGAGCGCTCGAAATTTCCAAGCAGCCTGGCTTAAAAAGTACCTCGACCCCACAAAAGATGACAGCAAAATAATAAAAAAAAACTAATTTAAAATACAAAAAAAAAAAAAAAAATTGCAAAAAACCCAACGTCACGCTGTGTTCCCAGGCGGTCACCCATCCTAGTACTGACCGTTGTCGTGACGCTGCCGCGTTACTGGTTGCTCAAATTTTACCCCTCATGCGCCTAAAGAATATTTCACTTAAAAAAGTATTATCCCTCTGTACATCCTTGTAGCATTTTTAACGGAAAATTGTTGTTTTTTTTTTTTAATAAAACTGAACACGATAATAGCTCTGTCAACATTATATGTTGTACCGGATAATAAAAGGGCTTCCCGGGTCAGCGAGAAATTAAATCTACATGACCCCGAAGTCCACTCGAAAATTGGAAATTAAGCCTCTTATTAAAACGACGGATTTTTATATTAAAATTGATGTTTTGAATATTTTAACAGGAATGTGTGATATACTGTTTTCTGTTCATATATTACGTGGAGTCGAGGTTATTTACGTGTATTCATAACGGTGGTGGGTTCAATTCCGAGATACACTACTGCTCTATATTATATGTGTTGTCATTGATTCTCTCCTTTAAAAAAATTGCGTGCGTACAAAGTACACATGTCAGAAGTGAAACTTCTTTGGCAAACTAAATGAAAAAGTAGGCGGTATCATAATTAAAAAACTAATTGAAAAAAAGCCAACGTGACGCGATGTTCCCAGGCGGTCACCCATCCAAGTAGGTACTGACCGCACTCGACGTTGCCACGTCAACTTTCTCTCAAATTTTACCCTCATAACCTGTGCAGGAGTTTTACTAAAAAAAATATATCTATACCTATTATAAAAATAAGTCCCCCGGCCGCGTCTTTCTGTCCTCCTGTCTGTCCTCCTGTCTGTCTGAACGCGATAAACTCGAAAACTACTGAACGGATTTTTACACGGTTTTCAACAATAGAAAGAGTGATTCTCGAGGAAGGTTTAGGTATATAATTTATTATGCTTTTATGTAAATTAGCAGAAATACGGCGATGGCGGCGAAAAATCTCGACGACGGAGACCTTTCCTCGCGAACGCCGCGTAAACTATTAGGTTTAGGTTAGGTTAAACGGTTAGAGGCTGTTAACCCGTACCTAGTTGTTGACTTACTGACAGGCTATTGGCTAACTTACTGTAACACAGATAAGTACTAATACAAATGCGTCTAAGTAGACGCATACGACGTCGCAGTGCTCTTTGTTTATTCAAAGCCGTTCGCCGCTTAGACAGTTATTTTTTGATGACATTGACCTTCTTAACTGTATCATATAAATATATTGTATTATAAAAGTAAAAATATTACTGACTGAAATATGTAATGAGAATTTTTCAATTCAAATTGTTACGGCAACACAATGGTACTTATTTATTTATTTATTTATTAGGTCAGCTAACAGTTGTTTACATCGATACATACCTATTATAAAAAGTTTAAAGAAATAATATAATACACATAAATGCAACAACCACTTATAAGCTAACACCGAAATACTTCAATTATATTTGGCCAATTTTTAAGATTATAAACTTGAAATTATATTTTTTAAACTAGCTGACCTGTGCCCACTTCGTTGGGCGTTAATTAGTTATTTTTGTGATGCAAATATATAGAAATTTTTTCATCATTTCTCCGACTTGATTTACGTATACTAATATATTTCACTGGATTTTTTTATCCAATAACAATCAAATATAGCCTATATCACTCCTGAATAGTGTAGCTTTCTGTTAGTGAAAGAATTTTCATGATCGGATCAGTATTTACGTAGATTACCCCCTACAAACAAACAAAGTTAAAACTTTACCTCGTTATAATATTACTATAGATTGGTATAAAGTAATAACCAGGCGTTACAAATTTAAATATAGCTCAAAATTACATGAGAGGGGTACGCAAATTGCTGTATAAAGCAGTCCACAACGGCTATTACTAGTAAAACAAATGTTAGGTAGCATTTGCTTAACGTATTACACCAAAAAAGTATTCAAACAGTATAAAAATACCATCACAACATTAATAAGCTCCCACAATCCCTAAAATCGGGGTGCATCACAAAAGCCTAACAAAAAAACGTTACAAAAGCCAGCCTTCAAATATTCAAGTGTGCTTCTTTGTTGGGCCGCATCAATTATTCCCCGAGACCGTCCCGAAATCCCGGCGCCGTCCTGAAATCCCGGGACAACGTTAATGTTTCATCCGTGATTGTCCGGGAGCCGTGACGTGAGAGAAAAATTGAATAGAAAAATCTTGATATAGTGGATATTTCGGTTTAAATTATTTGGTGAGATTTGATCACTTATGCTCGGGCTTTGGGAGTCGGTGCTGTTTTATGCATCGAGATTCATTGTGAACTTTGAAGGTTAACCTTTGAAGGGTAAAAATGTCTGTATAGAATTCAGTTGGCTATCTGTAAGTCTATCTTTAGAACTTCATGAGCACATTATACTGACGCCTGTTTTGAATAATATACAAAAGGTTTTGCCATTTGTCGATGTCTTAAACGACTTTAAAAAAAGGAGAAGGTTTTCGATTCGATTTTAAATTTGTTGATGAAAATGGAAGTCGGTTTTATTTTTGTTTGACTAGAAACATAATAATTTTTATTACAATATAAAGTTAATCTCTGCCACCGGTGTACTTAAAAGTGAATTAAGTAAAATTCACTTCATTATTTCTTCAAAGCCTCATTTTCAACTGCCTCCAGTAGAACGTGAACCAGAAACACGCAACATAAGCACAAACACCCAGAACATGACAAACATCTGTATGACATATTATGGTCGATTTACATCAGACGAGCCAATGCTCATTCTATCCCCACTACATCAAATTCTTATCAAATTCTTTTAGTGTAAACAGGCGCAGAGCATTTTTTCGTTATATACGAATACGAGTTTTCGAAGATCAAGAAAGAATGCTCTTGTTCTAGCTCTAGCTCTTTGTTCGTTTGGTCTAAATCCACCCTTACTCGTATACCCGTACAGACATTAAAATTTGTCAAGTACAGACATCGAACTTATGACTGCTATATAACAGCCAGTTAATGTCAAAATTGCGCCAAATTGTGCTTTGTATCTATGTATCGTGTTTTATGTCTATCTGTTTATTTACTTATTTATAATAATGCGCCAAATAGGTAGACACTATTTAACGTTTGCGGCAGTCTAGAGGTCGAAAAGAAACCGAACAATTATTAATTATGTATTAATTACATATTAATACAATAATTATCTTATAACATAATCTTATAACTAACGATTGCTTTTGTCGAAGTGGGACATAAAAATAATGTTACAATTAATAATGTTAGAAATTAAAACAATGGGGCATTGAAAGGCTAATACGGGAAACTCGCCAGGTGGTCGCCAGGTGGTCGCCTGAGAAGATTCCATCAGTTTGGTACGTCAGAATATTCCTGGGATCAGGGTTCCGTAACTCACTAATAAATCCATAATAATCAACAGCACAGAGTACAAACAATTGAGTGTTACCTCAATTATAGGCACATACAGCTGACTTGAGTATCTGTTTATAATATACACTAGCTGACCCAGTAAACGTTGTTTGGCCATAGTTATTATTAAACCCCTTACCCCCCCCCTGTAACTTAGGGATATACAAAATAGATGTTGGCCGATTCTCAGACCTACCCAATGTGCACACAACATTTCATAAAAATCGGTCCAGCCGTTTCGGAGGAGTATGTTAACTAACATTGTGACGCGAGAATTTTATATATGAGATTTAATATTCCACTCAACGTCAGTAATTTTCATTCTCGTTCTTCCTTGCACATTAAACTTGTATAATGATAGTCAGTTTTAACTAGGACATGAAGTTTCATGTTTGTGAAGTTTCTGGAGCCGCACTATGCGTATGGCCGTATGTCTTAATTACATGAATACAGTATGATGACATGAAATCACAACTAGGTTTGGACCTGGTGTAAGACAAAAGATATTGAGAAAATGTCTCTAAGTTAATTTGATTAGATTCCTTAGTTTTAAATACATTTAATCATTGTGAAAATATAGGTTTAAAAATATTTATTTAAAACAATATAATTATGTTTCATTTTTTAAATTATAATTTTCATTACTCATTAAATTTAACCACCCAAATACCACCTATAGCACATAGGTGCATCGTAAGTGCATTCGTGCATGTATTTTTATACAACTAGGTCGGCAAACAAGCATACAGCTTACCTGATGGTAAGCGATTACCGTAGCTTATAGACGCCTGCAACACCAGAAGCATCGCATGCGCTTTGCCGACCCCATCCCCAATCGCCCTCCTCCAGGAGCTCTGGTCACCTTACTTACCAAAAGATACAACACTGCTTGAAAACAGTATTATTTAGCTGTGATCTTCTGTAAGGTCGAGGTACTACCCGAGTCACTCGACCAGATTTTTAGCTGGATATTATTTCCTGCCTTAATATAAAAAATATGTGGGGTAGTCCTCCTTTCACATAAAACAAAGGCTTCAAATAAAAAGAAACTGTTGCCTTATACAGTGTCTCTCTCAAAGCTACACAGTGTATTGATAGATATTTAAAAAGAGTTGGATTACAGGTACAAAAAATGTATTTCAACCATTTCTGTCCGGCCTTATTCGTGCTAGCATCTTTTAAATTATTAATAAAAATAACTTCAAAGATTATTGAATAAAGAGGTAATCCTTCAATCAGATAACTCAGTACAAAGTTACGCATGATTTGATTTGAAAAAACTCAGTGACTGGTCAACCCAAATTTAATGCGATTAAATCGACCCCAATTTTATACAGGGTGTCCCGCGATAAAGTGCAACCCCGAAAGGGGGTGAAACTAGACCATAAATTATCGCCAAAAAACAGAAAAAAATTAAAAAAAAAATTTTTTTTTTTTTTATTGACGAATTGAGATTTTTATATAGCTTACGTAGCCTCTTTATGCAAAAAATGATGATTTTTGTACGTGTTTTTTGGGATACAGGCGTAAATTTTTTTTTTATTTGAATGGCAATATGGTAAGAAATAATAATAAATCATAAAATTTCCTGGTATTGGGGGCATAATTCTGAGAAAATTAGAGATCATTGAAAAAAACAGTCATAAAAAATTGATTTTTTTTCACAAGAAGCATAGTTAAAGACATAATGCCACTTTTTTGCGAGCTAATTTTTATTTTATCCTTACCGGCAAGTACGTGGCGTAATATTTTATTTTATTTTAAAGTAATCGACCCACTACTTTGGAAGAAATCATCATTTTTTGTACATAGAGTCTACGTAAGATATAAAAATCTTAATTCGTCAATAAGAAATAAAATATTTTTAAAAAAAGTTTTTTCTATGTTTTTTGTCGATAATTTATGGTCTAGTTTCACCCCCTTTCGGGGTTGCACTTTATCGCGGGACATCCTGTATAAAAACGACTAACTTTGAGGTACTAAAATTTTGTAAACTATTTAAACCCATGTATTTTGTACTAAAAAAAAAACGTTTTTCAATGTATTCCGCTAACCCACAGTGGAGCTGCGTGGCGGATTAAGCTCCAATCCTTCTGTTACATGAAGAAAGAAGCTTATGCCTAGCAATGGGATGTAACAGGATGAATTGTGATCGTAATCGTGATGTAGTTTTATACATCACTAGCTTCTGCGCGCGACTTCGTCGGCGTGGACTCCGCTCCTGTTGGTCTTAGCGTGATGATACATAGCCTTCTGTTTGCCTTCCTTGATAAATGGGCTATCTAACACTGAAAGAATTTATCAAATCGGACCAGTAGATCCTGAGATTAGCGTGTTTAAACAAACAAACAAACAAACAAACAAACAAACTAACTAACTAACAAACAAACAAACAAACAAACAAAAAACCAAACAAACAAACTCTTCAGATAATGTATTTTCACTGCTGACTGGTGCTGAATGATACAAGCCTAAGTCCGGCTTTTGTCCCAAATGTTTCTCTTTAACCGATTTCAAAAAAAGAAGAAAGCTTTTTTATAATGTTTACGCGAATTTTACTCATTGAAATGAAACCACTTTTGCGGATTTTATCGTGGTTTATTAAGTTTTTAGATGCCCGACGATTCGGATACTTTACAGCAACCATGGCCAGGGGAGGACAGTTGTTTATATCGTATAGGTACATAATTATGTTATTTACAAGTTACCTGTATCTATAATTTTTCCTCTGATGTTAGTGAGTCACAACAAACATTCGCAGGCTGTCGTCGAACCGTATCGCGTGCGATTGAAATCTAATTCGCCAGCTACATCGCACTGTGCCAATAAAGCCGGAAAAATCAGTTGCAGAGCTTTGAACATCATAGACGCGTCTTTTGATTAACGAACGTAGATAGATAGATAGTTAGATAGAATATTCTTTATTGCACACCAGATTTACATAAAACAATTACAAATAGAGATAGTGATGTACGAAGGCGGTCTATCGTTTAGTAGCGATCTCTTCCAGACAATTTTTAGAATGAGTAAAATGTGCATTGAAAAGGTAAGTTCAGCAGCGTTAATATCTGTATAATTTATAAATAAAACATTATGTATACTAACATGATGACATAGGTGTTTAAATTGTACCCGCTAATTCGTTTTTGGTAGCATTTTTTCATAATAATATGCGAGGAAAACCAACAAAAATACCGGAACTATGATTTTATTTCTCCATGATAGATCTGAATGTGTTGCGTGCATTGTGTGGGCGCTCACACTCCACCGATAGCGGGTTTGTTTCCCACTCCGGATTGATAATAAATAAATAAATAAATATCTACACAATACACACATGTTCGTCTGTTCCTAAAATAAGCAACTTAATGCTTGTGTTATAGGTAACAGCCGATTGGTCTAGCTACATTTTTTTTTCAATAAACATACTTATAAATAATAAATAAATATATGAATATGCTATATATACTACACCCAGAATCGGGGTGGGAATCGAACCCACAACCCCCGGAACAGAAATAAGGCTCACTACAAACTGCGCCAGCGGGCTAGTAATTCAGGATATTTGTGTTTGTATAAAATTTCTTCCCGATCTGGTTGTCTGTCCATGTGGGTCTCCCCAGCATGTCTCGGAGAGGCACCGATTAAATTTCACGTACATAGACAATAATTTAATTCCTTTTTTGTAATTTTAAATAGTCAAGAAGTCGATAAGGTAAGGACATTATTATTATTACTTAACTTTTTTTTTGCTTTGAATTCATTTAAGAGTATTATTTAGACGTAGTTTTAAATTTTTAATTATATTTCAAATGTCGGAGACAAATAGTGTAGTGGTTTTTTCATAGCAATCGTTCAATAAATAATAAAAAAAATATATAAAATGTGTGTGTGTAATTCACACACGGCAGAAGTGAAACTTCTGAAAATTGTAGGAAGGTAGGAAGTTGCTATTTGATGACGACGACGATTATCACGGTCTCAGAGACAGGTACGCGGTTTGAGTAGTAATGTAATCTATCTCATTCTCTCCTATACATTTGTGTGATTGTTTGTTTATCGTGACGCGTTTTCGTTTCATCGAGTTTCAAACCACAAGGATTGTAAAAAAGTTTCACTTCAAAAGTCAAGAAGACTATAATATGTATAGTATGGACTTAATATTCTAAGTACGATTGTATTGATTTTAATTGACAACGAGGAATGTAACGCTGATTACATAATAACTCCTCCATCACCCTTCTCGGTTCTGTCATTTCTAATTAATTGATATCCGGGTTAAACATATGATGTGCTGGTAAACATGGCGTATGAACGGTGTGTGAAATCGATATGGCATTATAATTATAATTTCAAGTTCCCCCTTCCTCGTCCTTGATACAGATGAGCACATTTATGAGATACCCCCCTACCTAGCGTCATATATTTTCTTTTATTTTGATTTATTTATTTCAAAAGTTCAACTGAGGTAGGGCACAGTAGGAAATTTCCTGCTCAAAATATGGAGCAGCCCGTCGTATAGGTGCTAGACTTGCCTCCTGCCCCCCTGGTAGTAGACAATTCTGGTCTTTGTCGAAGGCAGTAGAGTCCAATTTCTGCCGCCGTACATTGCCTCCCTTGCAGAAGCCTGATGGTTCGCTAGCTCACTCCGCTGTGGAAAAGGCAAACTTGTTTGCATCCCTCTTTGCGAGCAATTCGCGTCTTGATGCTGGCTCTACGCAACCACCATCCCTGCCTCGACGTGACTCTTCTATGCAAGAGATCACGATCCACAATAAAGAGGTCCGTAGAGTTTTGCTGAATTTAGACGTGAACAAAACTAGTGGACCTGACGGTATACCTGCGCGAGTCCTAAAGGCATGTGCACCTGAGTTGTCTCCTGTTCTTACGCGCCTGTACCGCCTCTCTCTCCAAACTAGAACGGTGCCAAAATCTTGGAAGGTCGCTAATGTGCAGCCAGTACCCAAAAAGGGTAGCCGAGTCAATCCCTACAACTACCGACCAATCGCCATCACCTCCATGCTTTGCAAAGTCATGGAAAAGGTACTTAACAGCAAGTTGCTGAACTACCTAGAAGACAATGCACTCCTCAGTGACCACCAATACGGCTTTCGTCAGGGGCGGTCTACTGGAGATCTTCTGGTGTATGTCACTCACTGCTGGGGCGAAGCCATTGAGAAACGTGGTGAGGCGCTTGCTGTATCACTAGATATCTCTAAGGCCTTTGACAGGGTTTGGCACGCAAGTCTCCTTAGCAAGCTTCCTGCCTACGGCATCCCTGCTGGCATTTGTAGCTGGATCTCAGACTTTTTGAGTGAACGGTCGATCAGAGTGGTCGTTGACGGCTGCTCCTCTGACCTGATGAATATAAACGCCGGTGTCCCTCAAGGTTCTGTTCTCTCTGCAACTCTTTTCCTGCTCCATATTAACGACATGCTACAGCCAGGCATTGTTGGGTACGCAGATGATAGTACGGTTGTAGAGAGATATCTGTCCAGCGCAAAAGACGACAGGGACGTAATACGTTCTCAGAGAGAGGCCATGATAGAGCGAACGAACGCAATACTAGGCGTATCCCAATGGGGTGATAGCAACTTGGTTACGTTTAACGCCGCCAAAACGCAGGCTTGTTTGTTCTCCACCAAACGGAACCCCTTTAACTTCACCCCTACTTTCCGAGGTACACCTGTCCCTTTGTCCGATACCCTCGACCTCCTTGGCATGGAGTTGTGTTCTAACCTCAACTTCGGCAATCACATTGAGTCCAAAGCACAAACAGCGGCCAGAACCCTTGGCATCCTAAATAAGGTTAAGCGAAATTTCACGCCTGGACAGCTTCTAACGCTCTATAAAGCACAAGTCCGATCGTGCATGGAATATTGCAGTCACTTGTGGGATGGCTCAGCTAAATACCAACTTGCCACACTGGACTCAGTGGAACGCAGAGCCAAGCGGCTAATCGGTAACGCCATTTTGGTGGAGTCTCTTCACACTCTGGCTCACCGAAGAAAAGTTGCCAGTCTCACGGTCTTCTACAGGTTGTACTTTGGAGAGTGTGCCCTGGAGCTGCACGAGCTCATACCCCCATCTCCTTTCTTCCATCGGACTTACAGACGCACCGCGGGCTTTCATCCCCACCTGGTTGATATACCCTTCGTACGCACAAAGCGCTTCGCATCATCTTTTTTAATGCGCACAGCCAAGGAGTGGAATTCCCTGCCGGCGTCTGTATTTCCGAGTACATATAACCCGAGTTTATTTAAAGCGCGAGTGAACAGGCTACTTCTGGGCGAGCTCGCTCCATCTTCGACCTCGTCTCTGCCCTAGAGCTAGACTGGGGTCAAGAGTAAGCCCATAATTTAATAAATAAAAAAAAGCCCGACTGGGGTAGTACCTCGACCTTACAGGAGATCACAGCTAAATAATACTGTCCTGTTGGTGAGTAAGGTGACCAGAGCTCCTGGGGAGAATTGGGGGTAGGGTCGGCAACGCCCTTGCAATGCTTCTGGTGGTGCAGGCGTCTATAAGCTACAGTAATCGCTTACCTTCAGTTAAGCCGTACGTTTGTTTGCCGACCTAGTAGTATAAGAAAAGGTCATTTTCGACATTATTTTTATTTCCATTTAACTAACAATTAGATGAAATATATCTTGAAATGTGGTCACAAAGTTTTGGATACCTCCCCACCCCTTGTCCAACCTACCCCCCTTAACGCGTGACGTAATTTATGTATAGCCCCTAACAGTTTAAAAGAAAACTGAATGGATATATAAGATTTTAGATAAACATGGTTACTTCTATTACTAAAACTATTCGAAAACGGGATACTTACCATGTTTATTATTACGAGATGAGCTTCTCGTGAACAAGACATTCGCAGTTACTGTCGAAATATCGAGCTCCGCAAAACGAAAATAATAAACATGGTGAATATCCCGTTTTCGAATAGTTTTAGTGAATGGATATACTTTGCAATATGTAAACAATAGGCTTTATTTAAGAAAGTCAATTAACTCTTATGCACGCAAGACGTAGGTTTGGGTGGAAGTTAGTTAGCGTGTCATTGTACTTACAATGCGGGCAGAACAGTCGCATAGAAAATTCAAATGAGTTTAATTATAAATACAGATTATAACAGAGTAACATATGACTATTTGATGTAGTCAATCAAAGCGCTCTTACACACGAACGGCACGTTGCCAACGGCAGAGGTCAACGGCAGCCGTCGACTGCCGTCGAGCGCCGTCAGCTGCAGTCGACTGCAGCCGTTGACTGCCGTCGAGCGCCGTCAGCGGCAGCCGTCGACTGCCGTCGAGCGCCGTCCGCGGCGCGCCGTCGCCTGCAGTCCGCTGCCGTTGGGAACATGCCGCTCACACGTCGGCTCTCTTAGTAAAGGAGCCAGTTGCAAAATGAATTCCGAAGAAGAAATACTGTTATTGTTTTTAAACGGTTTTATTTAGCTTGACCAGCTTGGTATTTATTTATTTTTTTGTTTATTTGTGTGTTTGGGTCAAATTTAGTAATTGGAATTTTACCCCCTTCCTCATGACAGATTGATCTGATATTTGGTACACATTCTTAATCTTGATGAAAATACAACATAGTATATTTCTTATGGTTCTAAATCCAATATGGCCGCCAATACAAAATGGCGGATCACATAACTTCACAACAACCTCAATATTGGTATCAAATGAAAAGGCTTGGTTGGTAGAATACAGCTCACTATGAAAAATCCAAGATGGCCGCCGCCACAAAATGGCGGATTACACATTTTCAACAAATACCTCAATATGAGTATCAAATGAAAGGGCTTGATTGGTAGAATAGAGCCCACTATGAAAAATCCAAGATGGCCGCCGCTACAAAATGGCGTATTACATATTTTCCACAAATTCCTCAATATGGGTATCGAATGAAAGGGCTCGATTGGTAGAATAGAGCTCACTACGAAAAATCCAAGATGGCCGCCGCTACAAAATGGCGGATTACATATTTTCCACAAATTCCTCAATATGGGTATCGACTATAGAATGAAAAGGCTCGATTGGTAGAATAGGGCTGACTATGAAAAATCCAAGATGGCTGCCGCCTCAAAATGGTGGATTACATATTTTCTACTAATACCTCAATATGGAAATCAAATGAAAGGGCTTGATTGGTAGAATACAGTTTATTAGACTGTGTAGGTATATTTATTACTAATCTAAAAACTACTCGACGAAACTAAAAACTTGAAACGATGGGCACGTGAAATTTCTATCATAATGTTTACTCTGTAATATACGCGCTCTGGATACGCCCAACGATTTTATATTTGTCTGATCAATACCCCAGATTGATGAGAAGATTGGTGCGATCTGGTAGCTAGGACTTACCGAATTATTTTTTAGTTTTTAGTCCATAACCTAAATACATCATTTTTATTGCAATAAAACCGAATAACATAAAACATTTTTTAGTTTATTTTGTTACTTCGTCGCCGCCGAGAAAAACGAAAAATAAAAAAACGTTCAGTGTGGGTTCAAGAAATACTAATCAATAGAGATCAAGATGGGAATTTTTTTACACTCTATCCACTTTTACGAAGAAACGAGCAAAAGTTTTTTAATTATTTTCGGATGTGCTTCTTTTGATGAGCTGACGGCTATTTTAAAAAGTTCAATATCTCGCCAAGATTGAATTAATAATTATAAAAATTAAAAAAAAATTAAAATACTGAGCTAGTAAAAAAACATGTTTTAAAAAAATGGTCGGTTTATTAAAAGTTGATTTTGATTTTTTTAACCATTGTTATTAAAATAGAAGTAACTAATAATTAATATGTATTATTGTTCCTATAGGTAGTAATTGTATTTTGTTTCAACTTAAAATGGTGATAAATGATGTTGATCTCGTTAAAAAAATAATCTAAATTACTTATATCTTTTTATTATTTATATTTCACTACATATTATAAAACAAAGTCTCTTCCCGCTGTCCGTCTGTCTGTATAAATATGCTTAGATCTTTAAAACTACGCAACGGATTTTGATGCGGTTTTCTTTAATAAGTAGAGTGATTCTAGAGGAAGGTTTATATGTATAATACATGCATAATACAGTAGAGGAACACTGATAGTTTTAAAGTTTTCTAATGTGATATCGTAAATAAACACATTTTTTGCGCTTATTATTGCTAATATTTATTTTATACTAGCTGACCCGGCGAACTTCGTACTGCCTAACAGTCGATTCTTTAATTTTTAATTTTTTTTAATACTTATCCTTCCCGGAACCCCTCTACTAACACTTAAACCTTATGGTGTGGTATTAAAGTTCAAATTGACTTTTAAGTATTATAACGAATTTTTTGTATAGGAATATAGAAAAGTGTTGTTTTTAGACTTTTTCAAGCAATTTTTTAAATTTTTCTCTCCGTAAGAACCATCCTCGTACTTCAAAGAATATTATAAAAAAAGAATTAGCGAAATCGGTTCAGCCGATCTCGAGATTTGCGCTTAGCAATATATTCAGCTATTCATTTTTATATATATAGAGATTTTATATTTAGTATCAGCATTGCACCCGTGCGAAGCCGGAGCGGGTCGCTAGTATGCTTATATTATAAAGAGGAAATATAATAGCCGTCAGCTCATCAAAAGAAGCAATGGACCACTGAAAATAATTAAAAAACTTTTGCTCGTTTCTTCGTAAAAGTGGATAGAGTGTTAAATGCCCATCTTGATGTCTATTGATTAGTATTTCTTGAACCCACACTGAACGTGTTTTTATTTTTCGTTTTTCTCGGCGGCGACGAAGTAAAAACAATAACAGTGTTTCTTATTCGGAATTCATTTTGTAACTGGCTCCTTTACTACGAGAGCGTTGACTGTGCGGCATGTTCTCAACGGCAGAGGACTGCAGACAACGGCGCGCCGCCAACGGCGCTCGACGGCAGTCGACGGCTGCCGCTGACGGCGCTCGACGGCAGTCGACGGCTGCAGTCGACTGCCGCTGACGGCACTCGACGGCAGTCGACGGCTGCCGTCGACCTCTGCCGTTGGCAACGTGCCGTTCGTGTGTGGGAGCGCAAAGTCAATTGACGCCAAGCAAATATTATCCTAATTTAATTAACCTATATACATTGTTTTATAATGTTTAAGCGAATTTCACTCATTATAATGAAGAAAAAAAAAGTAACGCTCTCGTCACGCATTCACCAGCTTCCTCCCCAAGTCAAGCGTGTGCAAAGAAGTTTTACTTCAAAAATGCTAAGTGGAGTAGCAGGGATAGGGATACAGTCATCTTAAAACATACAAATATACTATTTACACATACATTTAATACTAGTTTCTGCCCGCGACTTCGTCCGCGTAGAATGTTTCGGGCTAACGCAAACTTTAACCCGCGACTTATTTGTCTTAGCGTGATGATATATAGCCTATAGCCTTCCTGGATAAATGTACTATCTAACAATAAAATAATTTTTCAAATCCGACCAGTATTTCCTGAGATTAGCATCTAACAAACAAACAAACTCTTCAGCTTTATAATATTAGTATAGATAGTAGAGAAATAACTAGTAACACTCAATATTCACACATCAGCAGCTGCTGCTATAGAAAACACTCCAGCATACGTGTACAGACAGTAACAAACTAATGTTCATAAAATAAGTCATGCGCTAAGTACGCTCCAACCAAAACTTCGCTGGAATTAGCGCTAACTTAGAAAGAATACATAGCACTTGCGCGCGCGGGTATACGTGCTTCAATATCCGGGAACTCCGTATTTATTAAGTTATGACAAGTTGCGACGTACAATAGAATCAAACCGAGGAACTTGACAACATTTTGTAAACATACGGTGGAGTAATTTATAGAGAAGCGTTGCTTTTCTTGATAATTCATATTATATATCATATAAAACCACAGTACAAGCCTTTATGAGTTTGTTTTTGTAGTTTTTTGGAGGCCATTTTCACCCACGCCTACAGTAGTTTCACCCACGTTATTTTAGGAAAAAAAAAGTGTGTATTTCAGCTCTGACGCACGACTGGAGTTTACTTCTTCAGATCGACTATCTAAATATAAACAAATAAATCGGCCAAGTGCGAGTCGGACTCGCGCACGAAGGGTTCCGTACCATTGACTAAACTAAATAATAAGTAAATTTTCTGTAAAATATTTATTTAATTGTAACGCCATCTATGCCGCTATTGGAAAACTTATTAGTCTATCGACGAAGTTTTCCAAATTTTTGATAGATGGCGTTGGAGACCAATAAATAATAATTATCGACCCCCTTATATATTTATTTTATTTTGTTTTTAGTATTTGTTGTTATAGCGGCAACAGAAATACATAATTTGTGAAAATTTCACCTGTCTAGCTATCGCCGTTCTTGAGATACAGCCTGGTGACAGACGGACGGACGGACGGACGGACGGACGGACGGACGGACAGCGAAGTCTTAGTAATAGGGTCCCGTTTTTACCCTTTGGGTACGGAACCCTAAAAAGGGTTTATAGTCTAAGAAAAAGATGAATACTATATCAAATGGTAAATAAACGAATCAAATAACGTCATCTATCGATGGCATTGTTAGGAAACGTCGTAACCGATACCGTAGTAAACGTCGTAGGCCGTAGCTGATACTGTCTAAATGGCTTACAAAAACGTAACGAGGTCATTCGTTCAACAGATTTTACACCTCATATTTTTTCATACCGGGGGCCTTATATTAAAATCGATTCTTAAGAAGCAAACTCCAAAAAAATCTACTAAAATATTATATAGCCTACAGCCTTCCTCGATAAATGGGCTATCCAACACAAAAAAAAACCAATTAGAACCAGCTGTTCATAAGATTAACGTTTTCAAACAGATTAACAAACTTTTAATCTTTATAATATTTGTATAGATAATGAACGGTACGTGACGAATAAGCTCCCGTATGTTCGAGCTTGTTACACTTTGTTCTTCACTAATATCAACTCGCTCGGCATGCGAACAAACTTGCCGGAGCATCAACTTATGATAGTGTCACTTATGATTTCGTTTTATAATAAAACACGTTCAGTCGGGATTGAACATGTCACAGTTTCGTGTTATTTATGATGCTTGTCAAATCATGTTCATATTTGACTACTCATAAAGTATTATGAGTTTTATAACCTAGATCCTGCCAAAAATTCTTATAAATATAATTAAAACCGAAATAAACTAATTCTTCTACTTTATTATATTAAATACAACGCAAGGTTTATATCGACCCTCTGTAAGTAAAATATTGATTTTCTGCATATTTTTGGAGTTTACTCCTTAAGAATCGATTTTTATATATGGCCCCTGTGTGAGGAGCAAAATCTACTTATCAAATGACCTCGTTATGTTACTCGTAACACCGGATCGGAAAGATAAACTACTAAGAAAAACCCAATAGGGTTCCGATAGACGAAGACGTTTTCTAATAACGCCATCGATCGATCGATAGATCTTAACTCACACTAACTTATATCTCCCTCTCAACTTCCGTTTACCTCGCCCGATCACACTAATGGTCTCGTCTCGCATTCACCAGTTTACTTCCTAAGTCAAATGTGCGTAAAGCGTAAGCGTAAGTCTTATTTCAAAAATAAAAATGACATTTGAAAATGTGTGAACATGACTGTGATATTTGAAATTTGAAAATGACCATTTGAAAAAAATCATCATATCAAGAATTTTGACCCGGCGAGATGTGGATCCATAGCTCAGTTGGCGTGGGTTCAAATCCCGCTGGATCGAAGGAAAAAAAATTTGATATGATTTAAAATGTTTATAAAAATAAACTAAAATCAAGTCGGAAAGCACTTTAGACTCACGAAAAAGTCATATTATGTTAATATGAAACTAAATTTGATTTGTAATGAAGATTTAACTGAGAAGAATCTTCAAGAAACTCACCAGTTACCAGTTATTGTCATATTAATTTGTAAAATGACGATTGGAAAGTGCTCTGAAGATTACTTGAATAAAATTGTTTATGACTTTAATTATGATTTTGACTCTTATAAATTTGCAAATACATCGTTTGAAAATTTCTATTTCATATATCTCTAACTAAACTATTAATTAATTAAAATATTAATAAATTATAGTACTAATTTCATACTTGATCAGATTAAGTTACACGAGGAACATTAATGTTATTGCAAAGCTACGTAATTAAAAGCAAAAACTAAATTTTAAAATCTTTCATTTACATGAAAAACTAAATTCTTTTAGTACACAATTTATTTTTCTCAACCAAGTAAAAATTTATCTACTAAGTAGACGTCATGTCTGAAAGATGTGTCAGTCTGTTCAGTATCATTCCGTATCGCAGGCGGCATTAGCATATGTGTATCGCATTGCTGGCAGTCGCTTGTAGGATTCCGTGTAGTGTGGTGTGAGGTACAAGCGAAAGCGGTTTTATAGAACCGACAATTTTTCTAAACCACTTGTATTATATCTGACTAGCTTCTGCGCCCGACTTCGTCGGCGTGGACTCCGCTCCTATTGGTCTTAGCGTGATGACACATAGCCTATAGCCTTCCTCGATAAATCGGCTATCTAACACTGAAAGAATTTTTCAAATCGGCCCAGTAGTACCATAGATTACCGCGTTCAAACAAACAAACAAACAAACAACCAAACTAACAAACAACCAAACAAACAAACTCTTCAGCTTTATATATTAGTATTGATTAAATATAATTTTACTTACTTTAAATGCATAACTTTATTTACTATTACAAAACATTACAATAACTTTAAATTTCACGACTTCAAATGTAGCTAGTTATTGCCAACCGCCTTGGTGTTTTTGTGCGTATAGTGTTTCTAATCACAGTGTAATAGCCTTAGTAGTAGCCTTGACACCGGCTGTCACGCGTTTGACTCCTACTTAAGGCAAATATTTGATTCTGATTGACAATTCTAAAACTTATAAATGTTGAAAATTTTTAGTCTAAAATGAGGTGTAGTTAAAAAAATATTTTTATAAATTCAAGGCAGACTAACAATAATTCGAAATAATCTTCTAACTTGTACCACAAAAATGCATCTATTCATCATGTTACGATCTCACAGAGTACTGAGGAACAGAGTGTTGATGTGTTTTAATATAAAAAAGTGCTTTGACCATTCACAGCACCATCAAAAGGATGCTACATAAACGCGCTTTTCAAATCACTTCTGTATTTATTTAGTTCTGTGTTAGGTGAAATATTGTGGGCGTGGTTCTTTTATTAATATTCTTTGATCAAAATCAATGCAAAGGAAAATACGTTTCAAACACCAGAATTTGTGTGTAAAACGGGATGTCTATCTATATTATATATTATATAAAAGAGATTTCCGCCCATATATTGACTCATCACGATATCTCTGGAACCATAAGACGTAGAGACTTGAAATTTGGTAGGAATATTCCTTTCGCCGAGTAGAGGTCAGCTAAGAACGGATTTTACGAAATTCCACCCACAAGAGGGGGTTGCGGGGGTTAATATTATATATGGTAAAACAACGTTTGCGGGGTCAGCTAGTATATATACAAATTAATCGCTGTGTATGTACGGTATATATTGATTTTTGAAGTGAAACTCGATGAAACGAAAATGCGTCACAAAAAAAAAACAATAAATGGACAGGAGAGAATAAAAATACATTACTGCTCATACCGCGTATGCGACGCGTTTTGCAGCGCGCTTACGACCTTTTTCATAAGACCGCGACTTTTTAACCGACTTCAAAAAAAGAGGAGGCTACTCAATTCGACCGTATATTATATGTTTTTTTTATGTATGTTCGGGGATAACTTCGTCGTTTATGATTCGATTTTGATAATTCTTTTTTTGTTGGAAAGGGGATATCCCAACTTGGGACGGGACCTTCCCATGATAAGGAAACCAGGATCTGATGATGGGATCCCAGTGAAATCGAGGGGAACCCTCGAAAATCGTAGTGACGACTAGTGCGTTTGTAAATTTATATATTATTTATTACTTGCCGATGCAATTGAAGTCGTTTTTTATATCGTTTGCTAGCAAACACAATTATCCTACGACTTTTCATAAGGTAATATATTGTATATTTTAAGGTAAAATAAATCCAAAGTTTACATTGAAAAGTATTTAACAACATAGTTACGTTATTCGGTTCAATTATAATTATGATAAGGATGTTTAGGCTTAGTAGGAGTATATTTCATGCAAGACCTAAACGAATTTACAATAATTGATAGTTTTTTAAGAGTAATGTTGCAGAGTTTCTTGACAATTCCTCTACATATTCTATACCCGGAGGTAGTTTCATATAAAATAAAATATATGTATCTATAATTGTGTTTGCTCGCAAACGAAAAAAACCGACTTCAATTACATCGACAAGTAATACAACGTAATAAGACGAAAAAATTTTCAAGTAAATACGCGCTATTAAAGATTACTCAAAAACCTGTAATCAGTTTTCGATGTAATTTAAACAAGACTACAAGAAAAGTATTAGCTTTCGATTAAAGTAAGAATCATCGAAATCGGTACACCGAGTAAAAAGTTATGCGGTATAATATAACGCAGGTCGACGAAAAAGTAGTCACGCAAATACGCATTATTAGATATAACTCTAAAAGTACTTGTCAGATCTCAATTAAATTTAAATGAAACCACATGACACGCAACACCTTTCGATTAAAACAAAATTGATCGAAATCGATCCACCCAGTCAAAAGTTCTGAGCTAACATACATTAAAAAAAAAAAACATACGTGTCGAATTGAGAACCTCCTCCTTTTTTGGGAGTCGGTTAAAAATGAATGAAATTATAACTTACCAATTGGCTCAATTATACCCCGTCCGGCCACTAATTATCTTTTTGACACTTCAAGAAATTTTGACATTAGTGACTGCCTCACACGCTTTTTATTCGATTTGAAATAATAATCGATTTTATTTAAGAAGAACTTTCAATCGATTTAATTAAATACATTTAGTTTAAAAATATTATTTATTTATGCGTTTATTAGTTTTTTTTTTAAATTATAAATGAAATATACAAATAATAAATTAAATGAATTAACAGAGTTATTGCTCTTTATTGTTGGTTTGCAATTCAAGTTCAAGATTTCGACTTAATTCCTTGCAAGTAATCAATCTTGGGGTAATAGATACTATTTTTATTTCCTTTTTTGTATTAAATTTATAGAAACAATAATCACATGACGTAAAATTATTTTTATCATATGATAGATTTATTATCGATTTATTATTTCAAGAACTGTTTCATAGTCTGTGGTTGTTTGTTATGCACAGGGTACTTCACTGAATCAATCAAATCGTCAATAAAGTATGACATTACAGTAGAATTTTTAGAACGTTATTCCGAAAAAAAATACTGTAATTTATAGGCGTGGGCTGTCAAAAAGATAATAAGTGGCCGGACGGGGTATAGTTGTTTAGCCACTTCCCTAGAGTCTAGGGCCTAGACCAATTAAGTCGGAGTAAATTAGAATGCCAAATTCGAATTGAACGGCTGAAGTAAGTCATTCAAATAGGTGTTCTAACTCACTACGGTGTAAGTGCATAAGTAACAGCCATGATCTACTATTTTTTTAACACAAATAAAATATAGGAAATAAATAAAATTAGATTACAGGGGTCTAGGCTCCGAATATGATTTTGTGCCATTCGGTGTCGAGACCTTTGGTCCGTAGGGTCCTAGCGCTATAAGACTTTTTAAAGAAATGGCAAAAAGGTTAGTCGACATCACAGGAGACCGAAGAGCTGGCAGCTACCTAGGACAAACAATTATGGTCTAAGATCCGAGAAGGTAAATCTTCCCTCATCTGTTAATTAGATGAAACAATTTTTATAGGCAGATTTCAATATTGTGAATTTATAAAAACAACTTCTGCCACCTTAAGCCTGCTAAACTTAATAATACTTAATTAGTTAATCAGTATTTTTTTACGATCTTTTCCCTCTCATGTTAATTACATGTAGTAAGCTAAAACCGTTAATATTTTACATTATATACCTGACTGTAGTAGGCACCCATCTCTATGATTGCTATACTTACCTGCAGCCAGGTCAGAAAAGGTAGATAAATGTAGATTATTACCCTCACATGTTAATTAAAAAATCCAAGTGCAATAATAAACGGCGTCGAATTCTAAACATAATAATGTTTGGCTGCCGTATTAAAAGCTGGTGCAGCCAAAGATAAATATTAATAATTGTGTTTGCTTGCAAACGAAAAAAAACCGACTTCAATTACATCGACAAGTAATACAACGTAATAAGACGAAAAAATAGTCAAGTAAATACGCGCTATTAAAGATTACTCAAAAAGTTGTAATCAGTTTTCGAACTAATTTAAACAAGACTACAAGACAAGTATTAGCTTTCGATTAAAGTAAGAATCATCGAAATCGGTACACCGAGTAAAAAGTTATGCGGTATAATATAACGTAGGTCGACGAAAAAGTAGTCACGTAAATACGCATTATTCGATATAACTCTAAAAGTACTTGTCAGATCTCAATTAAATTAAAATGGGACCACATGACACGCAACACCTTTCACTTAAAACAAAATTGATCGAAATCGGTCCACCCAGTCAAAAGTTCTGAGCTAACATACATTAAAAAAAAAAAACATACGTGTCGAATTGAGAACCTCCTCCTTTTTTGGAAGTCGGTTAAAAAGATACAATTTTATTTACGATGACTGTGGGAGCTCATTGCGACGAATGAGACAGAATAATACTAATTCCTTCAACGAAAAGAGACAGCGTAAAATTCATGCGCGCGCATCACAGGCTCATTTAAACATAGGTACTAGAAAATTCGCGAATTCGAAATTTCGAAAATTTAAGAAAAATGTATACTAGAATAGAGAGAGAGAGAAGATGAGAATTGGAGTAGGTATAAGAAAGATAAAGACAAAACAATTGCTCCAAATTTTTAAGATTTTTTTTTTTAATTTACGGAATTATGTGCAATATTAAAAAATATATATGCTTTTGAGTTACCCTTACAGTGAAATTTTCTTGATGGTTCAATTATTAATTGTTTTTATATAGTTCTTTAATTATTATTCTGATACGGTGAAATAAATGTTTTTTTTAAACAAACAAAAATATTTGTTTTATTTTAAATTTTGTTATTTATTATCTATTAATGGCGCCGCGTTGGCGCAGCGGTCACAGCACTGGATTGCGATTGGCTGTTGCGCGGGCGGTTGCGGGTTCGATCCCCGCGCACGATAACATTTGTATTGGCCATACAGATGTTTGCCGTGGTCTGGGTGTTTGTGCAGTCCTTGTGGGTCTCCCCACCGTACCTCGGAGAGCACGTTAAGCCGTCGGTCCCGGTTGTTATCATGTACACCTGATAGCGATCGTTACTCATAGTAGGGAATATATCCGCAAACCCGCATTGGAGCAGCGTGGTGGATTAAACTCCGATCCTTCTCCTACATGGGGAAGAGGCCTATGCCCAACAGTGGGATATTACAGGCTGAATCGTGATCGTGATCGTGATCGTGATTTATTATTATATATACAATTATTATAAACATATTACAAACAGAAAAATCAAATTTTGTTGGAAATAATTGTAAGGCGAAAATCAATTATTTTAGTACGGTATCCCTAGTACATTTTTTTCACCTGATTAGAATCAAGCTGATTTTCCGGGAGTAGCTTCATTTTGATGAGACGAACAAAAAATTGTCCTACAAATTGCGTGGTACGTTATCCCGGTCCTACGGTCACTGCTGCTCTATCTCCTGCTAACTCTATTACCTACCACAATCGAGAGTTTTCGTAGAGGAATTTTTTGTTCATCTCATCAAAATGAATCTACTCCCGGAAAATTAGCTTGATACTATTCAGGTGAAAAAAATGTAATAGGGATTTCGAAAATTATGAATTTTCTAGTATGTTTAAATGAGCCTGTGATGCGCGCGCATGAATTTTACGCTGTCTCTTTTCGTTGAAGGAATTAGTATTATTCTGTCTTACTCTTTTTTTAATGTAACTAGGTTGGCAAACAAGCGTACGGCTCACCTGATGGTAAGACCGTAGCCCATAGACGCCTGCAACATCAGAAGCATCGCAAGCGCGTTGCCGACCCTATCCCCAATCCCCCCCAGCAGCTCTGGTCACCTTACTCACCAACAGGAACACAATACTGATTGAAAACAGTATTATTTAGCTGTGGTCTTCTGTAAGGTCGAGGTACTACCCCAGTCGGGCTGCTCCATATTTTGAGCAGGAAATTTCCTGCTGTGCCCTACCTCAGTACCTACAGTCACTCTTCGCAATGAGCTCCCATAGTCATCATAATTTTTTTTTTACTATTTATCTTTGGCTGCATCAGCTTTTAATACGGCAACCAAACATTATTATGTTTAGAATTCGCCGCCGTTTATTATTGTACTTGGATTTTTTAATTAACATGTGAGGGTAATAATCTACATGTATCTACCTTTTCTGACCTGGCTGCAGGTAAGTATAGCAATCATAGAGATGGGTGCCTACTACAGTAAGGTATATAATATAAAATATTGCCGGTTTTAGCTTACTACATGTAATTAACATGAGAGGGAAAAGATCATAAAAAATACTGATTAACTAATTAAATACTAATTAAATATAGTAACTAATTTCTATATCTCAATGAGAAATAAAAGATTCAGGACATTTAACAAGACCAGTGTTTAGCAGTGACCCATTTAGCTGAAAGCATTTGACGTCAGGTCCTCGTGTGTTCGTTACGAACTGTTTGCCTTGAATATCTGTCGGCACTAGCTCGCAGATGTTCTTAGGGGACAATTTACACTTAGACGGAATAATTCGTTAGTAATCGCAATGGTACAAAATACTATAATACTATTCGCATTCAGTCTGTAACATCCCACTGCATAGGCCTCTTTCTCCGTGTAGGATAAGGATTGGAGCTTAATCCACCACGCTGCTCCACTGCGGGTTGTCGGATATGTTCTCTACTATGAATAACGATCAGACAGACATTTAAACTGGAAAGAAATGTTTGTACAAATACAAATATCCATCCCGAGTGGAGATCGAACCCACAAACCCTCGTGTTTTAGGCGACTACTAGCATCACTGCACCAGAGTGATTGTAAGTTACTATAATACTGTACCGTATTTAAATTATAATGGTTTATTGAGGTACGGCACAGCAGGAAATGTCATGCTTAAAATCTGGAGCATCCCGACTGGAGAAATACCTCAACTTTACATGTCACAAATAAATAATACTACTTTTTAGGTTGTGTTGTGTTAACTTGTGTTCATGTGGTGATTGAAGTGATTAGAACTCCTAGGGAGGGACGGGGTATGGTCAGTAACGCGCTTGCGTTGCTCCTGGTATTCCAAGCATCTATAGGCTACGGTATCTTCTTATTATCAGGCGTACCGTATGCTTATTTCACACCTTTAGAAATGGCAAAAAATAAATAAAATATATTTAAAAAATTATAAAGAAATTAAAAAACTAAAACCCAACTGCGACAAAAACATTTTAGTACGTCACTTTATGTGTTATAGAGGGCGCCACATTCAATATAATGTGACACCATTTATAATCTATATCCACCGAATAATTAAGACGCTTCTAATGATACGTCATTTAAATATAAAATATGACAACTAGTTTGGGAGATATGAGGGAATAAAAAAAAATAATAATAAATGAACATACATAGACTTCTAAAATTATAATCCTTCTTTTAGCTTTGCCGTAATCAGGTAATTATTGATTTACTAAACTGTGATAAGAATACGGATAAGTGTGACATGTCCCTAAAAACAGTGTGCGAAAAATGAATGTCCATTCTTGTCCCTACCCGCGTCGCTATCAGAGCGGGTACATCCCATACGGGAGCAAAAGGACGCTGAATCTATTACCGTTTATTTTTAAATTTACAGGCTCTTACTGGTGATATGTTTCTACTAGCTTCTGCCCGCGACTTCGCCCGCGTGGAATAGTTACTTTGGGCCAGCTGGGAAAGCTCTCAAAACTAAAAAAACCCTGATTTTGAATTATTCTTCATTGGTGCTCCGCTTTTATTGATCTTAGCGTGATGACATATAGCCTCCTATATTCCTCAATAAATATGCTATCTAACACTGAAAGCGTTTTTCAAATCGGACAAGTAGTTCCTGAGATTAGCGCGTTCGAGCAAACAAACAAACAAGCTCTTTAGCTTTATACTATTAGTATAGATTTAATTCGATTGAGAAGCTTTAGTTGTAACTACAGACAAATAATATAATTATAATTAAATTTTGACTCGAGTTCATACTGTAGTTAGAATAGAAGATACTTTGTTAGACAAAGTTCAAGAGTTCCTTTGGAAGAGGTCCTAGTATTATTATTTTAATTGAATTTTAAACTTTAATATTATTAGTTATTGTTAAACTGAGGTAGGGCACAGTATATATAAAATGAAAAAGCCCGACAGGGGTAGTACCTCGACCTTACAGAAGATCACAGCTAAATAATACTGCTTTCAAGCAGTGTTGTGTTTGGTTGAGTAAGGTGACCAGAGCTCCTGGGGGGCTCATTGGGGATAGTGTCGACAACGCGCTTGCGATGCTTCTGGTGTTACAGACGTCTATAAACTACGGTAATCGCCTACCATCAGGTGAGCCGTACGCTTATTGTTTACCGATACCGACTCAGTAGTATTAAAAAAAATGTTATCTACTTCAAAATGGAGGTTTTTAATTCGGCTGGTATTTTTTTTATATATGTACACAGATTACGCCGAGATCAGAGAGATCTGATCCAATGTACGTGATTCTTTTTTTTATTCGATGCGAAAATCTTTCCATTTGGTTCTGTAAACAATGGATTTATTTTGACCCAGTAGTTTTTATTTTATGAGCATTTTTGTTCATTTAGACGAAGTGATTTTCACGATACTTTATCTACGGCTTTTTTTGGGAAAAACAAAGGAAACTTCCATAGTATAACTGATCTAATATAGAAAAGTCCTACTGTAGTTTACAAAACAACATATTAAAGACACTAAAAAGTAAAATAAAATAAAAACGACGATTAAAAAATTGTGTGTGTGTACTTATGTACGCACGTAAGAAGTTATACTTCATTGACTAGCTAACTTCACGTTGCTAACTTCTTCTTCGTTGATTGGCTAACTTCTGGGTGTTTTCTGGTGCTAACTGTCGGTTTTTTGTGACGGTGTGCGCGCGCATCGTAAATATTTACACTCATCATTTTTTCCTAATAAGCCACAAAAGTCCAACTTCAAAAACCGACTTCAAAAACTGAAAAGCAAAAAGTAACTTAATTAAGATTGAATTTGAAACACTTCTTCTTTTTTAAATTTATTTTACTCAGAAAACCAACAGCTTCACAAATTATACCTAAATCTTATAGCTATGTAGGTACATGTAATATAGTATTGTCAATAATTAATAAGTTTCTCTTAAATTAACAAATAACACTGTAACAATTAAACCTTGTTAATGCTAAAGTGAAATAACATAATCGTGCTTGCTAGCAAACGAAAAAAAAACCGACTTCAATTGCATCGGCAAGTAATAAATAATAAATTAATTAACAAACGCACTAGTCGTCACCACAATTTTCGAGGGTTCCCCTCAATTTCACTGGGATCCCATCATTAGATCCTGGTTTCCTTATCATGGTCCCTAAGTTGGGATATCTCCTTTCCAACAATAAAGAATTATTAAAATCGGTTCATAAACGACGAAGTTATTCCCGAACATACATTTAAAAAAAAATATATAAGGTCGAATTGAGTAACCTCCTCCTTTTTTAAAGTCGGTTAAAATAATAAAGTAAGGAATTCAAGGATGATATCAACATAAAACTATCGATATTAAAGCCAGGCAGATCTGCACACCACGAAACATTGCTTAACTTATGCTCACTTACTTACTACCTTAAATAAAATACTATTACTTGTATGTGCTATTTACTGAATGCTGAAGTCGGTTTTTTTTAATATAGCTTGTATTTTTTGCGTTGGCGCAGCGTTCACAGCACTGGATTGCGATTGGCTGTTGCGCGGGCGGTTGCGGGTTCGATCACCGCATACAACAACATTTGTATTGGCCATGCA
This sequence comes from Melitaea athalia, assembly GCA_905220545.2. NCBI lineage: Eukaryota > Metazoa > Arthropoda > Insecta > Lepidoptera > Nymphalidae > Melitaea > Melitaea athalia. Next base: position 12,646,061 of record HG992203.1, read on the forward strand.
GATTTTTGCCGTGCTCTCGGTGTTTGTGCAGTCATTGTGGCTCTCCCCACCGTGCCTCGGAGAGCACGTTAAACCGTCGGTCCCGGTTGTTATCATGTACACCTCATAGCGATCGTTACTCACAGTAGGGAATATATCCGCCAACCCGCATTGGAGTAGCGTGGTGGATTAAGCTCCGATCCTTCTCCTACATGGGGAAGAGGCCTATGCCCTACAGTGGGATATTACAGGCTGAATCGTTGTATTTTTTTATTTTTAGTTCACTTTCAATATAATCAATGTATAAACAATAATATTGCTCATAATACTACGATCCCCAGACTGTCGCAATATTACACCAAAGAACCAAATTATTATAACGATTCAAAAAAAAACGTTCCAATTTTGAATATACATTGCTGATATTCTTTGAGCAAGCTTACAAAGTTGAATACAAAAACCGCCTTGGATAACTGTATAGGATATTTATTAAAGTAAATGAGATGAAAATCTGTTATTGAATATTCGATAATAGCGGTATTAAATCCGATCTGATCTCTATATTATAACTTGAATAGTTTGATGCAAGAACCGTGCACCTTCGTGTTATGTTAATTAATTTTTACTGACAGAAATATATGTCAATGCGTTTTGTGTTTTGTTATTCTGATGTATATCAGAGCTTGATATTATCTCCTCTTTGTTATACTGATATAATGGTGCAAGTAGTCACCTTTAATAACCAAAGTTTGAGTTAAGCTCGAAATTATCATTATTTTCGGTTGTGTTTATTTTTCAAAAATTACTAAAGTAAAACTCCTATACGCACGCTTGACTTGGGGAGCAACTAAAGAAGCTTTACTTCTCGTCTAAAGCACATTCTTTTTTTAAATAATAAATATATTTTGAAGGTCAACAAGCATTAACTCAACTTCTCGACAACACTGTTAATCGAGAACTGACCATAACTTGGCTGTATCCGTACTTATGCCGTACAACCCTCCACTCACTGGTTCAAAAGTCGTACAACTATACAATTTTGTCTTCCGTTACAATTATGACTGACATATTTAGACTGGAAAGTAGACTACACTGACCACGACAGCTCTTTTTACTACCTACCTTTTTGAAGTGAAACTTCTTTAGGCGCATGAGGGGTAATGAGCGACGGGTAGCGCGGCAGCGTCATGACGGTCAGTACTCGGATGGGTGACAGCTTTTTTTTTCAACCAGTTTTTTTGTATTTTAGATTCAGTTTTTTTTAATTAGTTTTTTTTTTAAATTATTTTGTCAAAGAGGTTTCACTTCTGACATGTATACTTTGTACGCACGCAATATTTTTAAGTAAGACCTTAGCATAAAGCTAATTTTATCCTAACTTTTATTAGGAAAGTACTTTGATCTTCACAATAATAACCGAGTATCAAAACGAGCCATTGTTCAAGAAGTAGATAATGTTAGTTCCAGCTTCCTAATTAGTCATCGCGCTCTTCGCGGAGATGAAAAGGAAATGTATTTGGAAGTCTATTGAGCGTGCCGCGGAATGCCCGTTTACATCTCAAGATATTTTTGAACTAAGACTTCTTTATGCACGCTTGACTTGGGGAGGAAGCTGGTGAATGCGTGACGAGAGCGTTATGCAAAATGTGATCGTGTGAGGCGAACGGAAGTGGAGAGAGAGAGATATAAGTTAAAATAAAAAGAGGGAGTGTTACGTTTCGTTAGTTTTAAGCACACTCGTTTTTTTAACTTGCCTTAGAAAGCACGTACAATTGACAACCCAGGTTCAGAATCCAGGATGTAAAGTAAAATGTAAGTAAGATTAAATGGTTTAACTTTAAATTACTCTGCAAAAATTTATAAATACTCAAAATCTATTTATCTATATATTTATTTTTATGACAACATTATAATTTTATCTTTGAATAAGTTTGAATATTAATATGAGACTATTGCAAACATTGAACCACAAATATAATTATAATCAGACAATTACTGTTGCCATGGCAACATGTCATCAAATTTAAACGCCACAGCATTTTTCATTCCGTGAGAGCGTTATACAAAGTGTGATCTTGTGAGGTGAGCGGAAGTGGAGAAGGAGATATAAGTTAGTGAAGATAGAATGAGATAGTTACGTTTCGATTATTATTATTGTAGGGGCAACAGAGAGGTGCGAGGACACATTTTCTGACTCTCTTTCTCTCATATATACATACATATAGATGGAGCTAAAGAAATTTTACTTCAGTCGTGTGGTCAAAAGCACACTCGTTTTTTTTTTGAAGTGAAACTTCTTTAGAATCGTTGTGATTTCAAACCGGATGCAACGAAAAAACGACAGGGAAGGGCGCGCCGCGCTGGACGCCGCGCTGCTGCTAATTTTAAATTAGTTTTTTTTTTAATTAGTTTGCCAAAGAAGTTTCACTTCTATCGTGTGTGAATCGCACACACACCTTTCTTTTAAAAATTACAAAATAACTAATAGAAAACCTTAAAACACTACTAAGTTAAATATTTCCTTCACTATTTTAAAAATGTATACATCGGATGGTATAAACGCGCTCAGCAAGAGCGACTGAATAATTTACCCGGGTCTGACGGAAGCTGAGATTTGAGTCATGTACTGTGTTACAGTTCGTTCAGTTATAATTCAGAGCGGGCGGCGCCGGGCGCGGGGCTAGTTTGACAGAAGATTAAAACTTCATTGTTAATTATCAAGTAAGGTGCGCTTTGTTTTGAACCCGGTGCTTAACCTCTTTAGCAAAAGATTGGTTCTGTAAATTTGACGCGTATGTCTGTGTTTAGATTTCGTTGTGGTTTTTACATAATTATAACAACTTTTGTGCTAGTCCACTACCACCTGGGAGCTTAAAAAGCCGACCGGCGATGGCGGGATAACCATCCAACTGCTGGCTTTGAAATACACATGCCGAAGACGGGCAGCAGCGTCTTCGGTGGAGGCCTATTTCCAGCAGTGGACTGCGATAGGCTGAAGTGATGATGATGAGTGATGAGTATTGTGTATATAATATTTGTATTGTATGTATGTATGTATGTTGTAATTTAGTTTTTATATGTATTGTATATTATGTGTAAATATAATATAGAAAGAAAGAAAGAAAGAAAGAAAGAAAAGTTATTTATTGGCATTAAATTAAAAAAATAATAAAATTATTACATCTTGTGCAGATAGACAATTAAAACAAGTAATAAATTAGAGAGAGAAATTTTCAAGTAAAAAAAAAAAGAGAAAAAGGTAGGTATATTTACAGCGGCTAATAAGAAAATGAATAACATAAAAGAAATAAAAAAAAATATATAGAAGAGAATTTATGAAATAACCCAAAAGACACAATTTATGGCTGATTAAGCACCAAGCCTTCTTGTATATAAACATAATAATAAAAGTTAATTCCATTTTATTGACTCAAGCATTAATCTCCATAATTAAAAACTACTAAATAATCCATGCAGTCGGTCCTCAGTACGTTTCGATATGAGAACAGGTCAGGTTCTTGAATTAGTTCCGTAAATGTTTGATAGAGTTTTGTTTCTGCATGTCTAACGCGTCTCCGGGGTGGAAAGTTTAAAATTAACCCCCCTCATGTTCAAGTTTGTCCGGTTTCTGCCTATAATATTTATATGTAGTGTGTAATGTACTGGATATTTCTTGTTGTTACATTTACTATTAATTAATTTATCTATACTAATATTATAAAGAGGTAAAGTTTATAACTTTGTATATACGGGGTAATCTTCGCAAATACTGATCCGATCATGAAAATTCTTTCGCTAACAGAAAGCTACACTATTCAGGAGTGACAAGATAAAAGGAAAAAGATAAAAATATATAAATATTTTAAATCACCAGGATTTGAACCTGCGTCCTCTGACGTGCCGTGTCAACAATTCAATCTAATCAAGCATTATTATTTGCCTTAGAAATTAATTGGTGATTTTAAAACATTTATATTTATCTGATTTGCTGAAAATAGTGAGAGGCTACACTATTCAGGAGTGACATAGGCTATATTTTATTGTAATTGTACAAAAAAATTCAGTAAAAAAGAAAAATATTAAAATATATTATGAAAATGACAATGAAACGAACGCCATCTATCGCTGTTAGATTTAACTATTTAATACTTTATTTTATTTACTGTCTATTTGAATCTATCGATGACGAAGTTTTTACGCTTATTGATAGATGGCGTTGGAGCAACATATTATTTATTTAAGTGGTTTAAAATTTGTTCTTTATAGTATGTTATTTGGTTCTGTAATTTAAAATAATAAATACACGATATTATTACGATTTTATTCATCGCTGTAGGCGCCCGCTGCCGTTTATTTTTTATTTTATATATTTTCTCTTTACTTTCTGTTTTACTTTATCGGTACTCCGGACGTAGTTTTGGTCAAAAGTTTTCTTCAAAACTATTTTTGCATTTTAAAAAAGATAATTAACGCCCAACGAAGTGGGCACGGGTCGGCTAGTATTGTATATAAAAGAGATTTCCACCCATTGACTCATCACGATATCTCTGGAACCATAAGGCCTAGAGACTTGAAATTTGGTAGGAATATTCCTTTCCCTGAGTAGAGGTCAGCTAAGAACGGATTTAACGAAATTCCACCCACAAGAGGGGGTTGCAGGGGCGTTAATAACTTATATGGCAAAACAACGTTTGCGGGGTCAGCTAGTTTTTTTTATATAATGTCATTGACTCATTGCGAAATCTTAAAATTATAAAATCCATGGGATCCATTGGATCCATAGATTCGAAAACTAAACAATCTAATATAACAAAAATTAGCTTTATTGTTATATTATCTGTCCGTTTGTGGCGTTTTTCTTATAGATCAACTATACATAATTATCATAGGCAATATCTTTGTTTCTATAATTTGCCTAAAAGCTTAAGGGCGGGGAAATACTAAACAAGTAGACGATGAATGTGTCTGTATGTAAATGATATTGAAGTTCTATGCGAATGAAGTCGCAGACCATTAACTATATTATAAACCCGGAGAATATGTTTCTTCGTTTGCTAAAATATATTCTACTAGCCGACCCGTGCCCACTTCGTTGGGCGTTAATTATCTTTTTTAAAATGCAAAAATAGTTTTGAAGAAAACTTTTGACCAAAACTACGTCCGGAGTACCGATAAAGTAAAACAGAAAGTAAAGAGAAAATATATAAAATAAAAAATAAACGGCAGCGGGCGCCTACAGCGATGAATAAAATCGTAATAATATCGTGTATTTATTATTTTAAATTACAGAACCAAATAACATACTATAAAGAACAAATTTTAAACCACTTAAATAAATAATATGTTGCTCCAACGCCATCTATCAATAAGCGTAAAAACTTCGTCATCGATAGATTCAAATAGACAGTAAATAAAATAAAGTATTAAATAGTTAAATCTAACAGCGATAGATGGCGTTCGTTTCATTGTCATTTTCATAATATATTTTAATATTTTTCTTTTTTACTGAATTTTTTTGTACAATTACAATAAAATATAGCCTATTGTATAATATGTTAATTGTAATTGTCACCAATAGATGGCGCTGTGTGTCTATTAAATCGCGCTATCGTTTGGTTCATCTAATCAGTTAAGGTAAATTGATGTTAATTTCAATTGTCACTAATAGATGGCGCTGTGTGTCTTTTAAATCGCGCTATCGTTTGGTTATTTTAATTAGTTAAGTTAAAATTTTGAATTGATGTTTGTATGCACTCTTGGAAGAAATACAGTAGTACGATCCTAATCACTGGTTGTTGCATTGTGAATAGTGAGTCAGTGACACCAGAAGAGGATTGTACATTTGGTTCTTCGAGCCGGGATAGTGGTGGTAACTGGCCTCCTCGCCAGTGTTTTTCGAGAGTCGGCATCGACGGGTGGCAGATTGCCATCGATGGTGCCAACCCTGGAGTTCTGAGCCAGGGATTTCAGCCAAGAAGACTGGCTGTGACGTCAGCGGTATTGGAGGGAGCGAGAGAGGTAGCAGCTGATGACGTCACGGAGACGACCCATGGTGTCACGACCAGACCCAGGAGTTTGAAGATAGTGCATATAAGTATTAGTGAGTGAAGTGCCGATAAACTGTAAGTACATTTATCTTTCATAATAATTGCCAAAGTAAAGTGGACCTTAAGTCAATGAAGAATATAAAGTTAAAATTGTAGTTTGTGAATAGACATAGACTAATCATCGCAGAAAGGTGAAGTGACGGGGAACCTATGCTCAAATTTGTTTATGGCCCAAAGTCCATGTCCCAAATTGTCAAACAGTTAGAAGAATCAATTCTTTGAATATTAACTTAGAAAAATTAGTGTGAATTTATTGAAATTTGAATATTTTTTGTATTTGTTTTTACTTGAATTTTTTAATATTTGTAAATTTTAATATTTGTAAATTTTGAATATTTGTAATATTTTGTAATAATTGAAAATTCAACTCTAGAATATTTATATATATAAGTGTCATTCAAGGATTGCCATGGAAACGTTTAATAAACTTCAGGAGAATAATAAAGAACTTATCTCTAACGGTAAAATCAACTTTAGGAAATCACCTAAAGATCGTATTTCAGTATCATATGTTGAAACGCGTTTAGAGGCTTTAGAGAATCAGTGGCAATCGTTTTGTGACATACATCGGCAAATAATTACAGAAATTAGTAAGAAAGAGTTAGAAACTTCTAGTTATTATACAAATTCAATTTATGACCAAACCGAAAATTTATACTTTGATTATAAAACAGAATTAAAAGATGCTTTAAATAAATTAAAAACTAACGTTAAACCTGTAGCAGAAACTTCAAACGTTGGAAATTGTTTTGTAAAATTACCGGAGATTAACATACCGAAATTTTCGGGAAAGTATTCCGAGTGGACAAGTTTCAAAGATCTTTTTACGTCATTGATTCATAATAATATTAAATTAGATAATGTTCAGAAACTGCATTATCTCAAAGGTCATTTGTTGGGAGAAGCGGAGCAGCTTTTGAGACATGTTCCTATTACTGAAAAGAATTATAGTGTTTGCTGGACTCAGTTAACTAATCGCTATGATAATAAAAAATATTTATCTAATAATATTCTAAAACGTTTCATGAGTCAGAAGTGTTTGCAATATGAATCATCGAATGCTATTAAGGAACTATTAGATAATATGAACGAATGTTTAAGCGCGCTACAGAACATAGGCGTTGACGTTAGTAATTGGGATATAATTGTTATTTATATATTAAGTCAAAAGCTTGATCCTGAGTCCAGAAAGCAATGGGAATTAAAGTCAAATGAAACTGAAGGGTTGCCCACTTTGTCTGCTTTTAGGGAATTCTTAGAACATAAATTTAGGTCATTAGAATTTTTAGATACTAAGCATGTTATTTCTAAGCCCCATAACGCACGAAAGGCTATTAATGTCGCTCAAGTAGAAGGTTCAAATAATGCTTTTAATAAAAATTTAAACTGTCAATTTTGTAAAGCCAATCATAAGTTAATAAATTGTAAAGATTTTGCTAAGGGTGATTATGAAGCACGACATAGTTTTATCCAGACCAGTCGTTTGTGTTTTAACTGTTTCAGCCCGAACCATTCCGTTTACTCGTGCCGCCAAACCAATAGATGTAGAGTGTGTAAACGGAAGCATCATTCTCTGCTACACCCACCGAATGTAGTTCAGGGCATGGAGAGTGCCGAATCTAAGGATAAAGGTGTAGTAGTTTCTTCAGCAACCACATCACAAAGTGTCACTAAGTTAGACACCTGTTATTCAAATAGTTATAGTCAAGTCCTCTTGGCTACAGCTATTGTGGAGGTAGAGTCGCGAACGGGTATTGGCTTAGTTTATAGATGTTTATTGGATCAAGGCTCACAGGCTTCGTTGATCACGGAGTCAGCTGTCCAAGCCCTTGGACTGAAGAAAATTCCCAACAAGGTTCAAATTTCTGGAATCGGAGGTAGAAATGAGACTTTAGCTTCTATGTCAGTAGTTGAAATCAAACTAAAGTCAATTCATAATCCTCAATTCACTTTGGTCGTCAAGGCTCATGTGCTCAGCAAACTGACATCTTTTCTTCCCTCAAAGAAGGTAGATGTTCAGTTGTGGCCAGAACTAACAAGATTGAAGTTAGCTGACCCGAAATTTGACGTACCAAATAAAATAGATTTGTTACTTGGCGCTGAAGTGTATGGTCAGATTTTAGTTGAAGGTTTCATCAAGGGTCCTTCCGGGTGTCCTGTAGCCCAGAACACCCAATTAGGATGGATCTTGTCTGGTCAAATCCACTCAGGTCAAGGTCAAAGTTCAGAGTCGTGCCACGGAAATACGATTGTTGTCAGCATGCACACCCAGTGCAATGACAATGATCTTTTGAGAAAGTTTTGGGAATTAGAAGATGTTTCATTTAAGAAGAAAATGCTTACTGAAGATGAGCAGAAATGTGAGGAGATTTTTTATAATACTGTGACCAGAGACGATTGCGGACGATATATTGTGAAGCTTCCTTTTCGTGATGTCAACCCAATCTGTAAAAAGGGAAATTTTAAAGAAATTGCAACTAAGAGACTGTATCAACTAGAAAAGAGATTATCAAAAAATACAGAATTTAAAGAACAATATGCCCAAGTTATAAACGAGTACTTACATCTTAATCACATGGAGTTAGTTCCTGAAGAACAGCGCGATAAATCAGATGTGGTGTATTTGCCACACCATGCGGTAGTACGTAATGATAAGGTGACATCTAAGGTTAGAGTTGTCTTTGATGCCTCCTGCTTTGGAACTAATGGTGTGAGTCTGAACAATGATCTATTAGTAGGTCCGGCTCTTCAGAAGACGTTAAGGGAAATTGTTATGCGATGGCGAAAACATCGTATTTGTTTGGTTGCAGACATCGTTAAGATGTACCGACAGGTGAAGGTAAAAGTGGAGGATGCAGATGAGTTTCAGCGTATCTTGTGGCGCGATGAATCTGGAACAATACAACATTATAGAATGTTACGTGTTACTTTCGGAATTGCGTCTGCACCTTACCTTGCTGTTAAAGTCCTGCAGCAAGTAGCCTACGATGAAGGTGTAAATCATCCCGCTGCTGTGGAGAAAATAATAAATGACTTTTATATGGACGATCTTATGACGGGTTGCCAAACGGTTGAAGAATGCCTGGAAATAAAAAATGAAATTAGTAACATATTGGGTAAGGGAGGATTTCAATTGCAGAGATGGGCAAGCAATAATAAGGAGTTTATGGAGAAAATAAGAAAGGGAAGAGGAGAGAAGGAGTCGAGGTTACAAATAGGAGAAGGAAAGGAAACAGAAGCTATACAGAAAGTATTAGGACTTACCTGGAATAGTGGCACAGACGAAATTGAATACAGTGTCCAACTACCACAGTTAGAATTTCCAGTAACAAAGAGGAAAGTAATTTCGGATATTTCGCGTTTGTTCGACCCTTTAGGGTGGATAGCCCCAACTATTATTACTGCAAAAATCTTTATTCAAAAACTTTGGATATCAGGTATTGATTGGGATCAAGAACTTCCACCTCATTTGTTACAAGAATGGCTTACTTACCGGTCAGATCTTGCAAAACTTAACCTTTTCCGCATTCCTCGATGGATACACACAAATGCTGATGATAAAGAAGTAGAGCTGCATGGATTCAGTGATGCGTCGAATCAAGCCTATGCTGCAGTTGTATACACTCGCATCATAGATAAGAACAATGAAGTGCATGTGAATCTTATCACATCCAAGACGAAAGTTTCTCCAATTAAACAAGTCTCCATCCCTCGCTTGGAGCTCTGCGGAGCTCAGCTTCTTGCCAAGCTCATTTTGGAGGTTTCGGAGATATTGGAGATTCCTAAAGAAAAAATTCACGCTTGGACAGACTCTTCTGTAGTACTTGCGTGGCTCAGTAGTCATCCAAGTAAATGGAAAACCTTTGTTGCGAATCGCACTTCAGAGATCTTGACAATTTTAGATCGAAGTCAATGGGAACACGTAAAATCTAAAGACAACCCAGCTGATTATGCATCAAGGGGTGTCAAAGATTATGAAAATTTAAGCTTGTGGAGACATGGTCCATCTTGGCTAAGTGAATTCACTATCAACTACAGTCCACAAGAAGAAGGCCAAGATACCAAACTGGAAGAAAGAGATAAAAGACTTTGTCATACGGTAGATAGTATTGAGTTACAAGAAGAACTATTTACAAGATTCTCAACGCTTCGGAAATTAATTAGATCGGTTGCTTATTTGATACGTTATTTTAAATGGTTACATTCCTCTCGTAAAATTGTTTTTCCTACTTATCTTACAAATCTAGAGTTAAACAACGCATTGGAAAAATGTATAATTTACTTTCAGAAGAAGTTCTTTGCTGGTGACATCGAAAGCATCATTAAAATTAGATCAGTAACTAAGAAGAGTAAACTTGTGTCTCTTAATCCTTTCATAGACAGTAATGGTTTGTTAAGAGTTGGAGGACGTTTGCAGAATGCTGAGCTAAGCGATGATATGAAGCATCCCATTTTGATTCCACGCAACTCGCATTTAGCACAACTCATTATCGCAGATGCACACGAAAGGACTCTTCATGGAGGCCCACAGCTAATGCTTAGTTTTATTAGGACGAAGTACTGGATCGTTGATGCTAGGAATTTAGTTAGGTTATATGTCAGAAAATGTGTCACGTGTATACGTCATGCTCCTCCATCTAATCAACCCATTATGGGACAGTTGCCAGCGTCTCGAGTAACAGTAGACAGGCCTTTTCGCCAGACCGGCGTAGATTATGCAGGACCCATTGCAATAAGAACCACAAAAGGTAGAGGTCATCGCTCTACTAAAGGTTATATTTGTCTCTTTATATGTATGGCTACTAAGGCTATACACCTTGAAGCTGTCAGTGACATGACTTCTGAAGGATTTATAGCCGCATTTAAGCGTATGGTGGCTAGGCGAGGTCATGTTTCAGATTTGTGGAGCGATAATGGTTCTAATTTTGTGGGTGCTGAAAGGGAGATTAAGAATTTACTTTTGATAGAGAAGTCGAGTGTATCTATGGAGATCGCCAGTTGGCTTTCGGGTAACGGCACTACTTGGCATCGTATTCCACCCTATACTCCACACTTTGGTGGGTTATGGGAGGCAGGAATTAAATCGACAAAGCACCACCTGAAAAGAGCTATTGGGAACTCGACTTTGACGTTTGAGGAGATGAGTACAGTTCTTTCCCAAATTGAGGCATGCCTTAATTCAAGGCCATTGACTACTTTAAGTGATGACGCACAGGATCCATTTCCACTTACACCCGGACATTTTCTTGTTGGAGAACCTCTTTTACTTGTTCCAGATGCCAATTATGAGAAGTCAACAATAACTAGTCTCCGAAAATGGCAGTTGGTACAGCGAATGACGCAGTACTTTTGACGAAGGTGGTCAAACGAGTATCTGTCTCAGTTCCTACACCGTTATCGTTGGAATCGTCACTCTCCTGAGCCTAAAATCGGAGACGTAGCCTTAGTTAAAGAAGAAAATCTTCCACCAGCCAGATGGCTTTACGGCATAATTGTTGACAAACATACTGGTCAGGATAATGTTACGCGTGTTGTAAGTTTAAAATGCAAAGGCATTGTTATCAAAAGACCTATTTCTAAAATTTGTATTTTACCAGTTAATAATTAAGTTGAGAAACTAAGATAATGTGAATGTTAGATATTTAGTAGGTCAGCTTGTTTAAGTTTATTAAAGATTTGTTTGTTTAAGCTATAGTCAAGATTTCAATTCTTTAACTGAATATTTGTTGAGTTTAAGTTTATGTACACATTGTTTAAAATTAATTTATAATAGTTTCTATTTCACCCACAATTAATTAGACTTTGTCAAATTGTTTAGATTAATTTCTTATGAACCGTTCGGTTCATGGTGGGCGGAATGTATAATATGTTAATTGTAATTGTCACCAATAGATGGCGCTGTGTGTCTATTAAATCGCGCTATCGTTTGGTTCATCTAATCAGTTAAGGTAAATTGATGTTAATTTCAATTGTCACTAATAGATGGCGCTGTGTGTCTTTTAAATCGCGCTATCGTTTGGTTATTTTAATTAGTTAAGTTAAAATTTTGAATTGATGTTTGTATGCACTCTTGGAAGAAATACAGTAGTACGATCCTAATCACTGGTTGTTTCATTGTGAATAGTGAGTAGTGAAGTAGTGAGTAGTGAGTCAGTGACACCAGAAGAAGACGAAGGAAGAGGATTGTACACCTATGTCACTCCTGAATAGTGTAGCCTCTCACTATTTTCAGCAAATCAGATAAATATAAATGTTTTAAAATCACCAATTAATTTCTAAGGCAAATAATAATGCTTGATTAGATTGAATTGTTGACACGGCACGTCAGAGGACGCAGGTTCAAATCCTGGTGATTTAAAATATTTATATATTTTTATCTTTTTCCTTTTATCTTGTCACTCCTGAATAGTGTAGCTTTCTGTTAGCGAAAGAATTTTCATGATCGGATCAGTATTTGCGAAGATTACCCCGTATATACAAAGTTATAAACTTTACCTCTTTATAATATTAGTATAGATTAACCGACTTCAAAAAAGAAGGACGATCTCGTCCTCAATCCGATTGTATTTTTGGAACGAAGTTCCTTATGGGGCGTTGCGGAGGGGTACCATAGCCGGCAAAAACGTCCGTAACGTTAAATAAAGCGTAAGATTTGTCTGTATAGTCTATGTATGATGGCTATACAGTGTCTAATGTATAGTCTAAGTGACGACTGTTATTATTATTGCAGTTTGCTATTATTATTTATGATGTTACTATTTACCTAACCAGGTTTAAAAAGTAGGAGGTTTTTTTTTTGTGTAGCTATTTTACCTCATAGCTTTTTACTAGGTGTAATGATTTTGGTGATTCTTTATGTATTCAAAATCTGTTTTTCGTGTGGTCCTATTTCAATTTGAGGAAAATATAATAGTTTTATGTTATCCCTAGTATTGTGTAAGGAACTATACTTGTCGCTGTAGATTGAAGTCGTTTTTGTTCGTCTTGTAATTAATATTTACAAGGCAATTTCCCACAGGAGTGCGATTATAGAACCACCATTCATATAGAAAAAGCATTAAACACAAATATTGCCTTCTCTAAAATAAGTAAGAAACAAAATCATCATACGTAAAACCGAACAGCTTAACTAGTTGATCTGTATAATACAACATTTACAAGGTAAACAAAGTGAGTTTTTGAAGCAACAATACGATGTAACATGCAGAAACAACAATTTTTCTATTTATCGCAACATTGAAAAATGTGTAGTATGATATACGAACACGCGGATGTCATCGCGATGGTTAATAAAAACGAACGGAATAGAGTGCTAGGGCTGTTTACACTATACGACACGATATCTACTTGCCCTACATGCCTATTGCCTAACTAGAATGCTCCTAATTCTGTGGCAAAACTACAACGGGATAGTCAATCGAGAACATAAAAAAGTATGCGTGTCAGTTCCGACGCACGAATGGAGTTTACTCCTTCAGATCGACTGTCTAAATAGTCACAAAAAAGGCTTACTAGTCTAACAAAAAGATTAGTACCATATCAAATGGTAAGTAAACGAATCAAATAACACCATCTGTCTATCTAGTGCAGTTCATTTGAATTTTATTAGTGCATATAACTACGTAATTGGTGCAATAAAATGTGCTGAAACGCCCAAAGAAAATATATGTTGTAAGTCACGAACATCGCCTCAAACTATTGTTTTTCTAGTTTTACCCTCAAAATATCTAAAACAAGCTATGCCTCGCGGTTTCACACGCCGTAATTTGAGACAAAAACGTTTATACTATTATGTTATATATACCTAGTAAAATATTTGACGATGCGTTGGCGCAAAAGTCGCAGCATTGGTATATAGCTGTTGCGCTGGCGGTTGCGGGTTCAATCCCTAAGTTCCTTATTTTTGGAACTAACAATCTACATATAAGCAACGGTAACCGTTTACCATCGGGGTATTTTGGTATTTTTGGTTTATCAGGGTATAAGGTTGTTCTCCGACCTAGCTATACTAAAAAAAGTATGGAAAAAATATCGTATGCCAGTCGTGACGTCAAAACGGAACTAGTTTCAGTGATATACTAAAAGATATGTAGCCAGTGAAATCTGACTTGCTTGCATATTTCGAGTCATTCCTTCTTACTCGGAAAATAACAAAAACACAATAATAACGCTAGAAATAAAACAGCGGAAGATTTATTTTGACTTTTTTATGTGAAAAAGTAAAGTTATTACTGAAAATATGAAAACGATTTTTGTGTAAATTATTACTTTATTCGCATCGCTTTGTTCAATTTAATTGCTGTTTGCCGATAATACGAACAGTAATTGACATTAATTTGTAATCATTTTTAATACCGTAACTCATTCTCATTAATTATTTGCAGGAAACTAAAAATTAGTTAAATAAGTGCAAGAGTTTGAATATTAATACCAAAATTGACATTTTTGAAGTAAAACTTCTTTAAGCGAGCTTAACTTGGGGAGTGAGCTGGTGAATGCGAGACGAGACCGTTACGAAAAGTGTGATCGGGCGAAGTTGAGAGAGATATATAAGTTAGTGAAGAGTTGAAGACAGAAAGAGAGATAGTTACGTTACGTAAGTTTTACTTCAGTCGTGTGATCTAAATTCTTTGTTTTTTTTTTTGGCTTTTTATGTTCCATTATTTTGTTGTCGATTTAAATGACTTATCTTTGACTTGACTTGATTTTATTTTGATTGACTCATTCTATGTTGACTTATCTTAATAGCAAAATTAGGTCAGTCAGGGAAATGAAATACGTTATTATTGTTAGGCATTTTGAACTGCTATTTTGGGACGGGCGTGATGATAATCTTACTGACAGGAGAGTAACGGTAATAATATATATATGAACGTTAAATTTGAGTGATCTCAATATTATCGATAAATATTTTCGAGATCAATAACCACTGAAAGCACCAATACTGTAAATAATGCCACAAAATTCCACTACGATTGTCGTTGTAAAAAATCAATCAATTTTGCCAATGTCGAATCTTACAAATAAATAAGTTCATTAGTTACCCTTTGAAAATCTAGTCGAATACAAAACATTGACAGAACAGAATCAGTCTTCGCTTGACTGTATCCAGGTCACACCGTACAATAGTCATTATTTTTCGTCGCGAGCTGACTTAATTAAACAATAACGACAAAGCTTGCAATTAGCGCAAATGAGCTCGCGACAAGGAAGTGCTTGTTACTGTGACGTCGACATGTTTGAATGCATTTATGAGCAAGTTTTGCCTTATTTCTGCGAAGCCTTTGAGGATTTTTAAGACTGAAAACCTTTAGGGAGATTTTATGGTTTATCTTTTCTTTTTGAAGTGAAAGTCTTTAGGCGCATGAGGGATAACATTTGAGCAAAAGGTACGCGGCAACGTCGGGCGCGGTCAGTAGGTACTTGGATGGGTGACGACCTGGAACACCACGTGACGTTGGCTTTTTGTTTTTTTTTTCGATTAGTTTTTTTTAATTATGATACCGTTTATGGGTTGTCTGGAAGAAATGGCTAAATAGCCATAAGACCGCCCATTGTACTTCACAGTCTGTAAATATCTTTAAATGTGTTTAATGTTAAAATGTAGTTGTGGTGTACAATAAAGTATAAATAAATAAATAAATACCGCCTACTTTTTCAATTAGTTTGCCAAAGAAGTTTCACTACTGACAAAATTGCGAGCGTACTTTGCACGCACGCAATTTTTTTAAAGTTAACACGTGTAAAACAACGTTGCATAGCCTTTTGTTTTTTTTTCGATTAGTTTTTTTAATTATAATACCGCCTACTTTTTCAATTAGTTTGCCAAAGAAGTTTCACTACTGACAAAGTTGCGAGCTACTTTGCTCGCACGCAATTTTTTTTAAGTTAACACGTGTAAAACAACGTTGCATAGCTAGTTGTATATATAGTCTGTTTTATTATTCAATATTTATTGTTTATAAAATTTTAACTCTGATCGAACCTGTTGATTAAGTTGGCTCGGAATAGCTTTATAATTATTCGCTGTGAACAATGCGTTTGTATTTTGAATAATTAACAACGGGCCGCGGTGCAGTCGATTGAATAATATATTGTTTGTATGTTATAAATAATAGCGCTTTGATATATGTATTGTTAACTAGACTCGCTCTACTTTTGATGCCTTTTTTATCTTTATTTTTTATAGAGGGTTTGTTTACAGGTTGAACATGTCACCCTCATTTTTACACACTAAATCTTACACACGACGCTTAAGACATGTTTGTACAATTTTATACCATTGTTTTGCTTTTTCGCTAAGAGGAAAAGCAAGGATAGCATTTTGAACCTTTTGATAACTGAGTGACGGGACAAGAAGTAGTGAAATAAGGAAACGTTGTGGTCTGAAAGAAGTAAAGAATGTAGTGACAAAAATTGAGAAGGGTATGCTGAAATGGTTTGGCCATGTCGAGAGAATGAATGAAGAGCGATTGACGATAAAAGTGTATAAAGCGAGTGTGAATGGAATTGTTGGAAGGGGTAGACCTAGGCGGACGTTTAGGGACCAAATTAGGGACGTCCTGAAAAAAGGCCAACCTTTCAGACCACAACGTTTCCTTATTTCACTATTTCTTGTCCTGTCACTCAGTTTAACTCTTATCATAATTCTTAACGCTCTCATCTCAACTGCATTTATTCTGCTTTCATGTTTCTTCTGCCATACCCAACTTTCACTTCCATACATGAGTGTCGGAACCAACACCCCCCTATGCACAGCCAAACGAGCCTTGTTAGACACCTTCCGGCTGCTCATAAAGGAGTGCAAAGCTCCATTTACCATGTTTCCTGCATTCACTCTTCTTTCAATATCACTCTCACAGTTTCCATCTCCTGTAAACTTTGAACCCAGATACACAAACTCATTCACCTGTTCTATTTGTTCATCTCCAATCACTATATTGCAGTCTGTCACTGCCTCATTTCTTTCAAACACCATCACTTTCGTCTTCTTTACATTCATCTTCATTCCCTCTCTAACAAAGGCTCCACTCATAGCAGTTACCATCTCCTGCAACTCCTCGGCCGAAGACGCAATTAATACTTGGTCATCAGCATAGAGAAGACATTTGACGAGTAACTCATTCATTCTCAACCCACTTTCATTCACTTTTAAATCTGTCAAGCAATTGTCCATGAATAGATTAAACAGCCACGGTGACGCTACACATCCCTGTCTAACACCTTTTTCGATGTATGTATGTATGTATGTATATATACATATAACGTAGTAACGTAGTTGTGCTTTGTATAAAAAACCTCTCTTTCGGCTTCAATCCGGACACACTCCGTCAAAAGGTGATAGAAATCTTCTGTTTTGTCGCACTCCGTGCAATTTGGTGAAGTCACCTTTCCCATGCCTTTGTTTATGGACTAATAACTTAATTTTGAAACAAGTGTGTCAAGATTAAACATTAAACAAATTTTGAATGAGACACCAGAATCCCAACTGTGTTCAGTGCTTCTAATTCAGTATATGTTGCATGATATTTGAATATATGAAGTAGCGAATAGTTAACTTTAAATATATTTATATCTAAATGAATAAAAAAATTTTATTGCGTACAAAGTACACATGTCAGAAGTGAAACTTCTTTTACAAACTAATTAAAAAAACCGAATTTAAAATACATAAAATAAACTAGTTGAAAAAAAAACAAAAAGCCATAACGTCACGCGATGTTCCCAGGCGGTCACCCATCCGAGTATTGATCGTCATGACGCTGCTGAGCTACCGGTCGCTGCAATTTTACCCCTCATGCGCCTAAAGAAGTTTCACTTCAAAACTACATACTAATCGAGATCCTCCTTTTTTGAAATTAGTTAAAATATCTATATATAAACAAATATCAAAGATCTTTGAGTAGTCGGGGTATGTAAAGAACTCGCTATAGACGGCGCCAAGGTTTGCTTAGAAACCAAAATAAAATTATCATATCAAGAATTTCGACCCGGCTAGATGTGGATCTATAGCTCAGTTGACAGAGCGCTGACACGGCACGTCAGAAGGCGCGGGTTCAAATCGCTGGATCGAAAAATTTTGATATGATTTTTAATAAAAATGTTTATTAAATTTCCTCATGTGTGGGTAACACAAAAAATAAAAAAAATAAAACGAAATATCAAAGAACTGATTCTAAAGCAATCAATTTGAAGGAATCACAACAGATACAGTTACAGCCTCGAAAAGTTCAAGCAAGTTGGTGCGAAGCGATGACCTAGTTGAATTAACTGTTGATATTATACGATGTGCATTATACTTCCGTCTGTTGCAGGCGTATAATGGCGTTCAGAGAGCGGCGCCGTGATGTAATCTGTACTAATATATAAAGCTGAAGAGTTTGCTTGTTTGTTTGTTTGTTTGAACGCGGTAATCTCTGGAACTACTGGGCCGATTTGAAAAATTCTTTCAGTGTTAGATAGCCCATTTATCGAGGAAGGCTATAGGCTATGTATCATCACGCTAAGACTAATAGGAGCGGAGTCCACGCCGACGAAGTCGCGCGCAGAAGCTAGTCAGATATAAAATTAGAGTGACTGTTTGTAATATTAAAATAACCGCTTTTTACTAAATTCATAATTATGTATGTATGTATACACGGTACATATACCAAAATAATTTTTTTTATAATTTTTCTGTCTGTCTGTCTGTCTGTTTGTTCCGGCTAATCTCTGAAACGGCTGGACTGATTTTGACGGAACTTTCACTGGCAGATAGCTGATATAATAAGGAGTAACTTAGTCTACTTTTATATTAGTTTTTTTTTACTTTATGAGTCTGCGATCTGAACTATAACTTTTTTGTTAAATACCACGCGGACGAAGTCGCGGGCAAAGCAGCTAGTCAGAAATAAAATTGTTTTTGCAGTAAGCCCGACAGCAATATCCTCGGGTTAAAGGGGTGAAAAATTCTGATTCTCATTTTGAATTCGTGTTTGTATTGCAATTTGAAAGTGATAATTTCGCGATTATTGCAAGTTATTTTCTACCTACCACATTTGAATTTAAAAAGCCGACCGATGGAAGGATAACCATCCAACTGCTGGCTTTGAAATTCGGTGCGACAAAGCCAGCCCTGCGATCACCAACCCGCCTGCCCAGCGTGGTGACTATGGACAAAACACATGAGTTCACGCCATTTGTGGCGCGAACTTGTGGAGGCCTATGTCCAGCATTGGACTGCGATAGGCTGAAGTGATGATGATGATGATGATGATGAAAATAAATATGTCGCAGATCAGAAGTAGGTAGGAGAAGAACGGACGGATGACCGACTGGTTTATTAACAATGTAAGTTTAACACAAGATAGTTCTAACTATTTAGTATTCAATGGACTCACCGAGCGGGTACCGTGTCTATCGCGTGGCAGAGAGACAACTCATAGCAGTGCCCGGGAGTTGCGACCCGAGTCTAGGTTTAAGGCGGCGCCGCCTTTAAAATGCGCATTAACGCTCGCCTTCACTGTCCGAGTTGCCCACAATAGAATGTAAAAATTAATTCGTGTACACAAACTAACCCTTACAAGAGTCGAGGTTAAGCTACTAGCAGGATACACAAGTGCACCGCGCCACGCCAGAGCCAAGACTGCCCTAGCTGCGGTTGCATCGGTCTTTTATACACGACTGAATGAATGACTCGAATAATAGAGGGTAGATGAATGTCGACAACAGCGCAGGTACCGACCTACAAGTCAGAATAACTCAAATAATAGAATGAGTGAGGGTAGACGAATAACGTATGTACCGACATTAATAACTATCTGCATTGACTCTCCGACACGGCCATCCTGACAAGTCACACGTCCCCGTGTGATGCCGTAAAAAGCAAAAAGGTACTGCGATATCAAAGTCTCGTCTCGGCCTATCCTGACCCAGCCAAGGATAAAGCGATAGTACAACCACTTTTTTGTTGACACACCATACAACCATACGCGAATCTACCATTAAATCAAAATTGACCAATCGTTTTGGTATAAACATTACTCCATTATTGCTTTCCACATATTAGTCGCCACTGTCACCTAAATCGAGTGACAGCAGCTCATGCCACCTCCATCGAGTGACGATAACCACTAAGTCGCCACTGTCACCTAAATCGAGTGACAGCAGCTCATGCCACCTCCATCGAGTGACGATAACCAACCAAAAGAGTCGCTACTGTCACCTAAATCGAGCGACAGTAGCTCATGCCACCTCCATCGAGTGACGATAACCACTAAAGTCGCCACTGTCACCTAAATCGAGTGACAGCAGCTCATGCCACCTCCATCGAGTGACGATAACCAACCAAAAGAGTCGCTACTGTCACCTAAATCGAGCGACAGTAGCTCATGCCACCTCCATTGAGTGACGATAACCACTAAGTCGCCACTGTCACCTAAATCGAATGACAGCAGCTCATGCCACCTCCATCGAGTGACGACAACCAACTAAAAGAGTCGCTACTGTCACCTAAATCGAGCGACAGTAGCTCATGCCACCTCAATCGAGTGACGATATTGCCTCCATAGAGCAATACAACCAAAACATGTTTCAGCAATGGATCCTTAAAAACAATGGCACCAACAAAACTAATCTCAATAAAATTGGTTGTATAGTGGTCTACATTGCTCCATCAGTTAACTTATCTCAAATAAACTACCAATCTATCCTATTCGCTCACGGACGAAAGGTTCCTCTAACCGTAATTAAAAAAATAAAGTTTTATTATTGACACAGTAAGATCACATATAACTCTCATGGCCCGGCTGCCTCAGCATCTAGTGACAACTACCACTGCCACCCATATCGTCATCACCTAATGTGATACGACCAACACATATCGTCATCAACTCATATGATACGAGTTACGACCAACACATATCGTCATCACCTCATGTGTGATATGACCAAATTAGCATCAACAACCAGACAACTGTTTTAACAGATAGCGCTTGCCTTCTAGCAATTCCACAACTTTTAACGGTTCCTAGTATTTAGGATCTAAACCTAGTTTGTTTACAATTTAGAGCCTTAAGGGTATACCGATTACAATTAAACTTTCTTAAACAGAACAACTAATTAACCTTTAAACAGTTTAAACAAATCAATCAAAGATAGAAAAAGACTTAAAACCCTCGATGAAACACTACACAAAAATACCCGTTACAGAGGGTAATCGGAAATACTCAAGCTAAGACGATATTAACACTTTATCACCAACAAGTGGGTAACCACAAAAACTTAACGCAAATATAACTGTCCAGAGTCATGTACCAACGTCAATCCAACTTTCAATAACCAAACTCTTTTTCTACAACACTAACAACTATGTAAGCCACCCTTCCAACCAGCAATTACAATTTCTCCACAATCCACGTGTATCCCTCGTGTATCATCCTCTTGATGACTACACACTACGGTCTTTAGAGTGCTTACATCAGTTTTCTGTCACATCACTACGATGTTCACCATTATGATCGTCATCTACATTTAACTCAATTGGTACAAGACCTTCTGGCATCTTCCTTAATCGAATTTGTAAGCAAAAACAAAATATCGCTCGTCAATCCTGACAAAATCGCGACGGCTCGTACTAAGATTACGCTCACGATCTGACATTGTAACTGGATCGAAACAAAAACTGAATCGCAAAATCTATTAACAAAATGTAATCACTACACAACTACCTACGTATCACAATAAAACTAAATTCAACAAATAACTGGTAAATTGATTTACGTAATCGAACACTGAACAAAAAAACACTTGTACACCGATAACAATACGACAGAACGACCGAAAATAACTCAAACATCGATGTACCCACGAAATATTGCAACTTACTTGCACACTCGCTAACATAGAACTTAAAGTTCAAAGAAACCAAAAACTCTGAACTTAAAAAAACAATTAACAACAGCAAACAACAAATGAAGTGGGCGTAGTGAGATCTTTATCCCACTTCTGATGTCGCAGATCACAAGTAGGTAGGAGAAGAACGGACGGATGACCGACTGGTTTATTAACAATGTAAGTTTAACACAAGATAGTTCTAACTATTTAGTATTCAATGGACTCACCGAGCGGGTACCGTGTCTATCGCGTGGCAGAGAGACAACTCATAGCAGTGCCCGGGAGTTGCGACCCGAGTCTAGGTTTAAGGCGGCGCCGCCTTTAAAATGCGCATTAACGCTCGCCTTCACTGTCCGAGTTGCCCACAATAGAATGTAAAAATTAATTCGTGTACACAAACTAACCCTTACAAGAGTCGAGGTTAAGCTACTAGCAGGATACACAAGTGCACCGCGCCACGCCAGAGCCAAGACTGCCCTAGCTGCGGTTGCATCGGTCTTTTATACACGACTGAATGAATGACTCGAATAATAGAGGGTAGATGAATGTCGACAACAGCGCAGGTACCGACCTACAAGTCAGAATAACTCAAATAATAGAATGAGTGAGGGTAGACGAATAACGTATGTACCGACATTAATAACTATCTGCATTGACTCTCCGACAAATATAATTTACAAACATCGTAAAGTTTTTGAAACAACGAATAAAATATCTACAGTATCGAATTACGGATTCACTTTAAAAATACACAAATTTTTACGTGTTTTCAATGAAAAAATTCACATTTTTTTACGAGCCGTATTGATAGTCAAGCACACTTGTCAAATTTCAAGCCTGTGTCAATTAGTCGAGTATTGTAAGGATCGTAGAAAAATCTGATTCTTGTACCCTAATATTTTAAAAGGGGAAAGTTTCACTTGTTTGTAATATGTGTACTTTAAAAATGGTGAACTGATTTTGATATTATTTTCTACTATATGATAAGTGATTTAATTAATTTTTTTCTTGATTTAGCAGATTTATGGTAGATTAACTTCTTACCATTCGTTTACACGGTGTAGGCTACCTAGCATTTTTTATGTGTATTATATTTATTTGTATTACACATGTATTAACTACTAGCTTCTGCGCGCGACTTCGTCCGCATGGAATAGGACCAATTCTATCATACATGATTTGTGCGAAACTTTAACCGTTTACGCAGCGGAAGCTCTCAAAAGGAAATAAAACCCCGATTTTGAAACATTCTTCATTGGTGCTACGCTTCCATTGGTCTTAGCGTTATATAGCCTATAGCCTTCCTCAATAAATGGGTTATCTAACACTGATTTTTTTTTTACATCGGACCAGTAGATCCTGAGATTAGCGCGTTCAAACAAACAATCAAACAAACAAACTCATCAGCTTTATTATATTACTAGCTTCTGCGCGCGACTTCGTCGGCGTGGACTTCGCTCCTATTGGTCTTAGCGTGATGATATATAGCCTTCCTCGATAAATGGGCTATCTAACACTGAAAGAATTTTTCAAATCGGACCAGTAGATCCTGAGATTAGCGCGTTCAAACAAATAAACAAACAAACAAACAATCAAACAAACAAACTCTTCAGCTTTATTATATTAAGTATAGATTTATTAAACAAGCATATCCGCACGATACCCGTAGTATACGGCGGATTTGACATTAGTTCTTTCTCTCGCGATTTTTATAATAGCCTAGAAAGAGTTTACCGTGTATGATCAAGAATTTTGATATGACTAGCGAGGCGTAATTTTATGCTACAAAAGATTTTATTATTAATAGCTAAACTTAGCTATCGTGTAAACTGAAATGGAGGCCTATGCTGATTGCTGCTACGCTAAATCAATGAATAAAAATCGCAGTCCATATTTAAAAAAATGTTGATAGCAGCTGTGAGAGCCGAAGCCTTTTTTTTTAAATCCATCATGGATACCCTCCGGCGCGGGGGCACCAGAGGGTTATGTCAGACTCCTACTGACTAAAAACCGCCACGTGCGAGCCGTCGTCCGCCTGAGTGGGGCGAGATGGGGTCGTGCTAGCAGTCGCCACCTCGCCCCGGGGCTAACTTAACTGAGGTAGGGCACAGCAGGAAATTTCCTGCTCAAAATATGGAGCAGCCCAACTGGGTAGTACCTCGACCTTACAGAAGACCACAGCTAAATAATACTGTTTTCAAGCAGTATTGTGTTCCTGTTGCTGAGTAAGGTGACCAGAGCTCCTGAGGGGGATTGGGGATAGGGTCGGCAACCCGCTTGCGATGCTTCAGGTGGTGCAGGCGTCTATAGGCTACGGTAGTCACTTACCATCAGGTGAGCCGTACGCTTGTTTGTCGACTCAGTAACATAAAAAAAGCCTATATCGTTTCAAGTAACATTGATATAAGTTATATGTTTCACTTGAACTATCTGTACAATTGTACACACGAATAAAATACCCGCTAACCCTCTACATTGAAACAAACTTTGTAGCTAGGGTTGCTAGATGAAAAAAGTTACGGATAAATTAATTAGCTGCGGTGAAGTTTTGTTTGCAACTTGATAAGGCCTTGTGTATGTGGATACAAATGAGGTTTTATGTTTTTTTACAAGTCTTTTGATGAAGTGGAAAAAGATTATTAGTGTTTTCAAATTTATTAGTGCTTCCATCAATTGTTTTGGTTTAGTAGAGCGCGTAATATTCTGTACGTATGTGTAATATCGCTGGTTATGGTTTTGATTCTCGTCATGGCCAGATGAAGCTCGTGGTGGTTGTCCGTGGGTACTTTACGCACGCTTAACTTGGTGAGTAAGCTGGTGAATGCGTGAAGAGAGCGTTACGAAAAGTGTGATTGGGCGAGGCGAACGGAAGTTGAGAGAAAGAGATATATAAGTTAGTGAAGATAGAAAAAGACAGATTTACGTTTTGTAAGTTTTAAGCACACTCGTGTTTTTAAATTGCCTTAAAAAGCACGTACAGTTGACAATCCAGGTCCAGAATCCAGGATGTAAAGTAAAGTGTAAGATAGAATGGTTTAACTTTAAATTAATTTTCAAAAATTTATAAATACTCAAAACCTATTTGAACGACAACGTTATAATTTAATCTTTGAATATTAATATGAGACCATGGAAAACATTGAACCACAAATATATAATCAGACAATTACTGTTGCCATGGCAACGCGTCATCAAATTTAAACGCCACAGCATTTTTCATACTGTGATATTTACTATCATGGTGAACGTGACTTTAGCCATTTAATCTGGATCCATTGAATTAATGTGATCGAAACAAATTGCTATAATCCGATCTAGTTCAGTTTATGTTCGCTTTTTCGAATCATTCTCGAATTTATGTACACATATTAGTTTATTTAAATATTGAATGTTTTAAATTTTATTGTTCTTTTTAACCGACTTCAAAAAAGGAGGAGATTCGACCATATATATACATTTTTTATGTATTTTCGGGGATAACTTCGTCGTTTATGAACCGATTTTGATAATTCTTTCTTTGTTGGAAAGGATATATCGCAACGGTACCACCGTTGGATTGTTGTACCACCGTGATAAGGAAACCAGGGTCTGATAATGGAATCACAGAGAAATCGAGAACCTCAAAAAACCTCAAAAATCGTAGTGACGACTAGTGCGTTTGTTAATTTTTTTCGTCTACTTACGTTGTATTACTTGTCGATGTAATTGAAGTCGGTTTTTTTCGTTTGCTAGCAAACACACTTATTACTTACTTATTATTTGCTTTGTAGTATTTTTATATATGTTGCCGCGTTGGCGCGGGGGTCACAGCACTGGATTTCGATTGTCTGTTGCGCGGGCGGTTGCGGGTTCGATACCCGCACACGACAACATTTGTATTGGCCATGTAGATGTTTGGCGTGGTCTAGGTGTTTGTGCAGTCCTTGTGGGTCTCCCCACCGTGCCTCGGAGAGCACGTTAAGCCGTCGGTCCCGGTTGTTATCACGTACACCTGATAGCAATCGTTACTCATAGTAGGAAATATGTCCGCCAACCCGCATTGGAGCAGCGTGGTGGATTAAACTCAGATCCTTCCCCTACATGGGGAAGAGGCCTATGCCCAACAGTGGGATATTACAGGCTGAATCGTGATCGTGATCGTGATTTTTATATATCTTTCATAATTCAATTGTTGTTTCTAAAATTGAAAATCCTTTATAGGGAAGTGTTGTTACAAATATACTAGAACATTTACAAACTTATCGTTATATAGAGTTTAGTTAATTCAAATGTTTGTATATATAGGTTAATGTATCTTAATTTACATCTTAATACAATATTAATTACGTATTTTATCATAATTACTATATTATTGCGAAGTCAAGTCGTAGTTAATAAACAACAATGCCTCGCTGATGTTGTTATGTCAATTACAAGGGGAAATGTGACACACGTAGCGGAGCTACGCGTAATGCGGTTACGGTGCTACGACGTAGCGCCTCTACGTTTAAATTATTTTGTGCTACATTAAACGCATGATACTCTAAATTTCAAAAAAAAAATAAAATAATACAGAGTAATTAAAACAGTTATTTCCCTTTTTATGGTCTGGATGTTTGTTCTTAAGAAACTTCCAACCGTGCCACAGTGAGCCCAAATACCAATATGTAGCAATTGTTAATAGAAATACCTAATAATGATTCTCTCTATATTGTGAACTTACTCACCAATCCATATCGTAACATCGTCGCGAATTGAGCTCTAACTCTATTTTTAAACGGAAAAGAAAGGGAGAATAATTAATTCATAATTTTCTTTTTTTAATTTGTGTGAGTGAATGAATGAATGACATATGACTTACAAAAAAAGTGTGCTTTCGACCACTCGACCACAATTTTCAAACGACTGCACCAAACTGTTTTTTTTTTTTTTAAATATAACTAGTTCGACAAACATGCTACTTACAAACGTACGGCTCCCTAACGGTAAACGAATTCTGTAGCCTTTAGACGCCTGCACCACCAGAACCATCGCAAGCGCGTTGCCGACCTTAGCGGGGGTAACCCGATCCCCCTCAGGAGCTCCAATCATCTTAATCACAACAGAAACTTGGAAGCAGTATTATTTAGCAGTGATCTTCTGCAAGGTCGAGGTACTTCCCAAGTCAGGCTGCTCCAGATTTTGAGCAGAATATTGCCTGTTAACCTCAGTTAAAACAAATACAGTTTTCAAGACACCACACTTTAGAATACTCAGTTTTGAATTAAATATAAACACGAGGACACTCAAAACAAGATACCAGGGTAGCATAATATCGGTAGAATAAAATATCTTAGTCAAGCAATATG
This sequence comes from Melitaea athalia, assembly GCA_905220545.2. Classification (NCBI taxonomy): domain Eukaryota; kingdom Metazoa; phylum Arthropoda; class Insecta; order Lepidoptera; family Nymphalidae; genus Melitaea; species Melitaea athalia. The sequence goes on from HG992203.1 coordinate 12,673,347, forward strand.
TGGTACTTTATGACTGTATTGAATATTGGCAAGTGTATGTTGAGCTTTTACCGTCGAGTTGGTATGAGACTACGTGATATTGGTTTTGAACGAATCGGGAACAACAGACACTGATTATTGGAGACCGCTGTAATTGAAATATTTTGACTTCATATGCAGTTACTGAATGACTTCATAAAAGATGAAATTCTAAATACAATTGTTGTTCTGTATATATTAGTATTTAATTATGAGAGTTTTTTTTATAAATATTTATGTATGTGCAAATATCTGTGTCCTACCTTCCCAATTTTTACCGCTAGTAGTAACAGTGGCGTAGCAAGGGGGGCAAGAGGGAGGTCATCATGCCCCGGGCGCTAATCAGAAAGAGGCGCCAAATGGTCCACAAAACAAAAAAATTGTTGTGTTTGTTTGTGTTTTCGAATTGGTGGGGGGGGAGGTGCTAAAAAGGTATTGTGCCCCGGGCGCGTGTTAAGTTCGCTACATCACTGCGTTAGTAAGTAATTTGTTGTATTATTAGTTGGTGGTTGGTTAACCTTCACGACGCCCATGTCGGTCTAAATAAATGCCCCGTCTCGTAACCCACGAGAAAAAAGGCATTTATGATTCTCCTATTTTATGTGTCTGATAATAATTGCTGCGTGTCTCTGTCTAGTGATGATTGTGTGTTTTGTAAAAGTGGGTCTTGTATGTTGTGTAAGTAAACAGTATCTCCAAGCACTTTACTGAGTATGATTGTTGTATGTATGGCTGCTTGTTTCTGAAGAATGCTAATGTCAATGTTGGAATCTAGCTGTTCTATGTACTTTTTTATGCTTTTAGCTACTGCTCCTGTTGCTCCTATTACTATTGGGATGACAACCGTTTGCGTGTTCCACAAACGGCTGATTTCAGTTTTGAGCAGGTGGTATTTGCTTAATTTTTCAATTTCTTTAGCTCCGATGTTATAATCTGACGGTACAGTTATATCTATTAGGTAAGTTTTGTTATTATCTTTATTTGTGTAAATAATATCCGGTCTATTGTGCGTTATGGTGACATCAGTTTGAACAGGGATTTCCCACATAATTTTGGCTGAACTATTTTCTTTTACTTGTGGCTGAGTCAGCGTTTCTTTCCACCATAAGTGAGAAACTTCCATTTTCAGCTGGTCAATTTCTTCTGCTCTTTCTGTTGATGTAGGTTGTGTGTTATTAGATGGTGGGTTGTGTAGTGTTTGTATTTGAGTTATACTTCCCTCCTCCCTAGTGGAAGTATGTTCTATGTGGCTTGGTGTTGAAAATTGCTCTGTATTTTCTGTAACAACTATGCCTTCGGCTCTTTTTTGTATGCGGTTGAGAAGTTCTTGAGAAATGACATTTTGTTTAATAACTCTACGAGCTTGGTTGGATAAAGTGTTTCCGTTGAGTTTTAGGATTTTAGGATTTTCAGGGTTTCTTGCTGTAAAAAGTTCTTCTAACCTATTTATGTACCCGGCTCCTCCAGATCTAGCCTTGAAGTAACAGAACATGAGTTCTTCAAGCTCTTCCGTTGACCACTTGCGTCTTCTGTCATCACTTACTGCTTTATTTGTGGTCGATGCAGATGAGCCGACAGAGTTTGTGGGCGAAGCCCTACTCTGCAAAACATCATCCACCCCCTCCCCACCCCGTTGGTCGGCTGTAGTATCTTCGGGTCCCCCGACTCTCGCCCGCCTGCTCAGCAGAGAGCCGCTGACGGTTTGCATGCTGTCACGTCCAGCGTCAGCTCCAAACGTGCCCCGGCGCTCACCCCCGGGAAGCGGCTCTATACGTTCATCATTAATAAAACTCTCCATTTTACTGGGTTTACCTGAACCTTGTTAGCCGTATAAGTTTTCATTGTACACGTTGCCCGTTAATTATATAATACAAAAAATTAGTTAATAATATAATACAAAAAAATAAAATATTACAAAAATCAAAGAAATTATTATTACAATTATTCAAATTTTTATAAATAAATTTATTTTTTGTACATAAATAGTTTTAGTTAATACTAGCTTCTGCGCGCGACTTCGTCAGCGTGGACTCCGCTCCTATTGGTCTTACTGTGATGACACAAAGCCAATAGCCTTCCTCGATAAATGGGCTATCTAACACTGAAATAATTTTACAAATCAGCCCAGTAGTTCCAGAGATTACCGCGATCAAACAAACAAACAAACAAAAAAAACAAACAAACAAACAAACTCTTCAGCTTTATTATTTTAGTTAATATACAATTCATTTCTAGAATCAGAAGAAAAATGTGGTATGTGACGTCATAGCAGTTCTTTATTATGATTGGTCGTCTAGGTATCACGTGATCATGGCACTCTGTCATTGGATGAAGTAAAATATCCTCGACATTACACGACAGACTTCTATTTTTTGTTTCGAAAGCATTACATGTCGTGCGATCGTAAAATCTTATAAATTTTTCATAGAATCATCTGACCCGCAAAAGTTTTTGTTTTTACTACTCTTGTTTAGTTCGCAGGTCACGTGAACATGTGATATAAGTCTTTTATAACACTCGGATGGATAACTTATTTCACAGCATAATTTATCAGCTTATTACTTTAAAAGTTCTCTTAATGATAGCTATTTAATTGGCATATTTAGTACAGACTATATTTTTTGAAGTTAAACTTCTTGAGGCGCATGAGGGGTAAAATTTGAGAGACCGGTAACGCGGCAGCATCAGAGATGGTCAGTACTTGGATGGGTGACCACCTGGGAACACCGCGTGACGTTGAATTTTTTTTTTACAACACAAATATATAACAAACAAAGCATAAAGATAGTTACAGACAGTTAAATACAATGGGGTACTTTATTTACATTTTAATAAGAAAAATGCACTGGTACTTTTCTGAAACAAATATACAATAATCTTCTTATACTCGTGTTAAAATTAACATTAAACAACAGTTATATTTTTTTTATAAAACAAAGTTTTACCTAAAACCACATCGCGTTTTTCCTCTTATTAATCTTTAATGCGACCTCCGCCAGGAATCCATTTAAAGGGTCTTTAAAGCTGAAAAAAATCTCACAGCTTCAAAGCTTCTCTCCTAGGAGTACCTTTAGAAAGTTAACTAATATAGAGCCTTTTTTCTATCGCCTTCTGAAAGCGACTTTGTTCATTTGTATTAAGAAAATAGGTAAGTTAAATTTTCGTAAAAAAAAATTACAAAGAACATTACGTGTTATAATCTATGAACTAAATTAAATGGAGAATAATTGTAATCATGTAATCGTGTATACGTATGTATGTTCGATAATATTAAAAAATAAAAAATGTGTGTGTCAGCTTCGACGCACGACTGGAGTTTACTCCTTCACATTGTCCTGAAAAACACGCTTTATTATTTTTAGACCAATAATTTTTTTTATTGTAAAATGTATATGAACAAAACACGAAATATTTACCGACATTCGATACGTCCATTTATATTAATATCAACGCTATCTATCGATCAAATTTAATACTAAAACTAATGAGAAAATACTGTGTATCCTTTTTAAATAAAGGACACAAATTCGCTGATACAGCGTCTATTTATTTATAATACATATCAATTTATTTTGACAATATCGTACATCATTTATAATGTTTTCAAAGTCATTTCCTTGTTTGACACAAACAGGACAATTTTGGTACGCACAATGAAAACGCAAAGTCAGACGTATTTGCCGAAAAGAATATAGTATATTGTTGCATAGTTAAAATATTAGACGAAAAATGTCTGTCTACTAAATAAAAACTTCTACCCACTACTCGTCCAAGCTAAGTTTGCACCTCGCATCGATTACGTCACAGTGACGCTTAGGTACGGTCTGCAAAAAAAGGATTAGCTATGACTTTAAAAAAGTAAACAAATGTTTGTTAGATTTTACTTTGCATTTATTGTTTTTAACATTATATTATACATAGGTACATTAAAGTATCCACAAGAATATCGCGGGAAGGTGAAGTCATGAGATAAACCCAACTCAATGAAAGTCAATCTAACACTAAGTTTATTAAGATTATTTTAAGTACATATATAAAGGCTGGATTACACACGTCTAAGGTTTGTACAAACAGCGATTTCCTAAGAAATAACCTAAATTAAAAGAGGTTATTAGATTGCAAAGACATATTATATCATATTTCTGATTTTTTTTTTATGTTACTAAGTCGACAAACAAGCGTACGGCTCACCTGATGGTAAGTGACTACCGTAGCCTATAGACGCCTGCAACACCAGAAGCGTCGCAAGCGTGTTGCCGACCCTATCCCCAATCCCCCCCAGGAGCTCTGGTCACCTTACTCACCAACAGGAACACAATACTGCTTGAAAACAGTATTATTTAGCTGTGGTCTTCTGTAAGGTCGAGGTACTACCCCAGTCGGGCTGCTCCATATTTTGAGCAGGAAATTTCCTGCTGTGCCCTACCTCAGTTGATTTGCAGTAACCTGCAGTACCTTATAACTTTTAAATGGGTATACACGACTAAACTTTTTCATTGACAGAGATTACCGAACACTTAAGCATAAACGAAAACCGTAGCATGTAACAACAATTATCTAATAAGTACCTACCATATTAATAAATGCCGTATTTTTCCAAAGAAGATAAATATCTGTCTTACTAAGTGTTTTATATCAACTCTCAACTTCAAGGCTGAGAAGGCTCTTCAGCGAACAGGCCGACATCGATTGCCTCGAGGTGTGATTAAGATGAATTAAATGAGAAGTGTCGAGGACAGTAGAAGAGATGATTTTTTTTTATTATACAAAAAATACTGAAATGTTAAATATTTTGTAGTTAAAGAAAAAATATTATGTTATATACATAATTATGTACCTTTAAAAATAATTCATATATAAATACGTTCCAACCCGCATTGGAGCAGTGTGGTGGATTAAGCTCTGATCCTTCTCCTACATGGGGAAATAGGCCTGTGCCCAGCAGTGGGATATTACAGGCTGAAGCGTAAATCGTTCCATTTATTAACTGTTTTGTAACAGCTTGTAAGTACCATACTACTTATTTTGTTTTCAACAAAGGTTAACAAAAACTTAATTTGTCATCTTAACCCTAACCACAGGTTGTCTTCTCTTCTTTTAAAAGTAAAGATTTGAACTGAATTCATAACATTATTAATTTACAGATTGGCGATTATACATGTCTCTTATACAGATTCGTTATTATTTCCTACTCATTACACAAGTAATTAAACAGACAATAAAAATGTTAATTTATTTATTTTTCCCCTATCCCCAATTCCCCCCAGGAGCTCTGGACACCTTACTCACCAACAGGAACACAAAACTGCTTGAACAGTGTTATTTAGCTGTGGTCTTCTGTAAGGTTGACCTCAGTCGGGCTGCTCCATATTTTGAACAGGAAACTTCCTGCTGTTCCCTAAACTACACATAACTATAAAATATAAATCGATCCAAAATCATAAATACATATCATATTAATACAAAAATAACATGTTTCTTTCACTCAACGATATATAAGCAACAGGGAATTTATTTATGTTTTGATTTACTTGTCCTTTCATAGACTACAGGCCCCGCTGAAGTGACACGTCATAATAATGTTGTTACGAAAACGTGAAAATAATAAATTCCCCCGTTCTAAAAGTCTGATACATCAGAATGTCACATACACTCGTCCGGACATGTTTGCGTCGAGATATGTTCATGCAAGAGTGAACAATTCAAATAAATGTAACAGGAAGCTTGGCAGGTGTGAGGCAATTTATCTACGTTTACATTTCACATTGAAACGCAATTTTGTATCAATAAGTTGTAAATCAAATAATAATTTATTTAATTGTGATAACTATTATAATAGTAAATAATAAAAAATATTCTATACTAATATTATAAAGATGAAGAATTTGTTTGTTTGTTTGAACGCGCTAATCTCAAGATCTACTGGTCCGGTTTGAAAAATTCCTTCAGTGTTAGATAGCCTACTTATCGAGGAAGGCTATAGGTATATATCATCACGCTAAGACCAATAGGAGCGCAGCACCAATGAAGAATGTTTCAAAATCGGGTTTTTTTTCCTTTTGAGAGCTTCCGCTGCGTGAACGGTTAAAGTTTCGCACAAATCATGTATGACAGAAATTATCCTATTCCACGCAGACGGAGTCGCGTGCAAAAGCTAGTTAATTATAATAGTAAATAATAAAAAACGCCTCACACTCAACAGCCCCCACTAGGATATTATCTCCTGTGTCCGGGGTTCCGGGAACACACACAATATACAAGCATAAATACCCAGACCACGGCAAATGTCTAAAGGGCCGATACACATGTTTGCCATTTGCGGCAACCACTAGCGCAACAGCGACGAACCAGTGCTATGACTGTTGCGCCAACGCGTCGGCGTCGTCAAAATAGTTTAAAGAACATTCGTTCAGTAGATTTTACTCCTCATAATATATTTTTCATACGGGGGGCCTTATATGCAAATCGATTCTTAAGGAGTAAACTCCAAAATAAAATGTACAATAATTACAGTGCAGATTGTATTGAGATGTACTAACTAGAAAGTTTATAATTACGCAATTAATCAACTACTTAATAATAAATAAATAAAAATTATTTTTTTAATTCTATTATAAATGTATAGTTACAAATTTCGAGATATTTTATGCACACAAAGTATAATTAAGTTTGCTCGCAAACGAAAAAAAAAAAACGACTTCAATTACATCGACAATTAATATAACGTAGTTAGACGAAAAAATAGTTAAGTAAATAAGCGTTATCAAAGATTACTCAAAAAAGTAGTCATCATAATTATATCGATCATCAATTTACATTAGCAGCCGTAAAAATCATTTTAATAATTTTGAATGAAAAGTACAATATAACAAAGAACACTTACGTAAAATTGCAATAAAATCATTAATATTTCAATTAACTAAGAAAACTTAATTTATAATTACTGCATAACACAGTCCGCGTCATAGAAAGTGGTGGACCCTTGTCACTCTGAAAAGTTTACTTTCACCAAATGAAATTAAACCATAAATTAAAGTATTTAAAGTTCAAATTGGATCGTCGACATTATGAGGGTAGCGCTAAAATGTCTAAGTGACATTTTGCATGTAATGTGACAGCTGTTGTTCGTATGTCACTTGTTTCATTGATTTCGGAATATTCTCTTCCCTACTACGAGTATTATAGGTAATGATATTGTCCTACATTAGTTATAATATAATTTCATCTGTAGGGTATTTCAAGGGTACAATAGATTGTGGAAGTTTCAACCTTACAGAAGATCATAGCTAAAAAATACCGCTCTTAAGTAAAGTAAAGTAAGTTCTTTTAGTAAGTAAAGTAGCCCTCTTCCTCTTTCTGGGTAAGGTCGGAAGCGCGCTTTTAATACTCCTACTGTTACAGATGTGAACTAGCTACGGTATCCGCTAACATCCATACACAAATATACCAATTACATTACGAAACCTAATTCATTAAAATCGCACTTCTAGTGTGAGGTTCTAATTCTAACCATCTTAACTTATCATATAGGTACGTATATTAATGCGCTAAAGTTAAGATGTTTGCCTTCCTTTTTAGAAAAAATAATTGTTTACTCTACCGGTATCAACAACTTAAAAAAATATTGCTTTTGTTTTTGTAAATTGATTAATTATTAAAATTATATGCATCGATATACCTATATTGAGACACAATACAGCAATGATTGCTGCCATCTGACGGTTTAAATTTTGAAACAACGTGCAACGTCAACATGGTTGACGGTCAGAAATTTTTTTGTTCAATTTCAAATCAACTCACGTATAATAAATACTTTTTTGTAATTTTGTAAAGTCATATTTATTACTAGCTTCTTCGCGCGACTTCGTCCCCGTAGAGTAGGACCAATTCTGTCGTACATGATTTGTGCAAAACTTTAACCGTTTACGCAGCGGAAGCTCTCAAAAGCAAAAAAAATCCGATTTTGAAACATTCTTCATTGGTACTACGCTTCTATTGGTCTTATCGTGATGATATAAAGCCTATAGCTTTCCTCGATAAATGGGCTATCTAAAACTGAAAGCATTTTTTAAATCGAACCAGTAGATCCTGAGATTAGCGCGTTCAAACAAACAAACTCTTCAGCTTTTATTATATTAGTATAGACACTTTATTCGCACGGGTATACCTAGTCTACAGTAATTTTAGTAGACTGCGAAGGCAGTATTAACCAAATATGACATGACATTCTTTGACGTGGAATCTTTCTTATCGTTATTTCCTCTGTTATCTCTTCACAGATTGTTATCTCTTGATATATGAAAAACCATTGATTTGTCCCCGAATGTTGAGGAAAACAACCTGAGTCGCTTTCCGTCCAATTTACGTAATGCGGTCCACCCCCAGACTTAGGGCTGCTAGCTATACCTATTTTCGTTGACAAATCTCAGTTATTTTATTAATATTAATATGTTTTTTTAGAACTTTCGTAATCTATACTTACTAATATTATAGAGCTGAAGAGTTTGTTTGTTTGGTTGAACGCACTAATCTCAGAAACAACTGGTTCGATTTCAAAAATTCTTTCAGTGTTAGATATCCCATTTATCAAGAAATGCTATAGGCTATAATCATCTTGCTAAGAACAATAGGAGCGGAGCACCAATGAAGAATGTCTCGTAATCGGTTTTTTTTTTCTTTTGAGAGCTTCAACAACAGTTTAGGTGCAGGTTAAAGTTAGCGTTAGACCAAATTAACTATTCCAAGCGGACGAAGTCGCAGCCAGAAGCTAGTCACTAATATAATTATTTGTAAAACAGGATTCACCATATTTTTTGTTGTTAAATAAATAAATATCTACACAATACACACACGGTTTTCTGTTCCTAAAGTAAGAAACTTAATGATTGTGTTATAGGTAACAGCCTACTGGTGGCTACGTATTTTTTTTTTCGATAAACATACTTATAAATAAATTATACATATATAAATAAATATGTATTTTCCACCCAGACTCGGGGTGGGAATCGAACCCACAACCCCCGGCGCAGAAAGCAGGGCACTACAAACTGCGCCAACGGGCTAGTCAAAAAGTCAGTGTTGTTAAAATTGAGTTCCTGATATTTTCGCACTATTGCAATGCGAGGATCTTTAAAACACATGTGAGTTATAGTTTCTAAAACATTGTTATTACAAAAACTGAACTTCACGTAAATGACAAGTGATTAGTAATTTTGGTCAGGTTCAAAGTTGGATGGTAGCAGCCCTATCCATGCGTACCAGTTATGATAGGGAGGTGGTATAAATATATGGAATTCATGGCTTCTGAGGTTTTTTTCAAGTTCGTTTCTTATCTGACGGTTTACAGATTTATTTTAGACAATATAGGAAAGTTTTAAAGAACGATTTTTTAAGGAAAGATTTGAAGAAAAAAAACAATTTTATTTGTTAAAATTATTTTATATATTGACAAAACATTCCTGACTTAATCGTAATTTTCACTGTACTTAAATACTGTTTCCGTATAAATATATAAATTGCTATGACGAAGGTGATTGGAATCATTTGTAGTGTAGATGCTACTGCTTTTATAATACCTAAATAGTATTCTTATAGACACATGGTTTTATTTTCTAATTTAATTATTTATCTACACTAATTCAAAGAGGAAAGATTTGATTGACTGTTTGTTTGCATTGTTAGGCTCCAAAACTACTGAACTGATTTGAAGAAATTCTTTTACGGTTGACATAGGCTATATTATATTTTCAAAATAAAGTTAGAGAAAAAAATATTTTGAAATTTTTGTTAAATACCAGTTCGAAGCCGGGGCGGGTGGTAGTTTTAAAATATAAGGAGTTAATCAGTCCATTTCATTGGAAATTGAAATAACAATTTTCTCTATTAAATATTCCATATTACTCTACATACTACATTTATCGTTTTTACCTACGGAACCATTAAAAACACTATAAAACATAACATTCCGCGCTATCTTCGACTTGCGACACACAGTCGTAATAATATTTTATTCTATCTCGAAGTGAGGGGGCGCCATAAACTGCGACTGAAGATCGTCAACCGGCGATGGCTTCGTAAAACCATAAAACGATATCTTTCACCATACTGTCTGACCTACATTATAATTGTATTATTTATATTCTGTGTTTGATACTAGGGGTTTCTCTTGGTTTTACTTGCCTTAACATTAAATATTATATATAAAATTCTCGTGTCACAATGTTAGTTACAAGTCTTACAACACTCTTCCGAAACGGCTGGACTGATTTGTAAGAAATTTTGTGTGCATATCGGGTAAATCTGACAATCGGCCAACATCTATTTTTCATAGCCTTAAGTTATAAGGGGGGAGGGATTAAGAGGGTTAATAACATATATAGCAAAACAACGTTTGCAGGGTCAGCTAGTAGTATATAACATTTCACAATTTGAACAAAAACAAAGTGTATTGAACTGATTTAAGCACTGTGAAATCGATCTACAGTTTGGCAAAGCCCTCAAGGATAGGGTAAGAATGTAGTCTACCCTCAAAAAGTAACTCAAAGTCTCTCAAGTAAGACCAATGAACCTTATTCAATGTTTATATTAACCAATTTTGGGCGAGCTCGCTCTATCTTCGACCTCGTCTCTGCTCTTGAGCTAGACTGGGGTCAAGAGTAAGCCCATAGTATAATAATAATAATAAAAAAACCAAAATAAATCAACTACTTTATATTATGATATCCAGAAAAGACAGATCAGAAACAAATACTTGAACGGACAGACTGTTCCAATCAAAATAAAAAACGACTTTATTGAAATAGTCTTCAAGAGCACTTTTAAATTGTAATTTTACAAGTTAGTATTATATTTGTTTTAAATAATTATTTATAGCCAAAAGTGGAGCTACCACCGATTCGGAATGTAGATTTTGCAAAGTAGAATCGGCAAGAAACTTCGCAATTATCCTTTAGAAAAAACCGGCTAAGTACGAGTCGGACTCGCGCACCGAGGGCTCCGTACAACCAAAATTATTAAAAATATTTTTTTTAATATGATGTAACTGAAAATTTATGCTATTCTCAACTTTTACTTTATCTGTGCTCTATGACGTTGTTTTGTAACAAATTTCAAGGAGTTCACGGGAAGTATCCTGTAGGTTTTGATTCTCTAGCGAGTGTCGAAAATTTGCAGCATAAACAGTTGTATCTTTTGATTGCGTTGGCTTAGGAGTTTGGTTTTTTCACAGCTCCAAGGGTGAGTAGATTTGAGTATTTGATTTGAATTTTAGCTTGATACGCCTACGCGTTCCTGATAAAAAGGGTCTTGACAGACAGAAGGACAACAAAGTGAATCTATAAGGGTTCCGTTTTTTTACTTTAGAGGTACGGAATCCTAAAAATACTTCGTTTTTATTTTTATTTTAAGCCATTCCTGTAGAAATAAGTCCAACGTTGCTAACTAATTTTGTATGTACAATCTTAATATATTTAAATCTCGTGTCACAATGTTTGTCCTCAATGGACTCCTAAACCACTTAACCGATTTTAATCAAATTTGCACACCGTGTGCAGTTTGATCCAACTTGAAAGATAGGCTATATTTTATTTTGGTATATGTAATTATTATATTTAAGAAAAAAAAGGCGGTACGAAGTTCGCCAGGTCAGCTAGTAAAAATATCTATACATATATAGTTAGTTCAAGTCATCTTTGCGCGCGGCTCTATGTGTGCGTGCGCTTGTAATTATACAACTTTAATTTGTTGTAGCATACGGTCAGGGACAGTGCGACGGTCGCCTCACTACTCCCACACATATACCCGCGCGCAAAGATGAGTTGAACTTAGTATAATAAAATGGTAGAAAAGTCAAAACTGTACATTGAATATTTTTTTAAAAGGATACTTGGGGTGTGATATACAATCGATACCGAAGCCAAAAATATAGTTTTTAGAATTTTTGTCTGTTTGTCTGTTTGTCTTTTTGTCTGTTTGTCTGTATGTATGTCCGGGATAAACTCAAAAAGTACTGCATGGATTTACTTCAAATTTGGCACGAATATTGTTAAGAAGTCGGGTCAGAACATAGGCTATATATTATCACGCTATCACCTACGGGGAACGAGCAGTGAACCTTTATTTCTTCAAATGTATGTCCGGGATAAACTCAAAAAGTACTGCATGGATTTACTTCAAATTTGGCACGAATATTATTAAGAAGTCGGGTCAGAACATAGGCTACATATTATCACGCTATCACCTACGGGGAACGAGCAGTGAACGCACGCAGACGACGTCGCGGGCAGCAGCTAGTATATACATATAGATATTATTTAGTGAGAATTGAACCCGAGTTTATTGGAGCATTTTTACTACTTCACAACGGTTACCGCAGACGTGTGTGCTTGATGTAATCGTAATTGAATATAATCGTAATTTCATTATCGACGGAGGAGTTTGGCAATAAGATCCAATTTATTGTATCTGAATCTGATTACTCAACTCTTATATATAATATAATCTATATATATAAAAGAGATTTCCACCCATTGACTCATCACGATATCTCTGGAACCATAAGGCGTAGAGACTTGAAATTTGGTAGGAATATTCCTTTCGCCGAGTAGAGGTCAGCTAAGAACGGGTTTTACGAAATTCCACCCACAAGAGGGAGTTGCGGGGGTTAATAATATAGTACACGGCAAAACAACGTTTGCGGGGTCAGCTAGTTATGTATATTCATACTTTATTATATATTTACAGGAAGCCTTTATTTTTATTTGATTTAACTGAGCTAAGGCACAGCAAGATATTTCCTGTTAAAAATCTGTTGCAGCCCGGCTGGAGAAGTACCTCGAACTTACAGAAGATTACTGCTAAATAATACTGCTTTCAAGCAGTGTTTTCGTCAAATTTGATCCCCACTCATTTTCAATTTTTGTATGGGGACAGACACTTTTGGGACGTGCTGTGTGGTTACGGCACTAAAGAATGTAGCCACCCCCTTTCTTCCCGTGGGTGTCGTAAGAGGCGACTAAGGGATAAAACAGTTCCACTACCACCTTGGAACTTAAAAAGCCGACGGATAACGGGATAACCATTCATGCTGGCTTTGAAATACACAGGCCGAAGACGGGCAGTAGCGTCTTCGGTGCGACAAAGCCAGCCCTGCGGTCACCAACCCGCCTGCCCAGCGTGGTGACTATGGGCAAAACACATGAGTTCGCGTCATAATATCGGGCGCGAACTTGTGGAGGCCTATGTCCAACAGTGGACTGTGATAGGTTGAAGTGGAGACACTTTTGTGTTTATATTCTATGTTTACGTACCCTGCTTATCACAACCCTGGACATTGTTGAGCATTTATTTATTTTTAAGTAAGTTCAAAAAAGAAGGAGGTTGAGAGCCTTCGAATGTACTTTTTTATTATTTTTTCAATAGGTCGGGTAAAATCTTTTCGTATTTTCTAGTAGGTAGTGTAAAGTTCACATCAAGAGATTAGAGAGGACTCTCAAAACTACTTGTCGCGGTTTTTTAATGAGAAGTCCCAAAATTTCCACAGGAACGGAATCTCGTATGTATTATAATTAAAGTAAATAAATTTTGTAAAATCTTTCGTTGTAACTTTATATAAAATACGAAGAAACTTTTTCCCCGACCTAAATTTTTAGTGGGTGTGCCGATTTTAATGATTTCTTTTTGAAGTGAAACTTCTTTAGGCGCAGGAGGGGTAAAATTTAAGTGACCGCTAACGCGGCAACGCATCATGCGGTACTTGGATGGGTGACCGCCTGGGAACATCGCGTGATGTTGCCTTTTTGTTTTTTTTTTATTCAATTACTTTTTTTCAATTAGTGTTTATTTTTTGTATTTTCAATTCGTTTTTTTAATTAGTTTTTTTTTTCAATTAATTTGCCAAAGAAGTTTCACTTCTGACATGTGTACTTTGTACGCACGCAATTTTTTTATTTGAATGCTGGTTGTCTTTTAGACTAGATCTGACAACCTGATTTTGAACTGTAAATAATAATGCGTTCTTGTTGACTACAGTGATAATTCCTCATTTTATTATCGTCGATGAAAATTGACGTCGATTTCTTTTTGTTTCAGAGCAAGCACGTTTGCTTCCTGTATATTATGTAGGTATGTATTGGCGCAGAGGTCACAGCACTGGCTGTTGCGCTGGCTCACGTGGGTTCGATCCCCGCTCACTACAAGCATTTGTATTGGCCATATAGATGTTTATTGTGGTCTGTGCGTTTCTGCTCGTGTATTGTGTGTTTTCGGACCCCCAGGAGAAAATACTACTGGGGACCGTTGAGTGTGAAGCGTTTATTTATTTCTTTATGTATATTAATAAGATATATTTAATTATATCAACACATCACAAAAATAATATAATTAATTGAACGAAATGTGAGATAGTTTTTCTGTTTGCGTATATTTATCACTCTTAACGACAGTAGTAGTTAAGGGTTTTATCGTATTAAACAAATTGTTCGGAAGAACTGAACTATTTCACTGTTTCGTTGTTTATTTGAGCATTTTGTTTGTTTTGTATTTATGGTAATGCTTTTTTATATTCGTATGAGTGTGAATAATATTTTCTTTCATACTCATTCTTGGCGATACTCAAACGGTAATTTCTTCGTGTTGTGCGACCTATTTTGTTAATGAGAAAAACACGCTTCAGTCTGAAATATCCCACTGCTGGGCATAGGTCTCTTTCCCCATATAGGAGATGGATCAGAGCTTAATACCTTCACCACGCTGCTCCAATGCGGGTTGGCGGATATATTCCCTACCATGAGTAATTATCGATATCAGGTGTATATGATAACAACCGGGACCGGCGGCTTAACGTACTCTCCGATGCACGGTGGGGAGACCCACAAGGACTGCACAAACACCCAGACCACGGCAAACAATGGCCACAAACCAGTGCTGTGACCATTGCGCCAACACGCGTCATCAAAATCGGTATACACAGTGAAAAGTTATGCAGTATACCTAATACAACGTAGGTCGACGAAAAAATAGTCAAGTAAATACGTGTAACCTCATAACTTTTTACTGGGTGCACCTATTTTGATGTACTTCTTTTGTAAATCAAAAGCTAATACTTTTCATGTTGTCCCATTTAAATATTATGATCGAGATGTAATGGGTACTTTTTGCGTAATCTTTGATGACGCGTATTTACAAGACAATGCGGGGACTTGCCTGTGGTCATGTTCAATACTTTGTCACAACTGCATCTATTAAATATAATAAGTACTTTTTGAGTGATCTTCGATGACGCGTGTTTATAAAATATCAAAATACACTTAATTTATAGTGAACATAAGGGTGTTGATGATGAAATAAAAAAAAATAAGCAGCTTCCAACTGACTCATTTTTCAAATAAGTTAGTAAATAAATTAATTACAGTATGTACCTAAATGTTAAGCTAGCACCGTTTCAGATTGAGAAATTAAGCAATGAAATTTATTATTAAAATGTGAACACATAATTTACCTAATCTATAATATACTAGCTTCTGCGCGCGACTTCGTCGGCGTGGACTCCGCTCCTATTGGACTTAGAGTGATGATATATAGCCTATAGCCTTCCTCGATAAATGGGCTATCTAACACTGAAAGAATTTTTCAAATCGGACCAGTAGATCCTGAGATTAGCGCGTTCAAACAAACAAACAAACAAACAAACAATCAAACAAACAAACTCTTCAGCTTTATTATATTAGTATAGATACGTGAAGCAAAAACTTTGTACCCCTTTTTACGTAAATTGCGCGGACGGAGCTGTATGAAATTTCGCACACATAATTATATTATAGTTTATAATATAGAGAATTAGTTGAGAATTTTAATATATATGTTACCGGCCAAACCCGATTTCAGGACAAACTAGTTTTGCCTAGTCCAAACTAGTTTGTCCTAAGCGTAATAGGATAAACTAGTTTAGCCTAGTCCTTACTAGTTTGTCCTAAGCGTGAAAGGATAGACTAGTTTAGGCTTTACCAAACTAATTTGTCCTGGGCCCGATAGGATAGACCAGTTTAGTTCATATTATTTTTTATTTTTGTGTTACCCACACATGAGGAAATTCTAAATATTTTTAAATCATATCATATTTTCGATCCAGCGGGGTTCGAACCCACACATTCGACATACCGTGTCGATGCTCTAGCCAATTAAGCCATGGAACGATGTACCAGCTAGATTAAAATTCTTGATAATATGATGATTTTTATTCAGTTTTAACGCAACCGTGGCGAAACCCCTCTGGATCGAAAAAAAAATTGAAAAAAAATTGATATTTATTTTTATATCGTTTGCTTTGGTGGCACAACAATTTTAATAATTAAGATAATTATGAATATTATTTATATTAAAAAAACACTTAAACTTAGACACGGTATGTCGGAGGTGCGGGTTCGAACCCTGCTGAATCGAATAAAAATTGATATGATTAAAAAATATTTAGAATTTTCTCATGTGTGGGTAACATAAAAATAAAAAATTATATAACCTAAACTGGTCTATCCTATCGGGAACTAACAACTAACCTTGGACTAGCCTAAACTAGTTTATCCTATCACGCTTAGGAGAAACTAGTTTAGACTAGGCTAAACTAGTTTATCCTATCACGCTTAGGACAAACTAGTTTGGACTAGGCAATACTAGTTTGTCCTGAAATCGGGTTTGGCCGGTAACATATATATTTTTAATTACTCATAAAAATACATTAAAACCAATATAAAAAAAACATTACACAGCACACTACCATGTATTTGACACACATACACGCATATAAGTATAATGTATACTATTTTGTTTATTATTATTATAGAAGTATAGTTATTGTCGACAGAACCATAATAATGTTCAAAGTTATAATTTAAATTAATTATGGTCGAATTTCGACCACTGGGCGACCACTAGTAATTAATATTATATCTACATATAAAGTGATAAGTCCTTAATAAAAATGTTACGATACGTCCATAACCACACATATCGGTACATATTAATTCTATCCAGCTTGACCAACAATGGTCATAACTAAACATTGGGTAGAAAGAAATTCAAATATTAGAACACTATTTTAAATAAGTCCAAGTAAAATAATAAAAACGACATAAATTCAAAATTCGAATCCGAAACACCCACCTCGATCGCTGACAGCGCTTTTATTATTAAACCGTCCCGAGTGAGGCCATTTATTCAATAAATGGGAGTTTTGCGCGACATTTCAACACAATTTGCTCGAGAATAAATCCTACCGAACCCAATACACCGTATTTCACTTAGTAGTTCGTTTATACACAAACGTCGTCATTCACGATGCTAATGTAGCGAAGAATTCAGCGCTTCGGTGAATTAGCTTGAGGAATACATTGTGGGGATTCAGCGCTTTCTTTGCTGTATTGCTTTTGGTATTTATGCATATAATTATTTACAATTTACTTTTATACTTACAGTGAGGACTACAATACTACATTATAATACAAAAGTGAAAAACCTGTGAATTGTGATAAAATAAATATTTTAATATTTTATTTTATCTATTTAAAAAAAAAAACACATCGTGCGTGTCATGTGGTCTGTGCCTACTGTATATCGACGTAAAAAAACGTAGGTATTTGATGTAAGTGGCAAGAATGGCGTAAGTAGGTAGACTGAATACACAGCTAGATTCAGAATTTTTTTTGCGTCGAAGGGTCTGGGTCTCATATCGCTACGACGACAAAAAATTTCAAAATAGGGTATTATTTTGAAAAATTTACGAGTTCAATTTGCTGTAAGTCACTAAAAAAACGGTGTTTTAACACTCTTTTTACTTACAGCAAAAGTGCAGTTTATTATTAATCATCTGATATAACTTACATCATTCTTATGGAATGAAAGTAACCTGTGAAAAGATTACTTACAGCATTCTTTTGGGGTGCAAAATAAAATACCTACAAGATTACTTACAACATTCTTATGATAGGCAAATTATTGAACACAAGATTACTTACAGCATTCTCTCAGTCTGTAACTTAAGTTTGCGATAAGGTTACAGCACTTTTCTATTGATGCTTTTTAAAATATTTTATAAACGTATTTAATTTGGCGTTAAATAAAATTAATATGGCAGATTTGTATGAAACTACTGTCAAAGTAGTGATTTAAATTGTATTTAAGCTTAAACAACTTTTGGTGGAAGCCCTTTGAATAATAATTGAAATGTATGTTCTTAAAGAGCAGACTACATTTTTATGTAACAGTAATAAACAAAATAATAAAATTACAGCATTTTATTTGTACCACACATACAAACTATATAGAGTCAAGGGGGCAAAGTGCGCCATACTTTTTTCATAGTTGACTTTGGTGCAATATTTCTTGTGTTTAAGGTTTAAGTTCACGAGTGATACTAAGTCATGGTACCTTATGGATCTGTGATGTTTTGCAACAACAACCAATGTCGTGTCATTAGAATATGACAGCAAATTAATGAATTTTAGCATAAAATTTGAAAACAGTCTGACCAGGCTCACTTTGCGACAAATCGGGTAAGTGCGCCTTGTATTAATAAAACGTAATATTATAGCATTAGAATAAAAACAGCCTTATATTATTATAAGAAAACAAGCAACAAAACGAATAATATTTACTTTTTTTTCATAGCCACATTCTAGAAGAATCTATGTATTTAAAACCAAATTTCGGCTAAATGCGCCATACAATCTTAAGTCAGAGGCTATGAACCTTTTTTCCAAATATTGATAATCGAGTGTCAAGTATATTTTTTCTTTTATTTACGATGAGAATACCCCATGGTATTCCCATCGTAAATGGAACTACTTAAATATTTGGTATTATAAACGGACTGAAATAAGAAGTTAGTCATTGAAATTAGTTATTAAGTGTAATATTTATTTTCTCGCCTTAAAACAAAAATAGGAAACATGACATTTTTGAACAACATTACGATTTTCTTGAATTTTAATATTTCGTATTGGCTCCTCGTGCTTCCATTACTGCGTTTACCCAGTTTGGCATGCTGTACACCAAGTTTTTTGTACGATTTTGGGGAATATTCTCCCATTCCTCTGTGAGAGAAATTTTGAGCTCACGAAGCGTAATTGTTTTACGCATCTCCCTAGCTAGTCCCAAGCATGCTCGATCGGATTGACATCTGGGCTGCGTGCTGGCCACTCCATACGAGTACTGTTCATCTCTTGAAGGTAGTCACTCACAATCCAATCTGTATGAGGTCGGGCATTGTCATGCATAAAAATAGCATTCTCACCCAAATTGACCATAAATGGACCAACGTGTTCATTCAAGATTTCTTTTTCAAATTCATTTGCAAGATTTGACCCGACCATACAAACAAGCAAAGAAACATTGCAAGTTAAATAAAGACTTGTAACAAAGACACATTTTAAAAAGTTTGTAACCTCTGGATTGCGGCGAAGTGCGCCATATAAGAAGTCAGTATGGCGCACTTCCCCAACTATATAAATTTTAAGTTAGAATATTTAACTGCAAAAAAATATATAAATTTTACTAGATAGGAGTGAGATATAGTCAGAAACTTAAAGAAAAATATTTAAATTGTGCATTTACCTCACTCGTATATTGGTAAAAACTAGATTTCTTGAGATTTACGAAGATGATCAACCCATAGTCATCTCTGCTAACCACTTTGAATATCAGTGAAAATAAAATGGCGCGTATCTCAAACTCACATGACTAGAGCCACCTGTGACTTTCACCAAGAACTATGATTTAGTTTGTAGCATCGATATATAGTGTCACTACTAGTATCCAATCGGTAGTTTTCGAGATATTTGTGGTAGGTGCACTTGCCCGGTAGGCGCACTTTGCCACATTAACTCTACTTATTCTTTACTAGCTTCTGCGCGCGACTTTGTCGGCGTGGACTCCACTCCTATTTGTCTTAGCGTGATGACACATATCCAATAGGCTTCCTCGATAAATGGGCTATCTAACACTGAAAGAATTTTTGAAATCGGCCCAGTAGTTTCAGAGATTACCGCGTTCAAACAAACAAACAAACAAACAAACAAACAAACAAACAAACAACCAACCAAACAAACAAACTCTTCAGCTTTATATATTAGTATAGATTTATTCCAATTAAGTGGTGTCAGTAATTTTTTAGAATTAGTCTTACATTTCTTTAATGGTACGTAATTGATTAAGTATTTTAATTAGAGCATTTTAAATGTCTGTAAATATACGTTACTTAGCTATCTCCATAGAAGTCACTAAACTACTTATAACGTTATTTTGGTCTTTAAATTAAAAAGTAAAATGCTGTAAGTAATGAAAAGCCTACTGCTAATAACATTAACAAAAATATTTTCATTGCTGTTCATGAGTAATAGTAGTTAGAATTTGATGGTAATATTGTCCTACAAATTGCGTGGTACGTTATCCCGGTCCTACGCTCACTACTGCTCTATCTCCTGCTAACTCTATTATCTACCACAATCGAGAGTTTTCGAAGAGGAACTTTTTGTTCGTCTTAGCAAAATGAAGCTACTCCCAGAAAATTAGCTTGATACTAATCAGGTGAAAAATATGTACTAGGGATCCCTACCTAACAGGGTTGCAAATTAACGTACGGTCCAGTGTTATGCAGATAACATAGCCTTCGGTCTGCAACAAAAGAGAATTACAATGACGTTTCCGACCTTATCCTTGTCAGCACATTATCTCCCCCAGGAGCTCTGGTCACCTTACTCACCAACAGGAACACAACACTGCTTGAAAGCAGTATTATTAATGAAGTATTGATAGTAAATCTTCGATATCTTCATTGACTTTTTATTAAAGAATCTATACTAATATAATAAAGCTGAAGAGTTTGTTTGTTTGATTGTTTGTTTGTTTGTTTGTTTGTTTAAACGCGCTAATCTCTGGATCTACTGGTCCGATTTGAAAAATTCTTTCAGTGTTAGATAGCTCATTTATCGAGGAAGGCTATAGGCTATATATCATCACGCTAAGACCAACAGGAGCGGAGTCCACGCCGACGAAGTAGCGCGCAGAAGCTAGTAATAAAATAAAAAACAACGTTCACGTAGCAAGATCTAATAATTATAATTGAATGAATACAATGTAAAATTATAAATTATAAAGAAGAATTTATAGTACTTATAAATTCTTGACCTGAATTTTTTTTTAATGAAAATTGAAAATATTTCGATAAAAGAAAAGATAAAATTTCGGTTTGATTTTATTATTCTGATATCAAAAGTTTGTATATGTGTGGATACGCCACATCTGTGAGGTTGAGGTACATTCCTAGTTAAGTTTCTCAAGATTTTTAAGCAAGATATTTCTTCCATTCCGTTCCTGTACATTAGAATTTATGTATAATTATCTTTATATATACATATTTGTGTATATATTTATATATACGTAATATATTTATACAAATAAAGCCATCTATCGTTTTTATTCTATTCGGTTCTATTCGGTATTACACCGGGGGGCCTTATGTGAAAATCGCTTCTTAAGGAGTAAACTCCAAAAATTAAAGTAGTGGTAGATAAATAGAAACAATATAGATGGTACTTATTTTATTCTTAAAAATTTCAATTTTAAGAAGTAGGTACTTTAGCGTTCTTCTAAAGAAATGCTCACAATAATATCCAATTTTCAAGTCACTCTAAACATTCATATTTTTTTTCTCTGTTTGATTTAAGCTACGATGATTCGTAATTAATTTGCTATACTTCCATCTCTATCCAACAAAGGGTGACAGAGAGGAAGGGAGAGTGAAGTAAGTGCAGGGTGTGTGTCCTTAGTCAACACGTAACTTGGTCTGACCTCACTTGAATCTGAATAAACTCCGTTTGTTTCCATAACACTTGCGTTTCAGAGTTTAATAAAATTATAGACAAAGGTAAGTTTGACTTCAAAGTCATTTTGACTTTAGACAATAAAAGTAAATAATTTTGGTGGACTTTAGATTTCATAAATTTAACTCAGGTAGGGCACAGCAGGAAATTTCCTGCTCAAAATATGGAGCAGCTCGACGGGGGTAGTACCTCGACCTTACAGAAGACCACAGCTAAATAATACTGTTTTCAAGCAGTATTGTGTTCCTGTTGGTGAGTAAGGTGACCAGAGCTCCTGGGGGGATTGGAGATAGGGTCGGCAACGCGCTTGCGATGCTTCTGGTGTTGCAGGCGTCTATAGGCTACGGTCTTACCATCAGGTGAGCCGTACGCTTGTTTGCCAACCTAGTTACATAAAAAAAAAAATAAAAAAAAATCGTTTTATTCCTACTTTTATAATTAATTTGATTGGGGGTAAGGTCGGCAACGGGCTTGCGATGCTTCTGTTGCTCCTGACGTCTATAAGGGTGGATTAGCTAGCTATGGAGAAGCTAGAACAAGAGCATTCTTTCTTGATCTTCGAACACTCGTATTCATATAACATATAACAACGAAAGAATGCTCTACACCTGTTTACACTAAAAGAATTTGATAAGAATTTGATGTAGTGGGGATAGAATGACCATTCGCTCGTCTGATGTAAATCGACCATGAGCTACAGTAATCGCTTACCATCAGGTGAGCCGTACGCTTGTTTGCCGACATATTTGTATAAAACAAACTGGTTATGTAGTCTTTATTCCTATATTATGATACCAGGCAAAATAGGAAACTGTTTTAAAAACCATCGCAACCGTTACAAAATATAATGGACACAAACAACTATCGCATTATTCATCGAAGTGCGAGAGTTACACCCAAAGATATGACACGATTAGAGAATTATCACTCTTAATACCAATGGAATAAGAGTTACTATCGTTAAATGGCTTCATAGCTAAACTACAAAATGAAGTGGCGTTTGTTTTGGATACACTAACTTTTGGCATAC
The DNA here is from genome assembly GCA_905220545.2 of Melitaea athalia. Lineage (NCBI taxonomy): Eukaryota > Metazoa > Arthropoda > Insecta > Lepidoptera > Nymphalidae > Melitaea > Melitaea athalia. The sequence goes on from HG992203.1 coordinate 12,696,264, forward strand.
AGCTCGCGTGGTTTTATCGCTGGAACGTTTTTGAGTCAAGACTGAAGTAATGTAAGTTCGTATCGATTATCTTATACCGTTTCAAAACTTGACATAAAACAAGATACATTGCCTAAGTACCTATATAATAATTTAACGTACCTAAATTTTTTTTACAAATTATCGCTTCAGCCTTTAATATCCCACTACCGGGCATAGGCCTCTTTCCCCATGTAGGAGAAGGATCAGAGCTTAACCCACCACGCTGCTCTAATTCGGGTTGGCGGATATATTATATTCCCTACTATGAGTAACGATCGCTATCAGGTGTACATGATAACAACCGTCACCGACGGCTTAACGTGCTCTCCGAAGCACGGTGTGGAGACCCGAGACCCACAAGGACTGCACAAACACCCAGACCTCTGTATGGCCAATACAAATATTTTCATGTGCGGAGATCGAACCCACAACCGTCTGCGCAATAACCACAACCCAGTACTGTGACCGTTGCGTCAACGCGTCGTCGTATTTTAGTATGACTGTCTTCAAATTAACAAGTGAAACCACGGTACAAAGCTAGAGTAGTATATAAAGTAGGTATATGTGATTAAATAATTTAATGCCTATCTCTTGTATTTACTCAGTATAATTGCCATCGACTCTCAATAGTAACCTTCACCCAGACCTCAAATTAATTTACAATTTTATCGGCGCCGCAGTAGGTTTATTATGTATTCATTACTTTCTTTTGAGGTTCCTAAAACGTGTAACGAATTATCTACTCATAAATTCTATTAAGTACGGATCACGCTTTATTTATTTAAAATAGATGTGTACTTTGTATATTATAGGTTAATAAAATATTATATATGTAGTAGCTTTTACCTGCGTCTTCTCTCGCATTGAATTTTTTTGGAGTTTACTACTTAAGAATCGATTTTCATATAAGGCCCCCGGTATGAAAAAAATATGAGGAGTAAAATCTACTGAACGAATGACCTCGTTACGTTTTTGTGCGCCATCTATCTGCTACGACGTTTACGACAGTATCGGACAGTCTACGGTCTACGACACGGAGTATATGTGGTCTGTGGTCTACGACGTTGACGGTACGGTACGGTATCGGTTACGACGTTTTCTAATAATGCCATCGATGGATGGCGTTATTGAATTCGTATATTTACCATTTGATTATTAATCTTTTTCTTAGACTATAAAGCTTTTTTGTTCATATTTAGACAGTCAATCTGAAGAAGTAAACTCCAGTCGTGCGTCGGAGCTGACACACACTTTTTTTTTTTTCAATAAAAAGTATCGTATCCTATCGGTATCCTAATCGGTTAGTTTAGTTTTCGCGTGAAAGCGTAACAAACAAACTTACATTCAAATTTATAATATTATACTATTAAGGATTAGGGAATTAGGGATTAGAGGAACTTAAAAAGCCGACTGATGGTGGGATAACCATCCAACTGCTGGCTTTCAAATACACAGGCCGAAGACGGGCAGCAGCGTCTTCGGTGCGACAAAGCCAGCCCTGCAGTCACCAACCAGCCTGCCCAGCTTGGTGACTATGGGCAAAACACGTAAGTTGCGCCATTTTTGGCACGAACTTAGGAAAGCCTATGTCCAGCAGTGGACTGGCTGAAGTGATGATGATGATATTGAACACATACAAACTTTAAATAGGTAAAATAAAGTTGTAGTGATTTTATTTATATCTCATAATAATTTGTCATGAGAACATCAATTAATTGTCATCACGCTAACTTGGCGTAAGTTTCTAGCTGTTTTGACGTTACAGTCAAAGTGATAAACCAATCAATCAATCAATCAACAGTCAGTGTGGGTTGTTTTAATAGCAGAGCTAGTTTGTATCGTTTCTATACAAAACATTGTTATTATTGAATGACGAATATAAAACGACAAATACTAATATATTGTCATAACTTCCAGTTAGAGAAAGTCGGATGAGCGGTCGGTCCTGGCAGCCGAGTAATCACAACTATCCGCAATTTCCAAAAATTGTTTACGATGAGGATGCGATTACTCTCTGTTTACTCACTGTTGTAAAATTATTTATTGAGTTGTTCCATACTTTTTTTTTGTCATTGACTATTGTTATGTTCCCATAATAAATACCAATGTAATAAATGTATTATAATCGTATTAATAGCCGACATCTATTATATTTATATAAATAAAATATTTTAACTGTAATGCACATGTTTCTAATATCTGTATGCTGAAGTAATTTGTAAATGTTTGGTTAAAATAAAGAATTTATTATATTGTATTATTTTTGGAGTTTACTCCTTAAGAATCGATTTTCATATAAGACCCCCGGTATGAAAAGAGTAAAATCTTACTTCTATCTGCTATGACGTCGACGGTACCGGCTACGACAGTTACGACGGTATCGGTTACGACGTTTTTAGGGTTCCGTACCCAAAGGGTAAAAACGGAACCCTATTACTAAGACTTCGCTGTCCGTCCGTCCGTCTGTCACCAGGCTGTATCTCGAGAACGGCTATAGCTAGACAGTTGAAATTTTCACAGATTATGTATTTCTGTTGCCGCTATAACAAAAAATACTAAAAATAAAATAAAATAAATATTTAAGGGGGGCTCCCATACAAAAAACGCAATTTTTTACCTATTTTTGCTCGATATTTATATAATACATATATTTAAATCGGGGGGCACGGCAGTGCCCCCGCCAAGTCGAGCGCGAAGCAAACACTGCCGTACCATCCTTTACCCGAACCATTTCGCCGCATTTTCAGGCCCCTATTTGAGAACCTTTGGATAAGACCAGAACGCTGAAATTTTTGTCATCGAGTAAGCTATAATTACATACTTAAAATCCAAAATTTCAAGTCTGTAGGTCATTTAGTTCAGAAGTTAAGCGAAAGCAAAGTTTCGCATTTACGACACTCATTCACTCATGATCATCAAAATAGAACTTGTACTTCCCATAAACTTAGAGAGCTGAAATTTGGTACAGAGTTAGGGTTTAATGGCTACATAAAGGGAAAACTATAAAAACTAGGATAATCGAAGATCTGGAGTACCTGGTGACCCTGATTAAAAAACACAAGAGCCCAACCAAACTATTAGAAGAGATCGATATACCACCTTTACATAAAATATAATGCGAAAAACAGGGTGTAAGGGGTTGAAAGGTGGGAATGAAAATTCGTATGGAAGTATATGTATATAATGTTCGTGTTTCGTAACTGTCAAACATTTAATGTTCATCTCGTCAATATGGTAAACTCTACCCTTAAATTAAAGAACGTATTTAAATAAAGGTTTCGAATCGACAACATATATCCACAATATACGGATATTGGCGTATTATAGATTTTAAAAATTAATATATATATTACCTAGTCAATGGTACGGAACCCTTCGTGCGCGAGTCCGACTCGCACTTGGCCGGTTTTTTGATAATGCCATCGATAGATGCCATTGATTCATTTATTTACCACTAGCTTCTGCGCGCGACTTCGTCGGCGTAGACTCCGCTCCTATTGATCTTAGCGTGATGATACATAGCCTATAGCCTTCCTCGATAAATGGGCTATCTAACACTGAAAGAATTTTTCAAATCGGCCCAGTAGATCCAGAGATTACCGCGTTCAAACAAACAAACAAACAAACAAACAAACAAACAAACAAACAAACAAACAAACAAACAACCAAACAAACAAACTCTTCAGCTTTATATATTAGTATAGATTTGATGTGATATTAATCTTTTTCTTAGACTATAAAGTCTTTTTGTGCATATTTAGACAGTCGATCTGAAGAAGTAAACTCCAGTCGTGCGTCGGAGCTGACACACACACTTTTTTATTTATTTATATATGAATAAATAACCTTCTCCTACATGAAGAAAGAAGCCTATGCCCAGCAGTGCGATGTTAAAGGCTGAATCGTGATCGTGATCTAAATATCGTGACTATTACTACTCGGGGTGTGAATTGGACTCAAAACCCTGAGCAGAGAGCAAGGTCAATGGCAATTGCGCTAATGCTTACTGAGAATTTGCTACGCTAATTCCTATTCTAACTCGTTAAATTTGATTTATTGAAACATACATATTCTGTTTTATATCAACCTATATCCTTCAACAATTATCACTACATATTATAAAACAAAGTCTCTTCCCGCTGTCTGTCTGTCTGTCTGTCTGTCTGTATATATGCTTAGATCTTTAAAACGACACAACAGATTTTGATGCGACTTTCTTTAGTAAATAGAGTGATTCCAGAGGAAGGTTTATATGTATAATAAATGCATAATATAGTAGAGGAACACTGATAGTTTTAAAGTTTTCTAATGTGATGTGTCGTAAATAAACAAATTGTTTGCGCTTAGATTGCAAATATTTATTTTATATTTTATATTTAGTATCAGCATTGCACCCGTGCGAAGCCGGAGCGGGTCGCTAGTATAATTAAATCACATTAAAAAAATACATTAAAACCGACAAAGATCAACAAAAAAAAAATATTGGAAACCTCATCTCCGAAAATCGGAAGTCGACAAGAAATTTGTATTTTTTTTTTTCACCGAATACTTCCCCAAATTGTTATATCCATTAAGGGCAGAAGAGAACCGTTTATGTTGATCACAGTACCTCCGATTCGAACTGCTTTATTACTACTGCCTCGACCCTCCTTAAACGGCTCTCAATACATTTTAGGGTCTTATTTACAAATACACTTTCAGATTTCCTTCGAACGCTTCCAATGAATTTAAATGCTATATTGTTATTAAGCGCTTTTATTTTGTTTTAGTAAACCATATACATACGTACTAACACCTAATACGTATACACCTAAAAATTTTAATCTATACTAATATAATAAAGCTGAAGAGTTTGTTTGTTTGTTTGTTTGTTTGTTTGAACGCGCTAATCTCAGGATCTACTGGACCGATTTGAAAAATTCTTTCAGTGTTAGATAGCCCATTTATTGAGGAAGGCTATAGGCTATATATCATCACGCTAAGACCAATAGGAGAGGAGTCCACGCCGACGAAGTCGCGCGCAGAAGCTAGTATTATATAATTATGTATACACTGCGTCAAATTGCATAATCATTTTAATTTTGTTCTCGTTATTGTTAGTACAAGGTCATTACAAAAGAAAATTTAAAATATATAAGTGATAATAAGCGCCATGTATACATATCTATCTGTTCTGTGCATTTGTAGATAATCATATTTAAGTACATTATGCAATAAAAGGAAAAACAATAAGCTAGTACCTACGCACTCAGTCTGTCCAATACCTTAAACTGTGCTAAAATTAAATTGTCTGAAAGCGTTAAGTTGTAATGAAGTAATAAAGCCTTCTGGAATTTTGGTATCATCATCAACGGAACGGCTTACTGGGGAATAATACCTTTTGAAATAAACATTTAAAGTGATGAATGTATGTAGCTCTCACGTTAACTGTGTAGGTACTTACTTTTTCTACGCTTCAGCCTGTAATATCCCACGGCTGGGCACAGGCCTCTTTCCCCATGTAGGAGAAGGATCAGAGGTTAATCCACCACGCTGCTCCAATGCGGGTTGGTGAATATATTCCCTAGTATGAGTAACGATCGCTATCAGGTGTACATGATAAATTGATAACAAACGGGACCGACGGCTTAAAGTGCTCTCCGAGGCACGGTGGGGAGAGCCAGAAGAACTGCACAAACATCCAGACCACGACAAACATCTATATGGCCAATATGGTCTAAGATCCGAGAAGGTAAATCTTCCCTCATCTGTTAATTAGATGAAACAATTTTTATAGGCTTATTTCAATATTGTGAGCAGGCTTATGGTGGCAGAGGTTGTTTTTATAAATTCACAATATTGAAATCAGCCTATAAAAAATTGTTTCATCTAATTAACAGATGAGGGAAGATTTTGTTATATTCCGGATCTTAGACCAATACAAATGTTTGTCATGTGCGGGAATCGAACCCGCAACTGCCAGCGCAACGGCCACAAACTAATGCTGTAACCGTTGCGCCAACGCGGCGTCACGGCCTTACTTTTTCTATATAAATAATAAGAAAAATTTGAATTCTTTTTTAAGTTTAATTTTAACAGATTAAATGAATATTCAAAGTTATTATATATTAATCTATATATATAAAAGAGTAACCCACCCATTGACTCATCACGATATCTCTGGAACCATAAGGCGTAGAGACTTGAATTTTGGTAGGAATATTCCTTTCGCCGAGTAGAGGTCAGCTAAGAACGGGTTTTAAGATATTCCACCCCTAAGGGGGTTAAACGGGGCTTGGAAGTTTGTATGAAAGTCCTATGTTTTTGAAGTAAGAGACTTGAAATTCAAAATGTATGCTCTATAGATGATGTTGAGGTGTACTAATAATGTATTTTGAGAAATCAACCCCCTTTTGGGGTTAAAACAGGGGATGATAGTTTGTATGAAAGTCTATGCTTTTCCTCAAATTAACGCGGGGGTAACGGCGGGGCACAGCTAGTAAGATATAAATGTTATGATAATAAAGTTTGAAACTTTTAAACGGCTAATAATAAAATAAATAATAAATAAATATCTACACAATACACACACGGTCGTCTGTTCCTAAAGTAAGCAACTTAATGCTTGTGTTATATGTAACAGCCGACTGGTATAGCTACATATTTTTTTTTTTTTTCGATAAACCTACTTATAAATAATACATATATAAGTAAATATGTATATTACACCCAGACTCGGGGTGGGAATCGAACCCACAACCAGCGGAGCAGAAAGCAGGGTCACTACAAACTGCGCCAACGGGCTAGTCAAAAATTCTAAATAATAAATATTTAAAAAATCCAAAAGTGCACGACTCCTTTGAAACTATTGTTTACTGGTTAGCAACGCCATCTAGTAGCATGTTTCGAAACTAATGTTCGACCATACAACGATGATACTGAGTTCAATTAATTTAAAAATAAAAAAATTGATTTCGTTCCTGCAGATAAACACATAAAGTTCTGATTCATCCACATCAAATTAATGATATATTGTTATGATAGTAACTAAAAATTTTAAATTTAAAAAATTGAAGAATTTTTCAGCTTTCAAATTCAATAGGCTTCTTACTGAAGTTCCCTAATAAAAAACGGCTTGTTTCGTCAAATACATCTCACGATCTAGCGTTATTTTGCTATCATCCATGTATCGAAAATATCATTTTCAAAATCAAAAGACTTCAAATGATATATATTTAGTTTATACTCGTAGTTTGATATGTATTCTGTATAAAAAATGGGTATTTTACAGTACAATAATGCATTGTTATAAAAATACAGAGATTTAAGTGTAGGTACCTAAGCGCTTCCCGTATTTTTCATTTTGAGAGAGTAAAGCACAGCCTTCTTGCAGGCGTGTAAAGGCAGTTCAGTAATTTTAAATACTATGTCAAAGTGAAAATATACAATCTAGAACAATCTTTTTTATGAAATTGTTCTGTATGAAGGAAAATACTGTCGAAATTGGATATGGAAATTTAAATATCCTGTTTTTCTTATCTTTTTTCTTTTCTTTTATTTTTGTTTTCCTGTATTTAAGACTAGCTGCTGCCCGCGACGTCGTCTGCGTGCGTTCACTGCTCGTTCCCCGTAGGTGATAGCGTGATAATATGTAGCCTATGTTCTGACCCGACTTCTTAATAATATTCGTGCCAAATTTGAAGTAAATCCATGCAGTACTTTTTGAGTTTATCCCGGACATACATTTGAAGAAATAAAGGTTCACTGCTCGTTCCCCGTAGGTGATAGCGTGATAATATATAGCCTATGTTCTGACCCGACTTCTTAACAATATTCGTGCCAAATTTGAAGTAAATCCATGCAGTACTTTTTGAGTTTATCCCGGACATACATACAGACAAACAGACAAACAGACAAAAATTCTAAAAACTATATTTTTGGCTTCGGTATCGATTGTAGATCACACCCCAAGTATTCTTTTAAAAAAATATTCAATGTACAGTTTTGACTTTTCTACCATTTTATTATATGTATAGATGGTGTTAAATTGAAAGGTACTTGGTATGTTAGGTTAGTACGTTAGTAGTTACAAAATAATCATCATATCAAAATAATACAGAAACAGAAAGATTTAACAGCACAGCTCAACTTAAACCGGCGTAAAAGCTAAATGAAAAATGAATGAAATGAAAAATGAAAAAGGGCACAGCAGGAAATTTCCTGCTCAAGATATGGAGCAGCCCGACTGGGGTAGTACCTCGACCTTACAGAAGACCACAGCTTAATACGTAATACTGTTTTCAAGCAGTATTGTGTTCCTTTTGTAGTTCCTTGAGTAAGGTGACCAGAGCTCCGGGGCAGTCCGGGGGCATTGGGGATAGGGTCGGCAACGCGCTTGCAATGCTTCTGATGTTGCAGGCGTCTTACCGCGTCTATAAGCTACGGTAATCGCTTACCATCAGGTGAGCCGTACGCCTGTTTGCCGATCTAGTTATATATTTAAAAAAAAAAGACGTGTGGCACTCGGGGACTGCCGCGGTAAAGCTATTGCATAGCATTTTGCATTCTTTTTCTTTGATATTAATTCAAGTTACACTTTTTGAGCGTGGTGACCGATAAGAAAACAAATTTTTTTCTTTTATTAAATAAATAAAAAGTTAATATTGTTCAAAATATTTTTATTATTTTACAATACATGTGGGTTTTATTATCTTACAGTAGCAGTTGGTTATTCAGGAATATTTATCATTGAAACTATAGGTGTAGTTATTAAATAAAAGAAACTGTATTTTCTAATAATTAAATGGCGTCTTTATTTCAACATAACTCAACTGAACAACCGAACGAATAGGCATAGACCACACACAAATTACAGAGTAAGTTCCGCTCACGGATGTACATACATAGACTACTACAGAGACAGTGTTGCAACCTTTTTTAAACAATATAACTTTATTACTTATGTTTCATGTTGCTATTTTATTATTCTAACACCCCCTCTCAACATGAAACATTTTATAAAAACAAAACAAACTTTTTCTTTAATTAAACTTTTCTTTACTTAAACTGTATCTTACCTATCTACTTAAACTTTACTTATACTTGAACTTTATCTTTACTTTACAACTGTCTTCATAATGAAACACTTATTTAAATATCTTTCAATTAACTCTTTACCTAAAGCCTTTGTTAACATGTCAGCTGGTTGCTCACTAGTGTTGACATAATTAATACAAATTTTATTTTCTCTAACCAGATCTTTAACAAAATGATAACGTATGTCCACATGTTTTAATCGCTTTATATTATCTGTTTTTGCATTTATTATAGCCGACTGATTATCACAATATATCACAACTGGGTAAACGTTTTCATAACCAAAATCAGTTAGTAAATTTATAAGCCATGACGCATCACTGGCAGCCATACTTAATGATACATACTCAGATTCTGTAGAGGACAGACTTACAGAAGCTTGCTTCTTAGAGCACCACAAAACAAGACAATTTGACAATTTAAACATATAACCTGAGGTGGATTTTCTGTCCTTGAGATCTCCTCCCCAATTAGCATCACAATATCCTTTCAAAATAACATCTTTACATTTATAAACTAATTTATATTCTAAACTATACTTAACATATCTTAACACTCTCTTTAATGCACTTAATAACTCCTTATTAGCACTTGTTTGATATCTACTTAACATAGAAACTGGATAACATAAATCAGGCCTAGTACCTGATGCCGCATACATTAAGCATCCTATTATTTGCCTGCATAACTTTTCAATGCCTTTATCTATTGAAACATTATTATTAGTAAGTATTTTAGCATTAAAATTCGGGTCCATCGGAGTGGATATTTCTTTACAGTTTTCCATATTAAATCTTTTAAGAATATTTTCTAAGTACTTTGTTTGATCTAATTCAGTAATACCACTTTCCAAATTCTGCTTTACAGTTATGCCTAGAAATTTTGATATTGGTCCCATATCTTTCATTTTAAATTCTTTATTTAAATTAACCTTTAACTGTGAAATATCCTTCTCATTTGTACCAAATATCAAAATGTCATCGACATATAACAATATATACATTCTATCTTTACCGTTACACTTCATAAATAAACATGAATCAGAGTTTGACCTAACAAAACCTTCTTTAGCCATTGTATTATTAAACTTTGTATTCCAACACTTTGGTGAACTTTTTAATCCGTATAATGCCTTTTTTAATTTTACAATATTGTTTTCCCCAGAATAAGCCCCTTCTGGCAATTTAATGTACACATCTTCATCTATGTCACCATACAAAAATGCCCCAGTAACATCCATTTGATATATAGGGAGCCTTAACATAGTCGCTACAACAACAAAAACTCTAAAAGTTGGCAACCTAGCTACAGGTGCATAAATATCCCCCAAATCAAAGTAACTATCCTGTTGAAACCCTCTAGCTACTAATCTAGCCTTATATTGCTTATCATTACCGTTACCCTTTAACTTGAATACCCATTTACTACTAATAACAGATTCACTTACAGGTACATCGCAAAAGTCCCAGGTGTCATTGTCTTTCAAAGTTTGTAATTCTCTATTAACTGCCTCCTTCCACTTACTTGCTTCCCTACTCTTCATTGCTTCTCTGTATGAGATAGGTTCACTGTCTTCACTTACAACATTGAGACACTTATAGAATGATGTCTGTTTCCTTAAACGCTTGGGTCTGTCTCGTTGTGTGTTGTGGTCGTCTGTTTGGTCATCCTCCGATGATGATGAGGGTTTATATTCACTCTGTGACTCACTCTCACTTTGATTGAAACTACTATTAGCGTCTTGAAACTCTTTACATTCAGATTCTTCACTTGCTGTCACTATTGCTGGTAAATTATTTTGTGTAGATTCACTATTGTTTAAGTCCAACATAACCGTCAATTCATTTTCTTCATTTTTCTCTTCTTTTAAGAAAATTACATCTCTCTTTATATAAACACAATTTTTCTCTGAAAAATATATTCTATAACCTTTACTATTTTCCCCATATCCGACCATCAATCCTTTTTCACCTTTCTTATCAAATTTCCGTCTTTTCTCCTTAGGAATATGTACATATACTGGTGAACCAAAAGCCTGCAGTTGATGTATATCATAAGTTTTATTTGTCCATATTTCATAAGGCGATTTCCCTTCTTTTTCTTTACCTGTTCTGTTCAAAACAAATGCAGCAGTATTCACTGCTTCTGCCCACAGTTTCTTAGGAAGGTTCTTAGAATGTAGCATTGTCCTCGCCGCTTCAACCAGAGTTCTATTTTCCCTTTCGGCTTTACCATTTTGTTCAGGTGTATAGGTTACCGTAGTTTGATGTATTATCCCCTTTTTCGAACATATTTCCATGACTTCTTTGTTTACAAACTCCAATCCATTGTCCGTTCGTAGTGTCTTAACCCTGTTTCCAGTAATATTCTCCGCCTTATTAAAAAAGTCCTCTAGACAATGTTTAATTTCGTCTTTAGCTTTGACAAAGTAAACAGTTCTGAAGTTCGAATAGTCATCCTTTAAAACAACAAAATATCTCGACCCGCCGACCGATTCTTCCTCCATGGGCCCACAAGTGTCCCCATGTATTATTTCACATGTCCTGGTGCTTATGTTTTCACTTTTCTTAAATGGTAGCCGGTGTATCTTTCCTATCAAACAACTCTCACATTGAGGCACACTTGTTTCTTTAATCTCAATGTTATTTTTCTCTAATACTTTCTTGACGTAATCGAAGTTTTGATGAACTAGTTTTTCATGCCACTCGTATAAATTGTTCTTTAATAGTTTAGCAACAGTCGCCACCTTACATTTAAAACGAAAATCTAAATAATATGAGTTTTCAATTCTATTTGCAATAGCACAAACAACTCCATTTTTGTAAAATTTGCACGAAGTGTCATCTGTCACAATGACATAACCTCGGTCAGAAGCGCGGTTCACAGAGAATAGATTTGTCTTTAGATCGGGAACGAACAACACGTTATCTATTGTCGTATCAATCCAATCACTTCCGTTCTTGACTTGTACCGCCATCTTTCCACAACCATGCACATTAATGGCAGAGCCGTCACCAATTATTACTGACCGTTGCGAAACACTTGAAAATGACGAAAACAATGAACGATCACGACACATGTGCTCGCTTGCCCCCGAGTCCACTAACCACTTTGTTTCTTCATATTGTTCATAATTCGAGTTCGAAACTAGAAAAGCATTACTCATCTTCTTATTTTCCTTAGATTTTTTATAACGACACTGCGCTTTAAAATGTCCAATTTTACCACAGTAATAACACTTATTATCGTTCATCTTTTTCTCACTGTCTTTATTACTTCTACACTCTGTTTGAAAATGTCCCGGTTTACCACACTTAAAGCACTTTACATTTCTCTTAGCTACAAACGCCGATGATAGTTCCTGAACTTCTTTTGTCTTTTCCTTTACTCTTTCTTCTTCGATTAATAATCTAGACATCAAATTATCGAATGTTTGTTTATCGTCAGGTGCAGACTCCCACGCTGACACAAAATGTTTGTACTCGTCCGGCAAACACATCAATACTTTAGTTATCGTAAACTTTTCTGACACTTCCTCGCCCATTTGCTTTAACTGATTCTGCATTTCCTGAATTTTCGACAAGAACACAGACATGTCAATCCCACTCTCATATTTATATTGAAAAAAGCGCTGTTGTAGGATATGAATACTGGTTTCTGACTTTTGTTCGTAAATACTTAAAAGTTTTCTCCACATTTCAGCAGACGTTGTACATGATATGAGATGTATCATAACATCTTCAGTCATTCTTGTGACCAGTAGTGTCTGAGCCTTAGCATCTGCAGACTCCCAGGCGACACGTGCAGTTGCGTCTTTGGGTTTTAAAGTTTGTCCTTCCACGATGTCCAGCCAACCTTGACCCCTCAATAGTACTGTAGTTTGAAATTTCCATACATTCCAGTTTCTTATGCCTTCCAGTTTCATCACATTGTGAGTGTTATTTACATCCATCTTGCCTTACTTTCTTGTTTTATACTGACTCAAAACAAGTATTTCTTTCTCAACGAAAATTTTACTTACGACCGACGCCGACGCTAACTTCACTTTTCGTTGATACTCAATCCGCTCGATGTAAGTAATAATTATTTATTATCTTCACACTCCAATATCTAATTTAAGTTTAACTAACATATAGGCATGCCTGGGCCCATAACCTGTAGTTATTAAATAAAAGAAACTGTATTTTCTAATAATTAAATGGCGTCTTTATTTCAACATAACTCAACTGAACAACCGAACGAATAGGCATAGACCACACACAAATTACAGAGTAAGTTCCGCTCACGGATGTACATACATAGACTACTACAGAGACAGTGTTGCAACCTTTTTTAAACAATATAACTTTATTACTTATGTTTCATGTTGCTATTTTATTATTCTAACAATAGGTTTATGATAACTGAAATAAGAAACATAAGTTTGCGACTTAATATTCTCTATCGCACGCATACAACGCCGTGTCGAAGACTGCCGAACTGAAACGACGTTAGACGATGCCCGGCCTTCAAGCCACACCTCCGTGCCCGTCGGAGTGGGGAGCGTGAGGTTTTTTCGTTACGGAATTTCTGGATTCGGTCCCCGCGCTCAAGGCCCGCGATAGAAGCTATGCAATAGCTTAAAAACATGATATAATGGGAGCGTACTTAAAGACGCCTAGTTCCGTAATTGCGTAAGGCACGTCTACAATACCCTCAAGGCTCAAAACTCAGTACGCACAGAACTTTATTAATTGTTTTTAGGGTATCAATTTTTTTAGCTTTTGTTTAGCTATTTCAGCAACACCGCTTTCTGCCTCAGAAACTTTTTTTTCTATTTCTTCAATAATCTTCAGGTTTTCATTTATTTGATGTGATCGGCGGCGCGCCAGCAGATAATGTGGAATAAATAAAGTTAGTTTTTTAGTTCAAAAATCAAATTCCGACGAATAATACGCGAGAGAAATGAAAGACGCGCGTCCGTGTGGTGGCGTGAATGCAAACACGTAAAATTATATCGATTTTTGTGAACTAATTCATGTTCTATGATATAAAAATCGAAAATATGGATGATTGTGATATTTTTTTGAAAAATATGGACTTACCCATGAAATATGGAAAAATATGGAAAATAAAATTAGTTTTTCTTAATCTATTTATAATAATCGATGTAGAGAACACATTCGAGACCGAAAATCGTGTAAATTAAAAATATGTATTTACATATTAATGCGAGCCCTAATTACAACAAAGCGGTATTTAGTTTTAATGGCGCCAAGTTAATTCGACAGATTTAATATTTTTTCCTCGTATATGTATCTGTTCCATGTTACAAACATAATCTTCTTAAATGAGTTTGCTATAAAGTAGCTCATACAATAATTGCAATAGTCCTAACATTGCACTTCTCAATTCCTAACTTTTTAATTTTAAACTTACATAATATGAATTAATATTATGATTTTTGCACAGACTGTCAGTAATTAAATTTATGTAGGGACAGCGCGTACGCAGGCCCCACTTCCAAAAAATTAGGCGTCCGAGTTATCCCGCATTAGGGATAATCCCAGAGGTCAACCCCACTGCAGTGCAATGGTGAAGTTTCGCTCTGAGGAATCGCCATCACTTCATCATCAACGTTCCGTCTACAACGTACCTACTTAATTCCCATTTACCATTGTATTTTGCTATTCGCTAATCTTATACACTCGAACAAGACACAACGCTAGCGCGATTCAATGTACTACTAACGCCATCTATTGAGGAACTGCACATGTTGAATCAATGTGGGTTGTTCGCTGCTCAATTATAAACAAAAATAATATGTAAGATATTTTAGCATCTCATCAAGTCGCCTGGCGCTCATTTACAAGTTCGTTTTATATTCTTCGTTCAATATTAATAATAACAACGTCTTTTATATAAACGATACAAACTAGCTCTGTAATTTAAAAAAAACGTACCTACCTACACTTTGACTGTTACATTTTTATGTTAATGACGACGTTAAAAGAGTTAGATGGCTTAACTTTGCGTGAGGACAATCAATTGATGTTTTCATTTAATGACAAATTTTTTATCACTACAACTTTGTTTTATTCTTATTCTTAAGTTCGTATGTGTTAAATATGTTTAATAATAATCCGAGACAACATTAAAACAGTTAGCGGAGTTTTTAAGCTCGTTTAAAGAACACAAAGTGATAGGGCCGTAGCTGCCGTTGATCATTTTATAATTCGAAACAGATTATAACAAAACATTGACAAAATACATGACACAGATAATAAATTGACGCCGCGTTGGCGCAGCGGTCACAGCACTGGTTTGTGTATGGCTGTTGCGCTGCTATTTGCGGGTTAGATCCCCGCACACGACAACGTTTGTATTGGCCATACAGATTTTTGCCGTGGTCTGGGTATTTGTGCAGTGCTTGTGGGTCTCCTCACCGTGCCTCGGAGAGCACGTTACGCCGTCGGTCCCGGTTGTTATCATGTACACCTGATAGCGATCGTTATTCATAGTAGGGAATATATCCGCCAACCCGCAATGGAGCAGCGTGGTGGATTAAGCTCTGATCCTTCTCCCACGTGGGAAAAGAGGCCTATGCCCAACAGTGGGATATTAAAGACTGAAGCGAGATAATAATTATACACATATAATGCAGACAATATATGTATTACAGCATGTTTAATAATAAATACTGACATAGTTATGACATTGCCTAGCCTCAGCTCGCAGTTAAACAATATTATTGTTCCTTTATGTTTCTTTTTATAACAAAACACTATTGTTCAAAAGTAAAAATTGCCAGTCTTTAAAAAACCTCTGTGTGGTTTTATTAACCGACTTCCAAAAAAGGAGGAGGTTCTCAATTCGACTGTTTTTTTTTTTTTTTTTTTATGTATGTTAGCTCAGAACTTTTGACTGGGTGGACCGATTTCGATCAATTTTGTTTTAATTGAAAGGTGTTGCGTGTCATGTGGTCCCATTTTTTTTAAAATAAGATCTGACAAGTACTTTTAGAGTTATATCGAATAATGCGTTTTTACTTGACTAATTTTTCGTCTACCTATGTTGCGTGTACCGCATAACTTTTTTCTCGGTGTACCGATTTTGATGATTCTTACGTTAATCGAAAGCTAATACTTGTCATGTAAGTAGTCTTCGTGAAATTAGATCGAGATCTGATTACAACTTTTTGAGTAATCTTTAATAGCGCGTATTTACTTGACATTTTTTCGTCTTATTATGTTGTATTACTTGTCGATGTAATTGAAGTCGGTTTTTTTTTCGTTTGCGAGCAAACACAATTATTTTATGAAACCACGGTAAAAGTGAAACTTTTGCACGCCATCTATGTTTTAATAGGTAACTTACTGTATGTTGTCATTTGTGTCTTAGTTCTAGGAAAATGATAAGAGATGGCTGACCGTCATGCGACATGCGATACGCACACGAAAAAGTTTGAGACGATGTAAATATGACGTAATAAAAGTTTCACTTTAAAAAAAGATTGCGTGCATACAAAGTACACATGTCAGAAGTGAAACTTCTTTGGTAAACTAATTAAAAAAAAGAAATAAAAAAGCGAATTAAAAAAAAACTAGTTGAAAAAAAAACAAAAAGCCAACCTCACGCGTTGTTCCCAGGCGGTCACCCGTCCAAGTACTGAACGTCATGACGCTGCCGCGTTACCGGACGCTCAAATTTTACCCCTCATGCACCAAAAGAAGTTTCACTCCAAAAATATACACAAACTTGATAATTTCGGAGAGTAATTCCTCGAGAGAAATCATTAAATCAAACTGAAATAACATTTGTGGCGATAACAATTTGCGGCTTCTTGTTAAAACTTGTTATTATCCGGTCTTAAGCGCTCAGTTCGGTTTCAAGTTTAATGAGAGGAAGCCTTGTAAGCAACGAGATCAATTAATGCAGACCGGTGGAACAATATCGTTATGGCTTTTGGCAAAAGTTTAACTTAGTTTTTACTTGTGGACTAATATTAATAAAGTCAAGAAGACAGGTAAATATAACGCATACGCAAGTGCACTGTATTTCAATATTAAAAATATTTACTAACAAAGAACAAAACAATTTTTAATGAGGTAGGTCACAGCAGGAAATTTCTTGCTCAAAATGTGGAGCAGCCCGACTGGGGTAGTACCTCAACCTTACAGAAGATCACTGCTAAATAATACTGCTTTCAAGCAGTGTTGTGTTCTTGTTGAGTAAGGTGACCGGGGCTCCTTGAGGCAAATGGGGATGGGGTCGGCAACGCGCTTGCGATGCTTCTGGTGTTGCAGACGTCTATAGGCTACGGTAATCGCTTACCATCAGGTGAGCCGTATGCTTATTTGCCGATCTAATCATATACTTATAAAAAAATACTTGTTCTGTCTCACGTCAGGGAAACAGCCTTAAGATCGGGAGCCGCTTCAGAAAAAGCTGAAACGACTAAACGGCAAAAATATTCGTCACTAATTCCAAATAACATCTTTGTGCCGTTTGCAGTCGAAATACTTGGACCTTGGAGTAGCAGTGCTAAAAAAAATTACAAAAGAGATAGCTCCTTGCCTTATTGCCTCGTTTACTGAAATGGTTCAGCCACGTCGAGAGAATGAGTGAAGAACGATTGACGAAAAAAGTGTATAAGGCGAGTGTGAATGGAAGTGTTGGAAGGGGTAGACCTAGGCGGACGTTTCAAGATCAAATTAGGGACGTCCTAATAAAAGGCCAGGTCAAGAGTACCCTAAACCGAAGAGCATGTATGAAAGGAATAATGAAAGTGGACGAAGCGAAACGAGTATGTAAGGATCGTAGCAAGTGGAAAGAAGTGGTCTCTGCCTACCCCTACGGGAAAGAGGCGTGATTTATATGTATATGTATATGTATGGTGACAAGAGGGAGAGAGTGCATTTTTACTCAGAGAATCGGCATAGTGACTCAACGGGGAAATGCTGCCAGCATTCTTGGCACCATTCCACGCGGACATGATTTGTACCATAACTATGCGTAAATATTTAGTTCTTGAGTTGTAAATTGTAAATACGTTTAATATTGTAAAATTTCGAAATAGATTAAAAAAATTAAGACTTTTTTGGAAATAGTGTTTATGTTAAGGATACCTAATTTTTGTTACATAATATAAGATACACACAACTTTTTTATATGATTCTCGGAACCAACTCAATTAATTGCCATTTACAGCTAGAATCAACAGACTTAGACTTTGAGAGAGGTAGGGCTCAGTGGGGTTTAAACCCTACTCAAATTGGAGCAGCCCGACTGGCGTGGTACCTCCGCCTTACAGAAGATCGCAGCCAAATAACACTGCTCTTTGACGGTGTTGTGTTCCTGCGGTGAGTAAGGTATCCAGAGCTCCCGAGGATTTGTTGTGTTGGTAGCGGAAGGCCGGTGATGCGAATGATACAGTCATCGGCAGGCGTAGGCGCGGGAGTGTGGGCGCAGCGGTCAGTGAGACCCAGTGAAACGGTTTGTCGCTGGCCGCCCGCGGGTCAGTAGAGTTCCCGAACCCAGGGATCACTTAATCTCCGCCCTGGGAGGCTGAACTGCCAACCCGCGAAAAATCCCTACTGTAGCAGTCGTGCCGGAGAAGGAGACCGGGGTGGACCCGGCTGTTGCAGTAGGGGGGGACTGGGGGCCCTCTCGTACGCTGCGCCGACAACCCACAGTACCTGTGCCAGCCTGTGGCTGGTCGGCATTGCAAATTTGCCTTTTTAGCTATCAACACAACAAATCTTCACAAAAAAACCTATAATCCTCCCCCGCAAATGGAAAATAAAAAGAAAAGTAAGGTATACACAGCGACTCCCCTCTCCACACAAGTGGACTTCTGCAATATCAGGGGGCTCCATGCAAACCTTAACGCAGTCCATCAACACCTGGAGACTGCGCAGCCGACCCTGCTATTTC
Organism: Melitaea athalia; assembly: GCA_905220545.2. Lineage (NCBI taxonomy): Eukaryota > Metazoa > Arthropoda > Insecta > Lepidoptera > Nymphalidae > Melitaea > Melitaea athalia. The sequence goes on from HG992203.1 coordinate 12,715,275, forward strand.
TAACGGAGACGCAGATATCTTGCCCGGCCGAAACTTCATACTTACACTATCCCGGCTACAAACTCGAACATAAATTCCTAAGACGCGCCGGGGTATGTGTGTTCGTTCGGGAGGATATCTGCTGCCGCCGTCTCCTTCATTTAGAGGACAGGGACCTGTCGATATTGTGGGTGCGCGTGGACTGCGGCGGCCACACCCGTGTTTACGCGTGCCTATACAGGTCTCATAGCGGTGACAGGGAAACAAAGCGACTCTTTGAGCACCTGCAATTGACGACGGACAAAGTTCTTGAGCAATACCCCTCTACGGAGCAGGCCCGGATCTAGGGGGGGGCAAGCCGGGGCCCATGCCCCGGGCGGCAAGTTCAGGGGGCGGCCAAATTCACATTTTACAGACGAATGGACAACGAATAAATAATAGTAAGTACCTACAAGTACAGAAATTTCATGGCCATATCAACTCTACCGATACCCAGAGCGCAGAGTGAGACATGCTGCACGAACATTTATTATTCGCGAAGCGCGTAGGCATAGTTCATAAAAATTAAATTAAAAATTAAAAAAAAAAACCAACACAGTAACCTGAGTTCCCTTTAAAAAGTAAAAAACGCGCTTATTTTGAAGTAATTTTATAAAAATTTATGTTGCTTAGTTAAGTTAGGTTAGTTTTAATACAGTCATTTGGTGCTCAAAAAAGGGGTTACCTGGAAATTTTCCGGTAGTTTTGAAAATTTGTGATTTTATAGATTTCGACGTGCTCTTTTCGAATTTTCACTTTGCCACCTCGTATCTTTGCCGCTCGCGCCACCATATTGGAAAAATGGCGCTGATATACAGTTTTTTGAGAATAACTCCGTTCAAACTCATTTTACGATAAAAATAGTTATGTAATAAATTAAACTAGAGAAAATTTCATACAGTTTATGTAGTAACCTTTTTTTTTGTAAAATCCATAGTTTGAGCGTACGAGAGCTGCAAAGTCCACTCTAACACGCGTTTACGTGTCATAATGATATTTCGTTAAGTCCCGTCGACTAGTTTTGAATATTTTTTTTTTTTATTTTAAAAAATTATGGTATGTTCTAAACACTAAATATTTAATTCCCGTTGGAAATTTTACTTAAACTTAATTTTTCAACAAGTTAAACGATTGTTAACAAACAAAATTTTCTTGTTGTTTTTCTCAATTGTAAATGAAAAAAAAATGTTTTAACATTGTCGTAAAAATTTTTCGCTTCGTAGAGCCTTTCTTATATACCTACATAAGCAACAAGATCACGCCATTAAAGTTAAAAAAATATTCATACTTTGTTTATAATAATATTTGTACTTGAACAAAAACTGGTGATTTTTACAAAAAGTGGTGATTTTTCTGGAACTATAAAAATTATTATAAACAAACTATGAATATTTTTTTCTCTACGAAGCGAAAATTTTTTACGACAATCTTTAAACATTTTTTTTTTTCATTTACAATTGAGACGTAATTTCGAGAAAATTTTGATTGTTAACAATCGTTTAACTTGTTAAAAAATTAAGTTTAAGTAAAATTTCCAACGGGAATTAAATGTTTATAGTGTTTAGATTACACCATATTTTTTCAAATTAAAAAAAAATATTCAAAACTTGTCAACTGGACTTACGAAATATAATTATGACACGTAAACGCGTGTTAGAGTGGACTTTGCAGCTCTCGTACGCTGAAACTATAGATTTTACAAAAAAAAGGTTACTACATAAATTGTAGCAAATTTTCTTTAGTTTAATTTATTACATAACTATTTTTATCGTAAAATGAGTTGCAACGGAGTTATTCTCAAAAACAGTAATTGAGCGCCATTTTTCCAATATGGTGACGCGAGCGGCAAAGATACGAAGTGGCAAAGTGAAAATTCGAAAAGAGCATGTCGAAATCTATAAAATCACCAATTTTCAAAACTACTGGAAAACTTTCCAGGTAAAACTATCAAATGACTGGACTATTTAGACTATTTGTAATTGAACTGTTAGTTTTGGAGCGGTCCCGCAACGCGATGTAATTTTTTTTTTTTTTTGAATTATTAATACTCGTACATACTTAGGTACTTTAAGTTTGAGTTTCTTTCATTATTTTTTACTTTTAAAGGGAACTCAGGTTACTGTGTCGGTTTTTTTTTGTTTTTAAATTAATTTTTATTTTATACTTTAATTAGTTTATTTTTATTATTAATTTTGTAAAGTGCATGCGATGCTATTTCATTTGCAACCCTACTTGGATAAATTTGCTGACATTCGGATTTCCATCCTCAATTTCTCCCCACCACATGTATTTGCAGATATTGGGTATTTTCCTCGGTTTTACCCCCAGATTTTTTTCAGGGCTCAACCGATTTTCATCAAACATGCGTCTAAGAACACTCGCCCGTAACTTACCTTTCATACAAAAAAAAAAAAAAAACTAAATTGAAATCGCGTCCTTCGTTCGCGAGCTACGGTGCCACAGACAGACAAACAGACACAGACAGACAGACACGTCAAACGTATAACATCCCTCTTTTTGCGTCGGGGGTTAAAAATACGCGCCCGCTCGCCCGCAGAAATCGCAGATCGCGGCAGCACGCGTCTGGTTACCGTGCGTGCGAAAGAGAGAGTACAAAGAGTGCAAAAGAGTAAAATTGTAATTTCAATTCACAAATGCAATACAATATTTGATTTTTATTTTTATTATACATATTTTTATTTTAAATCCTATCCTATGCTGTTTATAAAATATATATCCTACACGTTTATGTCTATGTACCTATGTATGTTTAAATAAATAGGCTTAACACAGAAAGAACAGCGATGGATGCATTATTTCCGAAAGGCCTATGTAGGCTATGTCCAAATTTCAATCAAATAGTGGACATCTGATAGCTGAAATTATAAGCATGATAAAGGTAAAAATAAAATAAATATAAGTGGGCGGGGGCGGCATTTTTCAGTTTTTGCCCCGCCTAAAAAAAATTGAAGATCCGGGGCTGCTACGGAGTTGGTGATTTTAGGAGACTTTAATGCCCACCACGCTGAATGGCTTAGTTCTCGGTCCACTGACTACGTGGGGAGGTGTGCTCACGAATTTGCTCTGGCCTATGGTTACTCACAACTGGTAGATTCTCCAACAAGAATACCAGATATTGATGACCATACGAGCTCTATACTGGACCTACTGCTGACTCAACGTCCGGATGGATATTCCATCTCAGTGGATGCACCACTTGGCTCGTCCGACCACTGCCTCATCAGGACTCTTGCACCATGCACGCGCACAGACCCACCTCGGCCAACTAGTTTGCGGCGCTTATGGCAGTACAAGTCAGCAGATTGGGATGGATTGCGAGAGTACTATGCATCGTACCCGTGGAGGCAGCTTTGCTTCACATCAGAAGATCCCGACACCTGCGCAGCTGCTGTCTCTGAGACGATACTGGCGGGTATGGAATATTTCATCCCAAACTCGCTAGTTGCTGCCGGGACAAGGAAACGACCGTGGTTTAATCGGCCTTGTAAGGAAGCGAAACGCCTTAAGCAAGCCGCATTCAGGGCTTGGACCACGGCTCGGAGTAATAGCGACCCGAATATATCTGATGTGAAACGCAAACTAAATGCTGTCTCGAGGTCCTGTAAAAGAGCAATTGCCAGAGCTAAATTCGAGTTCATCGGGAGAATTGGCGAAAGGCTTGTTAACTACCCTTCCGGGAGTCGTGCCTTTTGGTCGCTCGCCAAAGCTGCCGAAGGGAACTTTTGCCTGTCGTCCTTACCACCACTGAAAAATGCCGACGGCAACCTGGCCCATAGCGCCAAGGAGAAAGCCGATCTTTTAGGCACACTCTTTGCCTCAAACTCGACTTTGAATGTCGATGGGAGCGCCGTACCGCCAACCACCCCGCGGTGTGGATACTCCATGCCGGAAATAAATTTCTCACAAAGAGATGTCCGGCGCGAGCTGCTTGCTCTCAACATTCATAAGTCGAGTGGGCCCGACGGCATTCCAGCGATTGTGCTGAAAAAGTGTGCTCCAGAGCTGTGCCCTGTACTTACGCGACTTTTCGCACTTTCCTACCACATTAGGCAAGTACCGTCTTCGTGGAAGACTGCCCATGTGCACCCGGTGCCCAAAAAGGGCGATAGATCAGATCCATCGAATTACAGGCCTATCGCTATTACCTCCCTTCTCTCCAAGGTTATGGAGCGTGTTATTAACACCAAGCTCCTCAGGTACCTAGAGGAACACGATTTGATCAGCGACCGGCAATACGGCTTCCGCCACGGTCGCTCGACTGGTGACCTTCTGGTGTACCTGACACACCGATGGGCTTCAGCCATTGAGAGTCAAGGTGAGGCATTGGCAGTTAGCTTAGATATGGCGAAGGCGTTCGATCGGGTCTGGCACCGGGGTCTTCTCTCGAAGTTGCCATCGTACGGACTACCCGAGGGTTTGTGCAAATGGGTTGCCAGTTTTTTGTCTGGTCGATGCATAAGAGCCGTTGTAGATGGCTGCTGCTCCGCAAAACTGGGCTTAAACGCTGGCGTCCCGCAAGGTTCTGTGCTGTCTCCAACGCTGTTTCTTCTGCATATCAACGACTTACTATCTATTGACGGCATTTGTTGCTATGCGGACGACAGCACTGGGGACGCTTTCTATACAGGCCGTGCAAACATTCCTCGTTCCGCTGTGGTAGAAAGTCGCGAACAACTTGTGTCTCAAATCGAGAGTATTCTTTCCAGAGTCTCCGATTGGGGTCGAGACAATCTAGTACAATTTAACCCCTCCAAGACACAAGTTTGTGCGTTCACCGCTAAGAAAACCCCATTCACTGTGGCCGCTCAATTCCAGGACACACCCCTTATCATCTCTAGCAGTATTGGTATCCTTGGTGTCGACATATCCAGCGACGTCCAGTTCCGATGTCACCTGGAAGACAAGGTCAAACTGGCATCCAAAAAACTCGGTGTGCTCAATAGAGCGAAGCGGTACTTCACGCCGGGGCAAAGACTGCTTTTATATAAATCGCAAGTCCGCCCCCACATGGAGTACTGCTCTCACCTCTGGGCGGGAGCACCGGCATACCAGCTTGGTCCTCTCGACTCGGTTCAAAAGAGAGCTGTGAGAATTGTCGACGATCCAATACTGACGAGCGATATTGAGCCCTTAAGTCTAAGAAGAGATCTTGCATCCCTATGCGTGCTCTATCGTTTGTACAATGGGTTGTGTTCCGAAGAATTGTTCGAGATGATGCCCACGGCCACTTTTTACCATCGCACCGCTCGCCATCGACAGGGAATTCATGCTCACACATTGCAGCCCAAATGGTCCCGTACAGTTCGGTTTCAGAGGAACTTCCTCCCACGGACCATTCGGCTGTGGAATGAACTCCCTGCCGAGGTTTTCCCACAATGCTACAGTATGGGGTCCTTCAAGAGGGGAGTAAATAGGTTTTTGAAGGGTCGGCAACGCGCATGTGATGCCCCTGGTGTTGCAGGCGTCCATAGGCTACGGTAGCCGCTTACCATCAGGCGGGCCGTATGCTTGATTGCTACCGTCGTGGTATAAAAAAAAAAAAAAAAAAAACTTTTTCGACCTTAAATGAACCTGCATGCTAACCTCCAACCTAAATAAGCTTACTTTTTCATGGGTGGTTCTCTAGAAACCTGACATTGTCTCTACACCCAGCATAAAAAAAATATTGCTCTAAACTGTCCTCGACTACAAAACGATCTCAAAGCTACAACTAGCGTAGCCCTCCGTACTTTTCCGGCAATTCATCTATTTGTTAATTCCAACCGCCGCGTCCGTGAATAACGATCGAAGGGAAATTAAAACTTTCCTTGTATAGCAAATTATTCGGTTTTATTATCGGATAGACGCTTCGACTTTTAATTCTTTAACTGTTATTTTAATTAGACAGCTTTTAAAACGCCTATGCGACGATCTGTTGTCGATTATCAACATTTAAACTAAAAGTTAAGCCAAGAAAATAAATACTTCGAAGTTCTTTTCTGTAAGAATATAATATTTTGTTAGACTGTTGCTTTTTATATTAGTTTACTTGTTATGAAGTAATCTAAAGGATGTGATTTGAAAAAAAATATGTAGAGTGAGTGATTGTTTTGTTCGCAAACGAAAAAAAAACCAACTTCAATTACATCGACAAATACAACGTAAGTAGATGAAAAAATAGTCAAGTAAATACGCGTTATCGACGATTACTCAAAAATTATTCATTTAATCTCAATCAAATTTAAATAAGACAACAAGACAAGACAACTATCAACTTTTGATTAGTATAAGAATCATCAAAATCGGTAAATACAGTAAAAAGTTATGAGGTGTAAAACAACGTATAGGTTGACAAAAATTGGCCATGTGAGTACGCATTATTAGAGATTACCTACTCCAAAAGCACTAGTCAGATATCAATTAAATTTAAATGGGACCACATGACACGTACCACCTTTCGATTGAAAAAAAAATATTGAAATACTTAATCGGTTTACCCAATCAAAAGGCACGAGAGTCTACTCCTTTTTTTAAAAACTATAAAAAAGGGCAAAACACAACCTCTCATTAGAGGTCTATTAAAATTATAAAATGTACAATAATTAAATTAAACAGCTTTTATATATAAAGTGTGATTTAAGTTTATAATTTAAGATCTCGGAAGTTCGAAGTTTATCCTCATTAGAGCTGATACAGATATTGTAATCCTAGACGACTTTGTGAACGGTGAACATCATTACATGAAGCCTCGGTTTCAGGGTTCCGTGTTAAACTTTATTATTTTAACATTTTAATTTTCATAATTGACTATGTAAATTAATAATTATTATTTTGATATTAATTTGATTAGTAAATTTGCAGTGATGCTATTTTAAAACCACTTTGCAATGCAGAGAATACTGTAGAATCTGTAAAGAAAACTTATAAAAAAAAAATAATTAAAAAAAAAATTGCGTGTGTACAAAGTACACCATGTCAGAAGTGAAACTTCTTTGGCAAACTAATTTTAAATTATTTACATAGATTTACAAAGTAGCGCGGCGTGCAGCACGGCGCGGCCGCGCCGTTCCCTGTCGTTTTCCGTTGCATCCGGTTTGAAATCACAACGATTCTAAAGAAGTTTCACTTCAAAAAAAACAAGATGTGAATTTGTCTTTAAGGGTGAGGCCACACGAGCGTAATTTTATGAGTTGGGAGTCGTGTAATTTCGGACGGCGACGCAAAATGAGTTGTACGCCGACTCACACGCATAATCCGATTACCCGACCGAATCGCTCGCAGCGCAGCTCGCTGACTCAGCCGTCAGTCAGGTAAAGTATTTTGCTAGGGAAACTCACAACTCACAAAATTACGCTCGTCTGGCCTCACCCTAACTGTAACAGTTTCTTAGAATCATCTTGTTTGTCTGCCACTACTGTTTTAATAACATTTTTAGCCATTTTGAACCTACACGCAATTTATACAATGTTTATGTTTATGTATACATAAAACTTGCAGAAAATCACAGCAAAATAAACTGCTCCAAAGTAGTGTTGTGTCACTGTGGTGAGTATGGTAGCCCAAGCTCCTACATAATATACTACGTAACTACGGTATCTGCTTAGCATCAGGCGGACCGTACACTTATTCCGACCATTGTTATATAAAAAGGGTAGCACATACTGTTTGTCGATAGATGGCGCTAGTGGTACATTGAACCGCGCTGGCATTGTGTCTTGTTCGAATGTATAACACGTCATACCAGCGGTTAGGACAACATAGGCACTAGGCACTAGACACACGTGAGTAGCGTAGGGGACACCGTGATCATGAAGGCGGTTCCCCCAGAGCGAGGCCTCACCATTGCACTGCGGTGGGGTTGACCTCTGCGATTATCCCTAATGCGGATAACTCGGACGCGTAATTTCTGGTAGTGGGGACAGCGTAATTGCGTACGCGCTGTCCCTCATAAATGTTCAGGTTAATATATTTCCTAACTTACTAAACTCGGCCATTGGCTATCGCAGTTATCTCAGGACCATTTATTTTGCAAATTTCTATCTTTGCAAATGCCTTATCAGTCAGTTAGACAAGTGCTCTTCTTATGCATTCTTCATTTATTTTCAGGTTATATGACGAAACCTAAAAATAATTCACGAACATATAACATAACATAGAATTAATTGTCATAAAAAAGGCAAAATTAAAAAAAAAATTAACATATAAATACGACGAAACATACAATTAATTATCATGAAAAAACGCAAAATTAAAAAAAAAAAATCATAATTATGCAATTTTGTAACACGTATGTACACGCGTCTGCTGCTGTATTGCTGTAGTTAATACAGACATGTTGTGTTGCTTAAACGAGCAATTACGGTTTACCTTATTTGATTTTAGCCACAACTCGTGAAGCTACCAAAAAATACATGGTGCTAACGTATTCTGTTTTTAAAAAATAGGCAAATGTACATCGTCGGTCCATCAGACCAACGCGCGGGTATAGAAAGGTTAAATAACAAAGTACTCATACAGCAGTGAGCAAACTATTTTTAACTTGAGACAATATGATGTTTTATACAACAGCTACAACCAGCTTAAGTGACCAGATTAATAAGAACAAGCCAAATGAGATGCCAATGAAAGAAAAGTTATTTTTAGTATATATTTGTATAGGTATAGATACCTACTAATGTTAGAAAGCTGAAGAGTTTGTTTGTTTGCTTGAACGCGTTAATCTCAAGAAGAGATTGCTGGTCCGATTTGAAAAATTCTTTCAGTGTTAGATAGCCCGTTTATCGCGGAAGGCCATATTTTTATCAAATTAACACGTGTGAAAATGCGGGACACAGTAGTATTATAAAGCTGAAAAGTTTGTTTTATTTGTTTATTTAAACACGCTAACCTCACGAACTACCGATTCGAATTTGAAATTTATTTTTGTGTTCGATTTTTTAAATTAACGTGTATGAAACCGCGCGGCACAGCTAGTAGGTACTATATAACACCAAAAATGATATATATAATATGATATGCATTGGTTTTGACAGAGCTAGATGTCAAAAAGCCCAAACTTAAGAAACGAGTAAAGATGCAAAGATCCGTGAATAGCATTAACTTTGACGCACTTTCAGAAGACTTGAAACTAGTCCCGTGGGACTCTATAAGTACGCTTGGAAATCTTGATGAAATTGTGAAAGCATTTAACGAATATATCATTAAAGTCTTCGACATACATGCTCCGATTCGTAGAATTACTATTCGGAATAATCCTAAACCATGGATCACTGATATGGTAAAATTTATGATGAGTCTTAGGGATGCAGCACTCAAAAAAGCACAAAAAAATAAAAATAACAGCTCAGTCGAGTACTACCGAACTCTCAAAAACTTTGTAACCGCTACCATTGAACGAGAGCGAAAAAGCTATATCAATTACACTTTAAATAAAAACCTAAAAAATCCCTCTTTATTGTGGAAAACTGTTAAAAGTTCGACACAACTACATAAGTTTCAAAACAATGTAATACCTGATCATTTGAATGACCCGGACAAAATTAATAATCACTTCTTGGACGTACCAACCTGTAATAAGTCTGACTTCTTCAAAACACCCAGCAATAAAACTGACCTACTTAAAAATAATTTGGAAATTAGTAATTATGAAAGTGATCCTTTTGAACTAACGGTTACTACAGAATCAGAGGTTAGGAAAATTATTAGTAATATTAAGACAAAGGCAACAGGACATGATAGCATTAGTATCGATATGATTACACTCACCTTGGACTTCACACTTCCTATAATTACTGAAATGATAAATAAGTCCCTCGAAACATGTAAGTACCCACTGTGTTGGAAAAAAGCAATGATCAGGCCCCTACCTAAAAAAAATCCTGTCATGGAATTAAAAGACTTACGCCCTATCGCAATTCTTCCAGTACTATCAAAGATCCTAGAGAAAGTGGTATTAGATCAAATAATTAAGTATGTTGAGAGGAAAAAAATCATCCCTAAATATCAGTCAGGTTTCCGCAGGGGCCATGGTACAGAAACCGCTCTCCTTAACGTCACGGATGACTTGACAGAGGCTTCCGACATGGGACTTAGTAGTATATTGGTCCTTCTCGACTTTTCGCGCGCGTTCGACTGTCTTGACCCGGAACTGCTTCTAGTAAAGCTAAAACATCATGGGTTCTCAGAAAAAACCTGTAATTGGTTCCACGATTTTCTCACTAGCAGACAACAAATGGTAGTTTTAGATGACAAAGATGGTACTAAAAAAACATCTTCCCCTGCAACACTTCAGCGAGGAGTTCCACAGGGGTCACTGTTGAGTCCGATTCTCTTTGCAATCTTTACTGCAGACCTGCCAGACATTATTAAGCATTGTAGGTATCATCTATATGCCGATGATACTCAACTGTATTACTCTTTCAATAAAGAAGACATAAAAGAAGCTTTCAACAAAATTAATGAAGACCTCCAGAATATCTTTGATTGGTCACAAAATAACTCTCTAGCACTCAATCCATCCAAGTCACAATATATTGTTGTAGGAACTAAGTCTCAAATAAAAAATGTCATAGAGTACTCAGGCTCAATCAAAATAAACAATGTTGAATTGGAAAGGGTAACATCTGCAAAAAATTTAGGCTTGATTCTGGATGGAGAGCAAAAGTTTACGCAACACGTAAACAACAAAATCAAGACAGCCTTCTATAAGCTGAAAACTCTCTACGAAATCAGGCCTTATATTAAAGAAGACCTACGTGTACTGCTGTGCGATTCCTTAGTGCTCTCTCAATTTAGCTACTGCAGTTCTATCTATGGACCTAGACTGAATTCTATCACCGAACGAGCTATACAAAGGGCACAAAATGCGTGCGTCCGTTACTGTTTTAATGTTCCCAAAAGGCAACACATTACCCCATACTTAAATGAAAAGGGAATTCTTAATATGTGCGCTAGGAGAGAGCTTCAATTTGCCTGTGCCGTACACAGAGTTATATGGAACAAGAAACCAGAATATCTTTTTGAAAAACTTGTTTGGATTAAGGATATTTCTAATCGCAGCCTTCGTTCAAACTCGCAGACCCTTTTAGTCAAACCAAAGCACAAATCCGGAAGATATCGAGCATGTTTCAGGTTCGCTGCAGCAAGGATATGGAATGACCTACCTCCACCTTTAAGAAATAGAATAAGTTTGAATACTTTTAAATCGATTTATAAACACGCCTTGCTCAGAAAGCAACTTGCTGCAGAGAATTTGAAACACTCTTACTGGAAGTGCTTGGATCTAAAGGGTTTTTTTCGTTGTGATAATCCCAGCCCAACTCTGCCGTAAGAGGTAAGTCCACACAAACCACACCACACACACGCACACACACACACACACACACTCAAACTTACGCGCGCACACACACTCACACACGCGTGCATATACACAAATACACACACTCAACCGCGCGCACACTCACTCACACACACATGCCATCAGTTGTATTATTTTTTTAATTTCTTAATCTTTTTTTTAATCTTTTTTAATTTTTTTTTTAATCTTTAATTTCAAATTATGTACATATTTATTAATTATTAACGTAATGGATGTTTTATGCACCTATACCTTTAATGCTGTAGCGGCGATCGGGGATGGAACCTGGATCTCCCAAAAGACACCTAAGGGAGAGGGAAAGACTGAAAAACAGCGCTGCACGAGGTCGCTCGTGACAGCATAAGCTGAGACTTTCCCTTTGCCCACAAAAAGAGTAATTTGTAGTCTTTTATTTGTTCTATTTATATTTAAGATTTTGTTTGTACTTTTATTTCTGTATTTTTCTTTTGTTGTGTGGCAATAAACCATTATTATTATTATTATTATTATTATATATTTGACTAGATCGATTATAAGATTTAAAAAATATTTTGATACCAAAAAAACTGAAAAAAAGATGAAAATAACTAAAAATATCTTTCGATCATAAACGTCATCATCTAGATTCTCTAGAAGATACTTTTCCACATACAAAAGCTTTAATTTTTTTTATATAACATTAAACATCAAAATTTTAAAAAGTCGTAAATTCAGACTGTATAACGTACATTGGCCACAAATCGTAAAATCCTGAACAATAACCCGATATAAAGTCACGTTCACACAAACGGACACATAAAAGATTTCGCACTTTATTCGAAACATTTGCCACGTATCCATAAAACACACTTGTTAGATAAAGGTGGGAAAAGACGATGAGGGATATTGTATTTTTTTTCTTTGTGTTAAGCCTTTGAAAGTAAAATATATACCAAACATAAGATTGCGTTCATAGTGGAGATGTTCAGTGTGCGACAAATTATTATTCCTGTTAACCGACTTCAAAAAAGGAGGAGGTTACTCAATTCGACCGTATATATGTTTGTTTTTTAAATGTATGTTCGGGGATAACTTCGTCGTTTATGGACCGATTTTGATAATTCTTTTTTTTTTGTTGTTGGAAAGGAGATATCCCAACTTAGGTATTATGATAAGGAAACCAGGATCTGATGATGGCATCCCAGAGAAATCGAGGGGAACCCTCAAAAATCGTAGTGACAACTAGTGCGTTTGTTAATTTTTTTCGTCGGCTTACATAATATTACTTGTCGATGTAATTGAAGTCGTTTTTTTTCGTTTGCGAGCAAACACAATTATATTTTTTACATTTTATAACTTTTGTGGAGTTTACTCCTTAAAAATCGATTTTCATAATTATAAGGCCCCCTGTACGAAAAAATGAGAGGAGTAAAATCTACTAAATGAATAACCTTGTTACGGATATTTGTATTTGTACAAATATTTCTTTCCGATTTGGATGTCTGTCCTTTGGGTCTCCTCACCGTGGCTTGGAGGGCACGTTAAGCTGTCGGTCCCGGTTGTTATCATTCATATACACCTGAAATCGTTCATTAATTATCACTGTAAGGGATATAATATATCCAACAACCCGCAGTGGTGGTGGTGGTAACCCCAGATCGTGGTGGATTAAACTCCTATCCTTCTTCTACATAAAGAAAGAGGCCTATGTCCAGTAGTGGTATTTTAAAGGCTGATTCATTGATCAGTTTGTAAAGTGTGTATGGTTTTTTTTTTTTAATAATAATATACTTAATATATCAAACGCTTAATAGTCAACATGCCTCAGGAATCTTGTGTCGAGTGTGTCTTGTGTTGTTCGTCACAAGATACGAAATTCTAAAATTTGAGACTGGTTCCGTAGTTAGACATTAACTGGAGCAAAATTTTAATTTACGTTTGTCGCAGAATGACTGCGTCTCAAAAGTCGGACCTTAAATGGCGTCAATATGAACGAACTCTTATACGATGTATAATGAGGAGGAAGATTGGTTTTTCTTGTGTATTAGAACTCGGAAAATATAAATAAATAAAATAAAGATCGCTTGTACGAGAAATTCACACTCAAATCGTTATAAGCCACAAGCTCAATATTGTGAACGCTTGAGTAAAGAAAATGCACGTTTGTAATAATGTTTAGTTTTTTTTAATCGTGAGTAGATATACCTAATACTAGCTTCTGCGCGCGACTTCGTCGGCGAGGACTCCGCTCCTATTGGTCTTAGCGTGATGATATATAGCCTATAACCTTCCTCGATAAATGGGCTATCTAACACTGAAAGAATTTTTCAAATCGGCCCAGTAGTTCCAGAGATTACCGCGTTCAAACAAACAAACAAACAAACAAACAAACAAACAAACAAACAAACAAACAAACAATCAAACAAACAAACTCTTCAGCTTTATTATATTAGTATAGATTGTTAGGGTTTCGTTATCAAAACGTGTTTGTACTGAAAGTTATTAATAACTCTGTTCTCGACAGTTCTACGATTCAGCCTGAACATCCCACTGCTGGGCATAGGCTTCTTTCCCCACGTAGGAGAAGGATGCACTGCAGGCTGACGAATGTTTTCTACACGTCTATTACAAGAATATTATTTGATAATCGTACCACCAGAGGCTCAAATTTTTAAATTATAATGAATCAGCAAATGACAAAAATAAAATACAGTAAAAAATTTAATCGGTTTTGATTACGTGTTCGGTTTTGACACGTGTTTTTGATTGTTTTCGCTCAAACTTTACCAATTCAAAATCAAAAATAACTTTATTATAAAAGAATAGTTGTGTTTGCTAGCAAACTAAAAAAAACGACTTCAATTACATCGACAAGTAATCATCAGATCCTGGTTTCCTTATCATGGTACCGCCCTTGGGATATCTCCTTTCCAGCAAAAAAAATCATCAAAATCGGTTCATAAACGACGACATAAAAAATATATATAATTATATATACGGTCAAATTGAGTAATCTCCTCCTTTTTTGAAGACGGTTAAATATAGGCTTCAAAAGCACTGAATCGTCATCTTATAAATTAAGATTTAAATTATCGTTAAAAGTGAAGCTACCAACATTGTTAAAAACATGTGCATTGAAACATTTCATTGACCAAAAAACAAAAATTAATTAGCAATTACCCGCACAGTGTGTACTTCAACTAACTTCGCGTCTTCGGTGTGACAAAGCCAGCCCTGCGGTCACCAACCCGCCTGCCCAGCGTGGTGACTATGGGTAAAACACATGAGTTCACGCCATTATTGGCGTGAACTTGTGGAGGCCTATGTCCAGCAGTGGACTGCGATAGGCTGAAATGATGATGAATGATGACCCGCACAGTGTAGGTATTATTTAAAAGATTTGACTCCATGACACACATAGCAAGTCACGGCATCAAATAATTACTGCAGACTCCATAGTCGAAAACAATTGGTTTAAAGAATATGCATTGTAAGCAAATATACCTAATATTTAAAATTAAATAAATCGCGTCACTAAGGCAAAAACGCAGTAGGTAGTTAGGTACATTCAGTAAACAATAGATTATAGAATATTTATCATTTAAACTCGAATTATTACCCCTAACAACGTTTGCGGGGTCAGCTAGTAGTTTGTATAGGTATAATCATCCAGCATAAATAGAAATCTATACTAATATATAAAGCTGAAGAGTTTGTTTGTTTGGTTGCTTGTTTGTTTGTTTATTTGAACGCGGTAATCTCTGGAACTACTGGGCCGATTTGAAAAATTCTTTCAGTGTTAGATAGCCCATTTATCGAGGAAGGCTATAGGCTATGTGTCATCACGCTAAGACCAATAGGAGCGGAGTCCACGCAAGTCACGCGCAGAAACTAGTAGGTAATATAGGATAAGAAAAGGATGTTAATTGTTAATAAAAGTAAAGCTGATAATTATATTGATAGATACAATTATGTATGATTCATCAATCAAATTATCAAGCAAAATCGTACACGTAAAGTTTTCAAAAGTTTTTTTAAGTACCTACGATTTAAAACACTGAGCAACATTTAACGATACTGGAATAATTTTAATTTAAAGTCATTTATTTATTTTCTATCTTGTTTATTAAATAGTTAAATCTAAATTTGAACTTCCTTTTCTTTTGAATTTGTGCAGTCCTTGTGGGTCTCCCCACCGTGCCTCGGAGAGCACGTTAGCCCTCGCGCGTCGTCGGTCCCGGTTGTTATCATGTACACCTGATAGCGATCGTTACTCATAGAAGGGAATATATCCGCCAACCCGCATTGGAGCAGCGTGGTGGATGAAGCTCTGACCCTTCTCCTACATGGGGAAAGAGGCCTGTGCCCAATAGTGGGATATTACAGGCTGAGGCGATTTGATTTTTTAACAGAATTTGGAATAGAATTTGACAAAAAGTTTAAAAATAAAATCTAAATAAGAACTATTTATAAGTACAAATTGATAGTTGTCAATCTAGATTAGGTCACATAGTATTTAGCAATATTCTAAAATACCTTTCACACAATACTCCAGGGGTGTGGGTTCAATTTCAGCTGTGTAACTTCGGACGTAATTTTCTAATTAATCTCTCACTATTTTGCGACGGGTCCCTCGTGGTTAGACGTTGAACCCGACGATATAGTGTTTAGAATACCCGCTCTAATACTATGTTTAATGAGAAATTACTTCGATGTACATGTCCCTTTGTAAACGCCGCGTTGGCGCAACGGTCACAGCATTGGTTTGTGGCTGTTGCACTGGTGGTTGCGGGTTCCATCCCCGCACATGACAAAATAAAATAAATATTGGTATTGGCCATACAGATGTTTGCCGTGGTCTGGGTGTTTGTGCAGTCCTTGTGGGTCTCCCCACCGTGCCTCGGAGAGCACGTTAAGCCGTCGGACCCGATTGTTATCATGTACAACTGATAGCGATCGTTACTCATAGTAGGGAATATATCGACGGTGCCGTAGAATAACGTACTATCTGCAAAATAGTCGTTTTACAGTAGAGCCGTTCAAAGGTTTCAATTGTTATATTTCGGAAACGGAAAAACCTGGCACTTTTATACTTTGGAAAAATTAACATTAAGCCTGTGATTATCTATCAGTACCTATTATTAATTATTTTGAAACAGTTTTATTTAAAAAGATAGTAGGGTCGATGTTTATATATGACGTTTTATAATGGACTTGTTGCTGTCACATTTACACATGTGACGTTATTCACCGGAGGCTCTAAGGGTCCAGATGCAAATGGAACGTTTTTTTATGAAACTTAAGCTAGTTATTTCGTCCTATATGCATATTCCAGATTTATTTTGAGCAGTCATTTTCATAAGTAGCGTGTCATAAATAGTAAAAATAAAACATTTTAAAAACAAAATCAGTCCTTTATTTTAAAAGTACCAAATTTATCAGTCCAAATTTAAAAATAATAATTAAACATAAAAAATATCTTCACTTCTTTAAATCAATTAACGTTTCTTAAACTCACATAAAATCTTATACTATTAAACGAGCAATTCTTGTATATATATATATATATATATATATATATATATATATATATTTTCTGAATCTCGGAATCGGCTCCAACGATTTTCGTGAAATTTAGTATTTAGGGAATTTCGGGGGCGAAAAATTGATCTAGATAGGATTCATTTAAAAAAAATGTCATTTTATCCCTGTTTTTAGGCAATGAACAAATATCATTAGAATACGAAGCTAAATTTCACAATTTGACAATATAGTGGTAATAGCTCAGGTAAGAAATTGGCCGGGGTTGAATCGAGTGGGCCCGTGTTCAAATCCCCATACTTCCAGATCGATTGTTTTTTTTTCCTTTTTCTTTCTATTTGCACTCATGATTTTTTATTTAAATAACGATTTCATATTTTTTATTATTCTGTCGGTGAGATAGAAAAATATTATTCATATTTTATCAATTATAATTTATAATAGATAACGTATTTATTAATATTGAAATTTACGATAAATCTGTTATAACTGTTTTAACTTCCGATCACTGCGGTCAAAATTTTCTCTTGATGAGAAAATTTATATAAATTCTCAAAGAATTACATGTAGACCAATAACGTTAAAGAAAACAAATTGTTTTAGGGATATTGTAGCGCACAAATGATATCTGTAAAGTAGTATATGATGGCGCAGGATCCAGATGTAATCTATAATTTAGTTTTCAAATTAATCTTAGAGGAAATCTATAACATTTTTAAAATTAAAACTTTAGATATAAATGTAAACTTTAAATTTAGTGAATGGGCCTCTGAAGGTTAGAGTAGAAATAGGTTGTACGACCTGTACCTACATACAGTAAGAAGCAATGGAATCAGGAGACTAGATTTTTGGCTTACGTAAAACAATATTCTAAAATTTTTAAAAGCTGTTTGTATGGCTGCTAAATCAAAATATATCAAAGACTAGCCGACCCGCGCCCACTTCGTTGGGCGTTAATTATTATCTTTGTGATGCAATTATGTTGTGTAGTTCTTAGTACTGTTTTATTAGGTTCATTGTTTAGAATTCGACGTATAAAATCGTAATAATATCGTGTATTTATTATTTTAAATTACAGAACCAAATAATTATAAATAAAATGTTGCTCCAACGCCATCTATCAAAAAGCGAAAAAACTTCGTCGTCGGTAGTGTAAAATAAGACAAAATAAAATAAATAGACTAATAAATAGCGATAGATGGCGATAGTTTCTCTGTCATTTTGATAATATATTTTAATATTTTTCTTATTTATTGAATTTTTTTGTACAATTACAATAAAATATAGCCTATATCACTCCTGAATAGTGTAGCTTTTTGTTAATGAAAGAATTTTCATGATTGGATCAGTATTTGCGAAGATTACCCCCGATATACAAACAAAGTTAAAAACTTTATCTCTTTATAATATTAGTATAGATTACCTAACATGTAGTATCTGTGGGAAACGTAATAATCAAACTATACCAATTGAATTTATGGTGCTGTTGTAAGCTCATCAGATGACAAGTTGGCATACGTCTTTGAAGCCTTTTTCGATATAATACCCATTGACTTAGCTTCTCGACTGAATTCATCTTCAACTAATTCTACCCAACTTCTTAAAAATAACGTTAGCAAAATAATGTAATGTTGATTTTTCATTCTCGCGGGTTGATTCTTTAGATATTTTAAAAGCATTTAAGTCTTAATATTAAAAAAAAATTGCGTGTGTACAAAGTACACATGTCAGAAGTGAAACTTCTTTGGCAGACTAATTTAAAGAAAAACGAATTTAAAAAAAAAAATGCCAACGTCACGCGGTGTTCCCAGGCGGTCACCCATCTACGAACGAGAACCGGTGTATTTAACGTGCTATGGACGTTTAAATATCGTGACGCCGTGACGCGTATGATCCGTAAAAAGTTTACCTTTCATGCGCCTAAAGAAGTTTCACTTCAAAAACAATGCACAATGATATTATGTGGAGCATTTCATTAAATTAATTAGTACTATCATTGATCACCTCGCTCCGTACTTATCTTTAACTTTTAATAATGCTATTAAAGTTGGTTCTTTTTCAGATTTGCTAAAATATAGTAAAGTTTTACCAATTTTTAACAGACTTACAAAAAAGGAGGAGGTTCTCAATTCGATTGTATTTTGAAGTGAAACTTCTTTAGAATCGTTGTGATTTCAAACCGGATGCAACGGCAAAAATACAGGGAAGGACGAGCCGCGCTGCAAGCCGCTAATTTTAAATTAGTTTTTTTTTTAATTAGTTTGCCATAGAAGTTTCACTTCTATCGTGTGTGAATCGCACACACACCTTTTTTATGTATGTTACATCAGAACTTTTGACTGGGTGGACCGATTTCGATAATTTTTCTCTAATCGAAAGGTGGTGTGTGTCATTTGGTCCCATTTAAATTTATTTGAGATCTAACAAGTACTTTTCGAGTTATATCTTTCTAATAATGCATTTTTACTTGATTTTTTTTTTTCATCGACCTACGTTGTATTATACCGCATAACTTTTACTTTTTAATTTAGTCGAAAGCTGATGCTTACCATGTTGTTAAATTTAAATTTCATCGAGATCTGATAACAGCTTTTTGTGAAATCTTTGATATTGCGTATTTACTTGACTACTTTTTCGTCTACCTCCGTTGTATTACTTGTCGATGTAATTGAAGTCGTTTTTTTTCGTTTGCAAGCAAACACAATTATTGAAAAGGCACATCGTAGTGATCCCAGTAATTGTAGACCCTTTTCAATCCTACCGACCTTAAGTAAAATTTTAATAAAAAAAAAACTGGAAATTTTCATAGTGAAAAATATGGTTTCACTAGAGGTCGCTCTACAAAATGCACAAAACAAATGGTGTTAATGCTACAGATATTGAGACTGTATTTATTTAGCAAAAAAGGGCTATTCGCGGCATTTACGACCTTGGAGCTCGAGTCTCCCTACGGGATGTTTTTCAAAAGGTAGACATTAACAATTGCTTTGCAATATATTTATAACAATATTATGTATATTCACCAGAATTTTCATAGTTTTGAAATAAATAGTAATAATCGCAGTGTAAACACAAGAAGGAATAACAAAATTGTAACTCCAAGTTTCCGACTGCGTAAAGTAAACGTCTCCTTTCTGGGTTATGGTATTCGCATGTATAATAAAATCCCACTAACAATTTCGGAATTATCTCATTCAACATATTTTTTTTTAAATATAACTAGATCGGTAAACAAGCGTACGGCTCACCTGATGGTAAGCGATTACCGTAGCTTATAGACGTCTGCGACACCAGAAGCGTGCGCGTTTGCCGACCCTATGCCCAGTTAGCCCCAGGAGCTCTGGTCACCTTATTCACCAACAGGAACACAGCAATATTTGAAAACAGTGTTATTTAGCTGTGAACTTATGTAAATTTAAAGTTTTTATTAAAAAGAGATTAATAGATAAAGCGTATTATCCGGTGACGAATTACATAGTTGATAAAGATGTGTGGACTTAGTGACGCTGTATTTCATGCAAGATATTACTAATTTTGTACTAAAACACAGTTTATAATTATATTATTTTCAAAAATATTTCATTCCGAATCGGCGGTAGCTTTATTAAAAATACCGAGCAAAGCTCGGTCACCCAGGTACTAGGTACTAAAATTATCAGTCTCCAACATCACATTTTATTCTTTCTTTGTATTTAATATAATTAGCACCGGTTAACACCAGCAGCGACCACCGGCTATTACGGGGCACTCTGAATACCCGCTTGATGTTGAAATCTACTCTCCGACCTACGCTGCTCCAAATACTATGTGGCTCCGAGCAGTTCCAACTGGAACTCCAAAACCGATTCGATTCGCTGGCGACGTGGACGAGATGACCGACAACATAGTGAAGATGGTGTGTACACTGGGTCGCAAACACTTTCCGCCGAGGTAGTCAACGAAGCAGTCTAAACTTTCTCCCGAAGCCTTGGATCTGATGCGGCGGAGGTGCGAGTTGCCCGCTGGCCAAGCAGCTTCGCCAGAACAGAAGGCTTTGTCTAAGAGGATACGGAAACTTGTACGCCGAGACCTTCACTGCTCAAATACGAGAGAGATTACTACTCTGATTGAGCAGAATAGACTTTTTAACGCCGTCATCCACCGAGGTACCACGCCGGAGGCGTGGTCCTGGAGTGTGGTAGTGCTTCTTTAAGAGAGGCGACAAGTCTCTGTTGAAGAATTACAGACCAATCTCACTTTTGAGCCATGTCTATAAGCTGTTTTCAAGGGTTGTTACGAAATTCCATCCACCGGAGTAGGCTGTGCATTTTCCTCCGGCACGGCGTGGGGTAAGACAGGGAGATGTATTATCACCGAAACTGTTTACCACTGCGCTGGAGGTTGTCTTTAAGACCTTGCATTGAGAGGAACGGGGCATCAACGTCAACGGCGAATACATCTCGCACTTTCGTTTTACCGACGATTTCGTAATCTTTGTGGAGACGTCGGATGAGCTAGGCCGAATGCTGGCTGGAAAGTTATGTTTAACAACCAAGTGATACCGAGACCGGTATCGGTTGACGGTATCCTTTTCGAAGTTATAACTACATTTTTATTTTTTTCGATAAAAATGCTTATAAATAATACATATAAATAAATATATATATATATATATATTACACCTAGACTCGGGGTGGGAATTGAACCCACAACACCCAGAGCAGAAAGCAGGGTCACTACAAACTGCGCTAACGGGCTAGTAGGGTATCTATGATTCAAAGATTGATTATTTGCAAAAAATTAATTCCTAACTCTTGAAATTTAATTTTAAACCAAGAGTAAAGAACAATAACTGTTCATTCATTTATTTATATTTTTTGACAAAAAAAAAAAAAAAAAACGATAAACTACTTTTGAATTTAACTTCAACGTCGAATAACTTTGAAAGGAGTGAATTCAATTAAAAATGTTACCTACTAAAATTTTTTGTTGAGTTTTAAATTTCCTTTGAAAAAAGTATTTTGAACCATAAAAATATTGATATTTCTGGTATATATAGTGGGTCGACCATGGAAGGCCATGCTCCTTCGAAGGCCAACTATAAAAAAATCATAGTTATTGTCATGTGATGACAAATTCCTTCCACTCACACTAAGCTACATCAAAACCAAGAACACAGACGCGGCGGCAAGTCGCTGGGTTCGTTCGCAGACTTCGGTCGTCGACGTTAAAATCGTAATTCGCGCGCACAGCAAAAGGCTAGTTTTTACGTAAATAACCTATTATTTTCTTATTTTTTTTACTGTAAATTGTCATATAAGGATTTGTTATGGGTACTAAAGAAAAATATATAATTTTGCTTCGATTTTAGTTAAAATATCGGTAGTGTTCCTACGAAGGCCAGTGGTTTAAATTTTTTATTGGCCTTATAAGGATAAAAAATTGACGATTGGCCTTGCTAGGGTACATGGGCCTTACCTACTGTAAAAAAACAAAACAGCAAAAGTTTAAAAATAGAGATGAAGAAAAGTGCAGAAGGTGAAGAAAAGGAAAGGTACTGTCACGCATGTGGAGAGTGTAGAATCGAAAATATGAGGTTAGGTACATTTTGGCCTTACAAAGAACGGACCCATAAGAAGGCCATTTTAGGTTTAAAAAAAAGTTTTTAATTTCATTATCAAACACGTTGGCAAGTTATTTGATGTCAATATAATACTCATTACTATTATTTTTTAATGATTTCCATTAATATATACTTAGTTATACGATGGTGTTCAAGTAATGTTCGTTGAGTTTTTTATAAATGATAAAAATATATTGAGCATTTAATGTTTCGCTTAAATGAAAAACTTATTATGTAGTTTTAGTAAAAGCAGATATATTAATTGCTACGACTCTATTTTTAAGTTGAACGACTAATGTATAATATTGGCCTTGTTTGGAGCCGTGCTCCTTGCAAGGCCATTTGGAAGAGCTTTCCAAAACTTACGTTTAATAAATAGTGATTAAAGCTAGGTTAAAAAAAGTGATTTATGTGGTACACAATAAAGCAAAGTATTACTTGATAATTTGTTTAGTTTCTCAATGACACATAATTTTTAGAGCAGTATTTCTATTTTCAGCCATTTTCAACTTATCGACTAGACTAAGTGGTGAATGAAATAATGGTGATTTTCACTTTCTACGGAATTTTAGATTATTGTTATCGCGATAGTTTCAGAATTTTGATTTGTTGTTATTTGTCGGGACGTTTAGTATTTTTTCGGGACTCTGGACGTCATACGAAATATTGGGACAATCCCGACGAATCCCGACCATCTGGCAACCCTACTGGGCCAACGTGTGGACAGCACTCGCCTTGTATTAGTTTGCCTACGCTTGCCGACACTCGCGTTGGCCTAGGCTGGGCCAACGTGTATAGCAGGTATAACATTGTAAGAAATGTTTTCATAGGGCCAATAGAAGCTATAAAATATTCATTTTAAATTTTGTTTATCTGTCTGAATGTTTGTCCGCAAAATGTGTTGAATGAAATATATTGTAGTTTTCGCAATTTTACTGCTGGATGACTAACTTAAAAACTGGTGTATGTTTCACATTAATAAGCAGCTTAGAACCTGATATATTTAGATTTTTTTTTATGTTACTAAGTCGACAAGCAAGCGTACGGGTCACCTGATGGTAAGTGACTACCGTAGCCTATAGACGCCTGCAACACCAGAAGCGTCGCAAGCGCGTTGCCGACCCTATCCCCAATCCCCCCCCAGGAGCTCCTCTGGTCACCTTACTCACCAACAGGAACACAACATTGCTTGAAAGCAGTGTTATTTAACTGTGGTCTTCTGTAAGGTCGAGGTACTGCCCCAGCCGGGCTGCTCCATATTTTGAGCAGGAAATTTCCTGCTGTGCCCTACCTCAGTTAAATACAGATTTAGATACAGCTAGTCTCCAATATAACCAACACATTATATAATGCCAATTAGCGACCAAAATATTCAAGGAGATAATGTTTCAAACAAAAATACAGCAAAGTAGCGCTTCAATCAGTTTACAGCGCCACGCCACTTTGAAGCCCAGAAAAAAAAGAATTGACTTCGCAATGAAAGTATTTTTTTAGTTCTTTCATAACGGAAATCCTATTAACGCGGTATTTTGTTCACAAAAAACTGATATCTCGCTGTGGGCTGGAGTAAATTTTTTAATCCTCTTATAATTTATATGGAAAAAAACTTTCAGAATCTAACGGGTTTTTGTAGTTTTTATTGAAGTATAACAATGTAGTAGTACAATGTTGGTAGTACTTTTAATTGATCTTTATAATAATACTAGCCGACCCGCGCCCACTTCGTTGGGCGTTAATTATCTTTGTGATGCAATTATGTTGTGTAGCTCTTAGTACTGTTTTATTAGGTTCATTGTTTGGAATTTGACGTATAAAATCGTAATAATAATTATCGTGTATTTTACAAGCTTTTATTTAACTTGCAATGTATGTATGTAACTTTAATGAATGTTTGTTCGGGTGAAATCTTGCAACTCAATTTTGAAGCAGATATCTTCAACCAATTGAGGTTGAGTTGAAATTTTGTATACAGGTTCAATTTGGATGACAATGCATGGTTTGCGTGTATGCATGTATGTATGTATGTTTGTTCGGGTGAAATCTCGCAACTCAATTTTGAAGCAACCAATTGAGCTGAAATTTTGTATGCAGGTCCAATTTGGATGACAATGCATGGTTAGCTTTGTGACGTCATTCTAAATTCAATATGGCAGCATATCCAAGAGTGCGGACTAGTTATTTTTAGTGCACTTCTACAATATGGGTATCAAATGAAAGGGCTTGCTAAGAATAATTCGAATAAAGTGACGTAATAACCGACTAAAAAGTCAAAAATAAATTAAAAGTAAAAAACCTTTTTTAACCCTTAGCTACCTACCTCTCTTTTCAGTCGCACAAGTACCTACTAGGAGTCTCTCAGACTCCTGCATTTTGAAGCCCTACAAACAAAAACTATGACTCGAGGTCGAAAACGTTATTTTTATAATCGTTTATTTATAATTTAGTAATAAAACTTTGGAATATTTGCATTACTTATTCTAAAAACTCAGTTTCTTTCTTGACTTCCCAAAAAATTAAAAATATTTAATATTTTAATAAAACGAGACCAATTACTAAAATTTAAAGAAAAAATTAACTTTAATCATAAATTTTCCAAGGTATAGTAATGAACAAACGTAGCAAAAAACAAATTTTCTTCAAAATCGCAACATTTTTATAAAATTGCAAAGGTTGAAGATGATGGTTGGTGGGTATGATATTTTTACCAATGATGGTTGGTTGTTATAATTTAGCCAGCCCCTCTCTTCCCGTGGGTGTCGTAAGAGGCGATTAAGGGATAACACAGTTCCACTACCACCTTGGAACTTAAAAAGCCGACCGATAGCGGGATAACCATCCAACTGGTGGCTTTGAAATACATAGGCCGAAGACGGGCAGCAGCATCTTCGGTGCGACAAAGCCAGCCCTGTGGTCACGAACCCGTCTGCCCAGCGTGGTGACTATGGGCAAAACACGTGAGTTCACGACATTTTTGGCGCGAACTTTTGGAGGCCTATGTCCAGCAGTGGACTGCTATAGGCTGATGTGTGTATGTGTGTATGATTTTTCAGGCAGCATAAACACACCATGTGAGAACATTCCAGACCAATAGGATTTTTGCACCTGAAACATAAATTGGTTCTTCCTTTTTGGAATTACGTAAAGAAAAGTATTTCCGTATAGTATCTGCTTCCTCATCACCTTCTATTTCTGAATTTGATGCGGAATCACAGGGAAGTACATGATTTTCGTCGAGATCCACTTCTACATCATTTATTTACTGTCCAAAACATCATCTTCATTTGAAAAAAGCTCTTCCTCCAACCAATGATCAATAATTTTATCGCTAGTCGCCATTTTCAAGTAAAACAAAAAAGAAATCACTTCATAAAAAAGTTACGTAACTACCTACCAGGAGTCTCTCAGACTCCGTCAAAAATATTTTTAATCACCAAAAAGCAGCGCGCGCGCTTATGACCCCGATGAGCGCAGGTGTGGTACTGCGGGTAGCAGGGAAAAGGTACACAGACGCGCAAAGGACAAAGATGCCTACTTGCAGAATTATAAACAAAAATAACCTTGATGGAGTCTGGGAGACTCCAGGTAGGTAGTTAAGGGTTAAAAACAAGCTTTTATTTGAATGTGCTAAAACGAAAAAAATAAATTTTTACTTTAAAACTTTTACTATCTACTTATAAAGTCATTACTCATTACACATAATCTATATGATATAAAAGCTTGTCGCGAGATTTGCTTGTAAACAAGTAAATTAAATAACTTGATGTGATTGATTTTAACTATTAAAATTTTCAAACTAAGGAAATACGAGTACTCATATCTCGCGACAAGCTTTTCTATCATAAAGATTATGTGTAATGACTTTATAAGTAGATAGTAAAAGTTTTAAAGTAAAAATTTATTTTTTTCGTTTTAGCACATTCAAATAAAAGCTTGTTTTTAAAAAAGGTTTTTTACTTTTAATTTATATTAATTTATTTTAAATTACAGAACCAAATAACATACTTTATAAATAAAATGTTGCTCCAACGCCATCTATCAAAAAGCGAAAAAACTTCGTCGTCGTTTGACAAAATTAGAGTTGTGACACAACACACAACAACAAAATAAGAGTAAATAGCGATAGATGGCGTTCGTTTCTTTGTCATCTTGATAATATATTTTAATATTTTTCTTTTTTACTGAATTTTTTTGTACAATTACAATAAAATATAGCCTATGTCACTCCTGAATAGTGTAGCTTTTTGTTAGTGAAAGAATTTTCATGATCGGATCAGTATTTGCGAAGATTATCCCCGATATACAAACAAAGTTATAAACTTTTCCTCTTTATAATATTAGTATAGAATTATAGATTATTTAGAAGTGATTGAACATTCGCTAACAGCTTATATGTATAATTATATAGAGTTATAGACAAGTAGACGGTAGACTAAATGTTCTTTTGTTATTCGGTCTTGATAATTAAAATTCTGTACTATAGTTTTACCTCATAGAAGTCAAACGTATACTTTTTTTTGTATTTCACCTGCATGTGCTCACCTTTACATGATCATTGAGATTAATTGACAAGTAGTCTCAAATGTTAAAACTTTAATATTAGTAGACAGCACACATCGATATTTTCAATAAAATATCTTTGTTATATAGCCATAGCCGTACTTGCAAATAATTAACATGATTTAGAAATATCATTTGTCTTAATGGGGGGACAGCATGTACGCAGTCCCCACTTCCCAAAAATTAGGCGTCCGAGTTATCCGCATTACGGATAATCCCAGAGGTCAACCCCACTGCAGTGCAATGGTGCGGCCTCGCTCTGGGGAACCGCCTTCAACATATCTGACACATACTTTGACATTCAATAAGCATACTTAATTATTCGCTGGTCTTATACACTCGAACAAGACACAACGCCAGCGCGATTCAATGTACTACTGCCATTTAACTGAGGTAGGGCACAGCAGGAAATTTCCTGCTCAAAATATGGAGCAGCCCGACTGGGGTAGTACCTCGACCTTACAGAAGACCACAGCTGAATAATGCTGTTTTCAAGCGGTATTGTGTTCCTGTTGGTGGGTAAGGTGACCAGAGCTCCTGGGGGGGATTGGGGATAGGGTCGGCAACAAACTTGCGATGCCTCTGGTGTTGCAGGCGTCTATAGGCTGCGGTCTTGCCATCGGGTGAGCTGTACGCTTGTTTGCCGTCCTATTTACATTAAAAAAAAAATCGAATGACATTGACAGGAAGTATGCGTTGCAAAAGCTCGTGTTTGAAAAACTTTTCTAAGGTTCGTATCATTTAATGCCAATCTACCGAGATGAAGCATAATTTTTGAAGTGAAACGTGGCAGCGTCATGACGTTCAGTACCTACTTGGGTGGGTGACAGCCTAGGAACACCACGTGAGGTTGGCTTTCTGTTTTTTTTTTTTGTTCAATTAGTTTTTAAAGTGAAACTTCTTTAGGCGCATGAGGGGTAAAATTTGAGCGACCGGTAACGCGGCAGCGTCATGACGGTCAGTACTTGGATGGGTGGCCGCTTTTTTTATCTAGTTTTTTTTTGTATTTTAAATTCGTTTTTTAATTACCTTTTTTAATTAGTTTGCCAAAGAAGTTTTACTTCTGACATGTGTACTTTGTACGTACGCAATTTTTTTTAATGTTTGTTACTGTTGGCCCTGCTGGGGCTTACAGCTTCACTGGTGAGAGGGGCCGGGTACTATAGACTCCGTCCGTGAAGGAAGATGGGAGCCCTTGAGGGCTCGGGGAAAACGCTCGTCCTAAGGGTGTCTCCTCGCGAGATTGCGTCGGCTTAGAACGTCGTCGGGGTAGCGCGAGAGCACAATATGTTAGCCTCCACCTCGTCGACCTAAAATACATCGTTAGCGCGATCTAATGTACTATTAGCGCCATCTACCGAGTGACAGCACGTACTGCAAAAGCGCGTGTTTGTCTTGACTTTTACTTGACATTTACTTTTTTTTTTAAATCTATACTAATATTATAAAGCTGAAGAGTTTGTTTGTTTGTTTGTTGCGCTAATCTCAAAAACGACTGATCCAATTTGAAAAATTCCTTCAGTTTTAGATAGCCCATTTATCGAGGAAGGCTATATTTTTAAATTATCGCGTGTGAAACCGCGAGGCACAGCTAGTATTTAATAACGTGTCAAAACTAAATATAAATATCGGTTAAAAAGCCACGGTTGAGGATTTATGCCTTTTAACATAAGGATGAAAAACCTACTTGTCTGATCGAATGTACCTTATAATATGTTGATTTGACAAATTAAATGTGTTATTTTATTAACCGACTTCAAAAAAAGGAGGTTCTCAATTCAATTGTATTTTTGTGTATGTTTCCTCAAAACTTTTAACTGGGTGAACCTATTTTGATTTAATTGATTTTTCTTATTCATCTTCTTAATTATTCGCAAGCTGATTCTTGTTTTGTTTTCTTATTTTTTGATCAAGATTTGATCACTACTTTTTGAGTAATCCTTGAAATTAGCACGTTTAAACAAACAAGCAAATAAACGTCAGCTTTATAACATTAGTATAGACAGGTATGACAAACCATTATTTCCTACAATTTTTAAGATAACTTTAACTTTATTCAATACTAGCCGACCCGTGCCCACTTCGTTGGGCGTTATAATCCATTTCACATAAAAAGGGTACGGTGAAATTTGATATGTTCCAATACACTCTCACTATTTTTAGCAAATCAGATAAATATAAATGTTTTAAAATCACCAATTAATTTCTAAGGCAAATAATAATGCTTGATTAGATTGAATTGTTGACACGGCACGTCAGAGGGCGCAGGTTCAAATCCTGCTGATTTAAAATCTTTATATATTTTTATCTTTTTCCTTTTATCTTGTCACTCCTGAATAGTGTAGCTTTCTGTTAGCGAAAGAATTTTCATGATCGGATCAGTATTTGCGAAGATTACCCCGTATATACAAACAAAGTTATAAACTTTACCTCTTTATAATATTAAGTATAGACTAGCCGACCTGTGCCCACTTCGTTGGGCGTTAAAAGATTTTTACAGTAATTTGATATGTTTCAAGTTTTTTTTTTAATTTAACTATTGCAGAATAATAACGAATTTTTAAATGAAGTATACTTTGGTAAACGTCGTGAACAGTCGTTGGGCGCGCCGTCCACTGCTATTTTACATCGATGTTTATTTAGTTGGTACCTACAGTTCGTCAAGAGATGGCGCGATTCGTAACACCTACTATTATTTTCACTGAATTTTATGTTCAATTACAATAAAATATAGCCCATATCACTCCTGAATAGTGTAGCTTTCTGTGAGTGAAAGAATTTTCATGATCGGATCAGTATTTGCGAAGATTACCCCGTATATACAAACAAAGTTATAAACTTTACCTCTTTATAATATTAGTATAGATTTTTAAGATTTTCTCTTAATATTTGCGAGTAATTTTATGTGTAATGAAACGTATGGCAGACTTCTGGATTCTTGTCGGTGTTAGCTGACTATTACGTGTTATTATTCAAGTTGAAGTGGCCCAGTGGAACACTTGAATCGACATTGGATGGTTGAGGTTTTAAGTCTCGTGTACATTAGCGATAAAGCTTTGAGACATATACAGAGTGTTTGACTTCTAACTGCCTTCCTATAAATGGGGGTTCTGTAGGTCTAATAAATCACCTTACGCGTAGAGAAGAGACAATATCATTAAGACATTTTTAACCATTGTACCACCACCACCTAAATGGCCTTCGCTCAGGTCTACTTGTAGAGATTAGATTTTATAATAATCAGTCCGTTCAGCCTATTGCAGTCCACTGGTGGATATATGGCTCCCCAAGTTCGCGCCAGATATCCCGGTTTCACGGGCGATCTTACGTATGTCGTCGGTCCAGCGTAGTGACTATGGACAAAACCCTTATGAGCTTGCAGCAAATTATATATCGAGAGTAGATTTTATAATTTTCGCTCGAGTCGATTCATAGTTTTATTATAAGCTCATTACAATAAACACGCCATGTATCTTATTGAATGGTTAGGGTATCTTTTGTCTAGGATCCCACAAATCTCAAGGACAATAGCTCAGATCACAACAAACTCCAGCATCAAGTACGCAATGGCTTTTCTGGAGTGGACAACCTACCCAAGACTAACAAGTAACACTGAAGACCTAGTTGCAGTAATCTTTCACAAGTTTCAGAATATAGTGTACTAGCATACATGTTTAAAACAGAAGAGATTACTTAGTTTTTTTTTATAAACGCCGATGATAATTCCACCGACGGCATATTGTGTACTAGCTTCTGCGCGCGACTTCGTCGGCGTGGACTCCGCTCCTATTGGTCTTAGCGTGATGACACATAGCCTATAGCCTTCCTCGATAAATGGGCTATCTAACACTGAAAGAATTTTTCAAATCGGCCCAGTAGTTCCAGAGATTACCGCGTGCAAACAAACAAACAAACAAACAAACAAACAAACTCTTCAGCTTTATATATTAGTATAGATAAGAAAAAAAAGTGTGTGTGTACTTATGTACGCACGTAAGAAGATATACTTCATTGGCTAGCTAACTTCACGTTGCTAACTTCTTCGTTAACTAGCTAACTTCAGGGTTGTCGGTTTTTTGTGAAAAATTACTCTCATAATTTTTCCCTAACGCGCCAAAAGAAGTATAACTTCAATACTTTCTTCAACAATGATTATATCTAAATAATTTTTACACAACACTAGATAGAAATAATAAACAATATCGGGTCACTTCGATAGATATATTTAGCCAATCGTAATACCGGGCTCAATCAGACTGCACTAGCGGGAGCGGGTGCGGGAGCGGGCGCTCGGGTCTTAGCGTCTGCGTATTCACAGTGCCGAATGAGCTACGCTTCGGCGGGTGAATCAAAATGGTTTAGAACCATAAGCGTAATCACCTAACAGACGCTATATCACTGTGAACGATACGGGAGGACCGAGCCATTAGAAACACTCGCGCCCGCCTCATGAAGATGCGCGGCTCGCGGGCGCACTGTGAACGCAACTAGCGTCTGCATACATTTTGAATTATACGCGCCCGCGCTAGCACCCGCGCCCGCCTCCACTCTGAATGAGGCCTGAAAGACTCCAAAGCCTCGCCCTGATAACGCGTATCGCTGACAATCGTGCTCCTCCCGTTTGGCATCTTTGTCTGTTAGTCTGGCACAACGCCAGCCGATGCCAACTAATGGCGCATTCCGGGTATTGGGTATGACTCTTTCATGAAATTTAAATATCTCTCGTACGGTTTGCGACGGAAGTTTACGATGTATTTCTAAAGATTTATATCATAAATGTATTTAATTTAAACCAGATCTATATGTATATACAAGTTACGTCTAAATGTTTGTTTGGATATTTTGTATTAGGGCGCAGTAATTATATCTATACTAATATATAAACCTGAAGAGTTTGTTTGTTTGGTTGTTTGTTTGGCTGTTTGTTTGTTTGTTTGAACGCGGTAATCTCTGGAACTACTGGGCCGATTTGAAAAATTCTTTCAGTGTTAGATAGCCCATTTATCGAGAAAGGCTATAGGCAATTTAAAATCACGATAAGAACAATAGGAGCGGAGTCCACGCCGACGAAGTCGCGCGCAGTAGCTAGTGAACAGATAATTTTTAGAAAAACACTAGCTTCTGCGCGCGACTTCGTCGGCGTGGACTCCGCTCCTATTGGACTTAGCGTGATGATATATAGCCTATAGCCTTCCTCGATAAATGGGCTATCTAACACTGAAAGAATTTTTCAAATCGGACCAGTAGATCCTGAGATTAGCGCGTTCAAACAAACAAACAAACAAACAATCAAACAAATTCTTCAGCTTTATTATATTAGTATAGATTTTAAAATTAACTTTATGATAAAATTAACTATATTAATATAACTTACTGTATGTTGGATTTTTGTTTTTTTTTTCATTTTTTTTTAAATTTTAAATTAGTTTTTTTATTGATTTTTTTTAATTACTTTGCCAAAGAAGTTTCACTTCTGACATGTGTACTTTGTACACAGCAATTTTTTTAGATGCCCGACGTTTCGGATACTTTACAGCAACCATGGTCACGGGAGGACAGTCCTCTGCGTAATAAACCGCGATAAAATCCGAGAAAGTTGTTTCATTGTACTATTGCTTAGCGCATTAGAAACTAAGAAGGTACGACCCATTTCACACTGAAAGTTTTACGTAAACTTTATCACATTTAACATACTATATACTTTTGAAGAAAGATCATGCAAATTATATTTAATTAAGTTTGTTTGTTTTTACAAGCTTTTATTTAACTTGCAATGTATGTATGTATGTATGAATGAATGTTTGTTCGGGTGAAATCTTGCAACTCAATTTTGAAGCAGATCTCTTCAACCGATTGAGCTGAAATTTTGTATACAGGTTCAATTTAGATGACAATGCATGATTTGTATGTATTTATGTATGTATGTTTGTTTGTTCGGGTGAAATCTTGCAACTCAATTTTGAAGCAAATATCTTCAAGCAATTGAGCTGAAACTTTGTATACAGGTTCAATTTGGATGACAATACATGGTTTGTATGTATGTATGTTTGTTCGTGTGAAATCTTGCAACTCAATTTTGAAGTAAATATCTTCAATCAATTGAGCTGAAACTTTGTATACAGGTTTAATTTGGATGACAATGCATGGTTTGTGTGTATGTATGTTTGTTCAGGTGAAGTCTTGCAACTCAATTTTGAAGCAGATATCTTCAACCAATTGAGCTGAAATTTTGTATACAGGTTCAATTTGGATGCCAATGCATGGTTACCTTTGTGACGTCATTCTAAATCCAATATGGCAGCATATCCAAGAGTGCGGACTAGCTATTTTTAGTGCACTTCTACAATATGGGTATCAAATGAAAGGGCTTGCTAAGAATAATTCGAATAAAGTGACGTGATAACCGACTAAAAAGTCAACAATAAATTAAAAGTAAAAAACCTTTTTAAAAAACAAGCTTTTATTTGAATGCACTAAAACGAAAAAAATAAATTTTTACCTTAAAACTTTTACTATCTACTTATAAAGTCATTACACATAATCTATATGATATAAAAGCTTGTCGCGAGATTTGCTTGTAAACAAGTAAATTAAATAAATTGATGGGATTGATTTTAACTATTAAAATTTTCAAACTAAGGAAATACGAGTACTATCTCGCGACAAGCTTTTCTATCATATAGATTATGTGTAATGACTTTATAAGTAGATAGTAAAAGTTTTAAGGTAAAAATTTATTTTTTTTGTTTTAGTGCATTCAAATAAAAGCTTGTTTTTTAAAAAGGTTTTTTACTTTTAATTTTTTTTTTGTTTGCTTAAATGCTGTAATCTCAAAACTAATGGGTCGAATTAAGAAATTCTTCTTGTGTTGCATAGAACATTTACCGAGGAAGGCTGTAGGCTATTTAAAATTTTAGTACGTTGTTTCGTCAAATAAATGGGTCTGAAACCGCGGGACACGGCTAGTCTTTCATAATATGCTTTATTTCTTTTAACATTGTGTAACGTAACACGTAAACACAGTTCAGTTTTGAGTTATTGGTGCCATAAATTTTAGTTATACTTAAGATTACAAACGCATAAATTGAAATGTGAGTTGACATATAAACATAAAACAGTCAACTCAATGAACGAAAATGGTTCAAATCCATTAGGGACTCAAATTTTAAGTTGTACTTGAATAGAAATTTATTGGCTGGGAACTCAAACAGTTTTTAGCTAGTTGTTAAAATATTAGAGTTATAAATTTTATATTCGAGACAGGCTTAAAATTT
This sequence comes from Melitaea athalia, assembly GCA_905220545.2. Lineage (NCBI taxonomy): Eukaryota > Metazoa > Arthropoda > Insecta > Lepidoptera > Nymphalidae > Melitaea > Melitaea athalia. Next base: position 12,749,602 of record HG992203.1, read on the forward strand.
TGTGTTGACAGATTCGATAAAACGATGATAAGGGAACGTTCTAAGGGCCAGTTTCCACTGATTGATATAATCGCGATTAGTTCGACGTAAAGTCGGTTTACGCATTTAACAAAGTTTAGAGCTGGAAATTGCATTTCACTAACATAAACTAAACGCAGTTAGAGAATAACGGCTGAACCGATTGCACTAATTCTTTTTTTTGTGTTCCTTGAAGTATGAGGATGTTTGTTACGGAGAGGAATTTTAAAGGGATTGCCTGAAAAAGTCTTAAAATAGCACTTTGCTATGTTCTCATACAAATGATTCGTAATAATAATTAAACGAAAGCAAGATTAGAATCGAACTATAAATTCGATTAAGCAAAGCATAATTCTGTTAAGCGGTGGAACCCGGGCCTAAGGGTTCGACCCGGCGTATGAGTGGGTTTTTTTGCTGTAATTACAGGACACCAGAGTTGCCAACACAAAGTTTTAAGTTACCTTGTTTGGATTAAAAACTACAAAATTGACGTGTATTTACTTTACATTAACACGTAAGGTTAAAAATGACAATGATCGGTTAAATAATTTCCCTTTCGAAATCGGTTGAATAATACATTATTCTCCACAACCGTCATACAAATTTATCGTAACTAACAATTTTTTTTTCTTCAGCTTTATTCAATGTGTATTTGTTTTCCCTTTTATTGTTTATCTTTTATTGTGTTTTGTTTAATTGATTTACGCAATTTCCTTTGGATCGGATAAAAGTGCTCACAGCCAGTAAAGTTCAAATTATTGAGGAAGTAATAACTTTATTCCTTGTTTTTGTAATAATTTTATTTCTTGTTCTTGTTTTGTGTTGCACTATAATGACTTATAAACTATCGGGAAAGAACAATTACACATGGGATTGCCGTATTTTTTTTTGAATACGGAAATGTACCGCGGGGATCACCGAATTTCCGTAAAACACGGGAATTGCTGTGAGTATGGTATCACTGCAGAGCGCATTGGTGGACGTGTTAGGGTGGGGGAAAAACAGACGCGAGATTTCAATATATACGATGGCAGTCAATTTCTGAGGCAGTCAGTTTGACATTCAAATTTGAATTCGGAGTTCGAAGCGGTAGGCCTCCGCGGCCGTCGTGGCCCTTGGCTGGCTAAGCTATGGAATTTCTGAATTAGATTAAAGATAGAAATACCTAAAAAGTATTTTTTAGATCTGATTCAGAGATTTCATTAGTGTAAGCTGGCCGAGTGGCTATGTAGCTTCAGTTTAGTCCGCGAAATAGTTAATTTAATTTTACTGATTATTATTAAGTGCAATTCTTTATTATAGAATCTTAATTTGTAATCCGCTAAATAAATTCAGTGAAAGACCTGTGATGAAGCGCTCCTGATTGGTTCGAATGCATTAATTTTTTTATTTTTTTTTATTTGCATGTGTGTTTTTCTGCATGTTGTGGATCTGTTACTAATTTTTATAACTTTTACGGAGATTTTTAATAAAAGATATTTAATGAATTATTAGTTAGGTTTACGTCGAAACTATTAATTATTGATTAATTATTGAAAGGAATTATTATCTAGGTTTACATTGATATTAACTATTGATTATTTACTGAATGAAATTATTATGAAAAGGTTACATTGATATTATTAATTATCAATTGATTATTGAATAAAATATATCTAATGAATTAAGATATCTAATGAATTATTAGTTAGGTTTACGTCGAAACTATTAATTATTGATTAATTATTGAAAGGAATTATTATCTAGGTTTACATTGATATTAACTATTGATTAATTACTGAATGAAATTATTATGAAAAGGTTACATTGATAATATTAATTATTGATTGATTAATGAATGGAATTATTATGAAATAAGCCTTATGACCATAATTATATTGAATTTAACTAATAAAATAAAATCTAACTTAAGTACATAACCACAATATGATGTTGTTAGAATAAAATGAAATTACATCCGTTATACTTTAAGGTACATATATAAATTGAATGAATCTTGGTTAAAACTATCATATTAGATATTAAGGGTTAAATAGATTTTCGTTAGGGTGTATTTAAATAATGAAATGAGATTTTACTATGTCATTACTTTGGAAGTAAATAGAGTGGTGAATAATTCTAGGAAAATATGACCTATAAACAAACTAAGGATTAGTTGTCGTATCTTATTGAATATTCTCTACATATAAATATGCTTCTATTGTATGTATATGTATATATGTATATATATATATATATATATATGTGTGTATTTGACTTCATTTTGACATTACACAAACTTTGTAGTTCAAACATTAATTTAAGAAATTGTAGATCTTAAATATATGTTGGAGCGAGGTAACACAGGTGGTTTGTAGTCTTGAATGAGTTCAAGGATACTTTTAGCTCTTGAATACATTCTAAGATGAGGTAATTACACACTGAACTATGACATTACACAACTATTGTAGTTTTGAACATTGATCTAAGAACTTATGTTCTTAAATAAGTGTCAAAACGAGGTATCTGGTAGACTGGAGTGTCTCAATTTCACGATGACTTTCATTGAACTATATAAACTATGTTAAGGTGAATCCATAAATGTTTGTATTCGCCAGTGTTTTATTATAGGTTTCCCCTATAAGGCAAGGCCTGTCTAAGCCACAGTTCTTCGCGTCATCGATGCTAGGTAGTTCCTAATCTAGGTCTATCTAGTAAAGAAAGTTGCGAGTACTTCCTACCAACCTCTGCGTTTGTGTTTGCCTAACTGAACTATGTTCTTGGTAAATACTATACGTATGTTTGCTTATCTTTGATAAGAATTCCTCATCTTTGATGAGAGACATTGGACAAACTCCACCAAACACCTAGTGTATGGTCGATGTTTGAACTGCAACAAAGGTTAGTAATTTAGTTTTGGACAGTGGTATGAAGTTCTATTTTAGACTAATAGAGAAACATATTCACTTTTCCAATTAATTTATTGCTAATTTTTGTGGACAGTCTCTGTTAAGTCCTAAGGCGGATTTACTGAGATTTAAGCCAAGCCTTAATCAAGTCCTCTTGTGTTTTTCAAACATACAAACATTGATGGATCATAAAACCTATTAAATATACATTCTCTCTTCCTTGTGAAAATGAGATACTCTCAGAGATTCTGATTGAGTAAATGAATATGTTATATTTAGTTGTTTTATTTATCTCTCGACACTACTATGTCCTTTGATAAATCCATTCAGTTCCTAAGAGAGCCTGATATATTCAAATGTTTAACAACTTAATTACTGGTTCAATGTTTCAATTGAACAACCTATTCTGGTTAATGAATGCTGTTTCATTGAATGCTGTGAGTCATGCAAAGACAAACCTACACAATACACCTACTCTACACGTTGGTCTTATACCTTTAATTATTCTTATTTTCCTTATAGGACACTCGAAAGGTTGCGCTGTCGCCAGTCGCTAGTCGCCGACGACCCATCTCACAATGGTGGCGAGGCTTGACAATATAGCTGACTATAGACCCGTAACTCAGTAGGTCTTTCCTATGGGAAATTACACTACACAATCCAATTGTGGCAAAAGTAGTAGGTTTCGTGATCGAATTTCAAAGTAGTTGTGTGACCGAAGTTCCCGTATGGGCTAGTAAGCACACAATGAAAAGATCAGTAGACACGATCTCCTTTTGTTCACGTGGAACACATCTTAATACCATGTCTGATTACAGCTTGGTAATTACATCAACTCTAGTAATTCACTGGTTATGTCTATATGACGTCCCAAGGGATTACTCAAATACTGTCATTGCGTGATTGTGCTGCAACGGTATGAAGCAAGCATTTGTTAGACAGGATATATTTCCGTCTAACTACTGTAAAGAATTGGGTGATCTCATTTCCTACCTGCTACCTTTCTTTTGATTTGATAGCACCAACGTTGTGCCTAATTTAATTTAGAGCCTTCAGCACGGTGTGGATTGGGTTGGGGTCGGAGGGGCTTGGTGGTTGCGACCCCCCGGGTTCAGTTGAACCCGGCCTTTTAATTCCCTAATGCCTATAAACCCTATCCTGGCAGATTAACACATACAAACAAACACTACACATTATTTTTCACAATTATCTGAGATAATTTATTAACTGAATAAATTATTTCAAGATAATTAATAACTATATAATATGTATTTAATCATTATTTCATTTACTTATATATTTTTATTTATTTCATTTGTTTAGAGTTATTAGAATCTATCTATTATATCAGGTTTGAACTAAAAATACATGTAAAAGAAACTTAGACACTACTCAATTAATCAATGTCATTATAGAATATCCTATATATAATTATTTAACTCTATTTCTATTTTAGCTATCTAGATTCACTAAAAATATTAGCAATTATAATTTACACATTCTTAAGGAGACGTCAGATATTTAGTTAAACAATAGGTGATAGTTATTTCTAAATAAATAAGTCTATTACTATTTATTCTTAACGGTTCTAATTTACTAAATTTTATTAATTCCTAATTAATTTACTAATAAGGTGTTATAAAGTTTAATATCTTTCTTTCCTTTTAATAGTATTCCAGGAGATAGTTATCTATAGCATTTATATCACTGGTAAGTGTAAATATCTTTCAATTAAATTTTAGGATAAATTAATTTCAGTAATTTAATGTCATTGTGCAGAGATGTTATTTTAAATTAATGGCTAGGTAGGATGTTAGTTAGAGTTTATATAGAAATCAAGGCTTCTAATAACATATACTATGTCTTTCCTTCGGCATACCATGAAAAGAACTGAAGTTGCTCTGAAACAAAAATCAAACACAACGTAGAGTCCTTCATTATACTAGACGATCACAATTATAAGGCCAAAGATAATTGATATCCTCTTAAGCTTAATATTAGCTTGTAACGCCACTACCATGATAGTGTTACAAAGTGGTGATGTGACCAGGATGTTATAAATTTATATATGTTGGGGTCTTTCTCATCTCACCCCATAGCATAGTATATCATTACACTTTGGTGCCGTGACCAGGATATTTATGGTTGCACAAATGCCGGAGTAAGCGAGTATCTTAGAAGCTTTAAAGTAACTTTTCAAAGCATTTACAGTGAATAAATGTAATGCCAGTGATAAAATGATAATAGTTGCACTGATAGATAACAAGAATATACATGTACCATTGATTGCATTTTGAAGAAGACACAAAACATATTAATTAACAATTCTTTAAAGTTCATTTTACACAAAATAAGCTAAACCTATTAAATTTATATTATGTAAGCACATTAACTTGTTTTAGACAATCTAAGAATGGTTCTATAGGTATATAGCATCTTGGCGCAGTTAGAATTACAGTTAGGTACATAAATCTAAATAAATCTGTTTTAAGAGTAATATTGAAGAGATGTTTAATACTTAAAAGTTGCATTAAGTTTCTCAGTAATAAGATTTAAATGGCCAGACCATAGCAGCCTACTGTCTCATGTATTATTACTAATGATGGATAGTTACATATTTAAATAATTATTTATTCATGAAATTACATGAAAGTATCTACCTACACAGCATTACTAAAATTGACTAGTAGTATATTGAAGTGTGTCTCAAGCACATCTAATTATTATCTGATTATTATTATATTATCGTCAATCAATAGACATTGTTAGGATAGTTAATAAAATTTAGATTGTATTAATTAAATATTGTTAGGGAATTTTTAAATAAAAGCCTGCAGTAAATTTTAATATTACTTACAGATACAAATTATTCTAGGTTATGTACAATTTAAACTTATTTTTCCACATTTAGTCACTGACGCTGAAGTAATTTCCTTCTTTGTTGAAATTGGTCCCAATAGTTATGCGTTGGACATCCTCAGGGGCTGGTTAGATGTACGTGGAAGTCGGACTGAAATAATAGTATTTAATGGTATTAAAAATATGCACACATAATGTGAAGATAGAATGTATTAATTAGTGCAAATTGGAAATTAATTATAATATTAACTAACTGTGGAATTAACTTTTATTCATTTATTTGCAAAGACTGTACAGGAAAACTATGTATTTTGGTATATTTATTCATTTTAATGTTAGATTTTAGAAATAATTAAGTGTAGTCATTGCCATCATAGCAAATTATACTTAGTTTAAATAACAGATTTTAAAGTATAGAAATTCAGTGCATTTTAGTCATGTGTGCGAGAATGTACTGGTTAAATAGAAATTGAATTAGGTTATGAAGGTAACAGGGTTATTTTGACTTTGAATTTTAGGAATTGACTACAACTGTTTAAGATAATTTTATTTATAAAAAGGAGTATAGCTTACCGAATGACTTAGCATTCATAAGAACTATGAAATCGATTCATGGATGGCCGAACTTGTCCTTTTATTCCAATATGCGATCTTTGTATCTTTTTAGTCACAATAGTTCAATAGGTTAACATGGCATTGTGGCTTGTTCGGTCTCTTTATATATACTTCGATTCTATTCTAATAAACTAAAGAACCGATATACTTGTTTATGAAAAATCAATTATCAGTTGTCTAAAAGGGTTCATACAGAATTACAGAACTACTTATAATCAAAAATATGTGTTTGTGACCATAGATTATACACTTTTAACTAGTTTGTGACATTAGAAATTGCGTTCTAAAAACAACTACAATAAAATCTTTTGAAAAAGTTCTTGTTTTAAATATTAATAAGACATTACTGAAAAAAATTTAGAACATTTTTTTTATGAACATTATTATTATTACATTTTATTTATTTTAATTTATTATTATTTGTTAGCTTTCTTCGTAATTTTGAACTGTCAGTTGTCAAAGGGAGGAAACTTTTATTTTAAATTTGAATTGAATAGAATTTTATATTAACCTTGTTAATTATTAGTATTTATATCAGAGGATGTGTGGTTTTAAATGTATTGAACAAGCGTGAATTAATAGCGACAGTAAAATTGTAGTAGGGTTGGTAGCGACATCTGGTGGACAAACGTGAATTAATATCGAGTTGCTTACGGAAGTTATGGATGGTTGTGCTATGTGTTCGTAGATGGCGCTGAAAGAATTTCAAAATGTTTCATATCGGTAACGCCATCTGTTGAGAGTGAGCGGTATTGAAAGGTTGGTTTTGAAGTAGGAGTGGCACAATATTGAGTGGAGATTTGGAAGTGTTTATTGTGAAACAAAGATGGCGTGGTTGTGATCTTATAAATTGTATACAATGGTTCAGTGGATGAGGGAATTGAATGTCATATGCAAGGTGGAAAGTTCAATCCGAGTAAATTGAATTTCAATTTAAAAATATATACTGTAGTATTTATTATAAAAAAGGACAATTAGGGATAGTATGAATTTGGCAGTTAACATTATGAGGATTTGAGATTTATCTAATTATTATGATTTCACTGTGATAGTTTTATTATTCTTTTGTTGATGGATGTATTGTTTGGTGTGAATGGAATGGAATTGATGTTGTTAAGAATGTTATCAATGAATACTAGAGAAGAAATGAAGTTGTCATATTTCATTTGAAGTATGATAGTTGAATTTTAATTAAACTTGTAAACATTTAATATTTTAAAATTAAAATTAAGTTTTAACATTTGCAGAATCCGGTCGACTTGATAAAATTTCAATAAAATATTAGAAGTTTAAAAGGTGATTAGAAAGAGATAGTTTATGAGTGAACATTTGGAAAGTTTATTTAAATTAAACTCAAATTAAATAAGAGTGCAGTGAATCTTTTTTTTTGAATTAGAATAAATTAATTAAAATTTAGATAAACATTATCAGTGTTACATTTGAAGCAAATTAAATCTATAACAATGCCTAGGCGTCAATCTAAAGCTAGTCCTGTTGGAACCAAGTCAACCAACTCTAATAACAAGCGAGTGTCTGCAGTTAGACCTGCTACTAAAGTAAGGAAGATTAATTCTTTACGATACATATCTCGAATGGTGGAAAAGGCAATGAATAACATCAATAATAGAATCTCGGAGTTGGAAAATAGAATGTCTACTCCTAGTGGATCATCGGACAATGTTATGCTGAGAGAAAATTTTATTCAACCTATCATACAGCCGGGAACATCAACGGTATACTATCCAGTGGCGCAGATGCCTACGGAAAGACCTAAGTTTCCATTTAAGGGAAAACATCCTGTGACGTTCATCGAAGACCTGACTGCTTATTTAAGAAGGTCTGCACCAGAGGCGAGAGATATAATAGACATTGTCATAGATTGTCTTGAAAATGAATCGCGAAATTGGGCGCGTATTTATAGAGATAGATGGACAGTGTTTGAAGACTTCAAAAGGGATTTTTTAGACACATATTGGGGCGAGGCTGAGCAGAATGAATTAAGAAGACGAATCAGTCAGAATTCGTGGGACGGAGTCCAGTCTATGTTAAGCCATTTCATTACTTTATGTGGACAAGCGAAGATGTTGACGTATCCTATTCAAGAGAGACAATTGATAAATGACATTATGAATCATTTTCCTAAAGATGTTCAATATGCTTGGTCAACAAGCAATTACACATCGATTCTTCAAGCTACGGAGTTTCTACGAAAGTTAGATAACATTAATAAGCAAAATAACTTCAGTAGTGGCATTAATGCCCATTCTAGCAGCGTTCAAAGATCTGAGATGGTAGTTCAACAGCAGAATGGCAGAGGCAGTCTCAACCGGAAGCGAATTATGAACACTAGATCAATGAGTAAGGTGATACCAAACAAGAAGAATAGCATTAATGGTACGAATAGAGTAGATAATGATAACAATGTTCTATAGAAAACTCTGTATCAACAGAGAATTTAAACTAATAAGTGTTGATGTGACAGACCCCGGTACATCAACTTTAGTAGGGGCGAACAGTACATCAGTAGCTTTAAGAATTATGCTTAAACTCGGGTGGGAACCTGGACAGACATTAGGTAGACATAATAATGGTATACGTAAACCAATCATAGCTAAGGGACAATATTGTAAATCAGGGTTAGGCTCAGGATTAAATAAAAATAATTCAACAGATTTCAAGTATAAAATCATACAAACATTAAAAAAATCAATTGGAAATAGATAATGAGTCATTAGTGCAAACCGAAGCAGTCTTTTCATTATTTGACGAGGAAGATAATATTACCGCGGATAAATTAGAAATAATTAAATCTGAGATTGAAGTGATAGTATCTGGTAAACGAGTTATATGTTTAATCGATACAGGGAGTGACATAACCTGTATTTCAGAATCATTTTGGGAATCTTTAAAATCATTAACTGGGAACAAATTAGATATGTTACCTGTTAAGCCGATTCAGATACGTGGAGCAGTAGGACAAAAGAGTGCTAAAATACAACAAATGGTTTTATTGCCTGTAAGATTTGGGGTAATTGATTTAGAGATTAGATTTTTATAGTACCAAAATTAGTTCATTCAATGATATTAGGATTTGACTGGCTTATGGCAAATAATGTTAATATTAAATTACAAGAGCCATCCTTAGGGTTAGTTATCGAACATAGAGATCAACGAGTATTAATTCCGTTTATTAAATATAATTTTGAGGAAAAGAGAATTTGTGATATTACAAAGGTAGATAATAGTTTTGATTTCAATAAATATTTACAAGAAATAAAGACGGGTACACCTCTTAAAGGAACTCAATTAAATAAATTAAAACAGATTCTAATTAAATATAGCGAAGTATTTGTTAAAAGGTTAGGTAGAGCTAATTGTTATCAACATATTATCAAAATGATGGACCATAGTCCGATAATTAAACGGTCTTATCCTGTTCCGTACGCGTATAGACAAAAAATGGAAGAAAAATTAGCCGAAATGGTTGATATGGGAATAATATCTAGAGGTTCAACACCGTATTGTAGTCCGTTAACTTACACCTTAAAATCTGATGGTTCAATTAGAGTTCTACTAGATGCACGTGAAATCAATAAATACATGATAGCTGAGTCGGAAGCACCTCCGATGCAAATAGATGTTTTAAATTCATTTCATGGGGTTAATTATATTAGTATAATAGATTTGAATAATGCATATTTTCAAATTGCCATTTCTGAGGATAGTAAAAAGTATACCGGATTCACATTTAATGGAAAATCTTACATGTACAATGTTTTACCACAAGGACTTAAGACTTCAGTAGGTAGTTTCAGTAGAGCTATGGACTTAATATTAGGGCCTGAAGTTAGACATTTTTGCGTGAATTATCTAGATGATCTTGCTATCTTAACTCAAGGAACGTTAAATGAACATTTAGAACATATCGATATAATACTAAACAAATTAAAGTCAGCGGGGTTAACATGTAATCTTGAAAAATGTAAATTCATATGTAAAGAAGTTAAGATGTTAGGACATATTATTTCTACCGAGGGAATTAAAACTGACCCAGAAAAAATAGAGTCAATTAAGAATTTCCCAGTTCCCAAGAAAATAAAACATTTAAGAGCATTTTTAGGACTTTGTAATTATTATAGGCGGTTCATTCCTGATTATAATAGTATAATTCAACCTTTATGCCAATTATTAAAAAAGAGTAAAGGATGGACATGGACTTCAGAAGCACAAGTAGCCTTTGAAAAATTGAAAAACAGTTTTTTAAAGACAATAATGTTGCATCATCCGGATATGTCTAAACCTTTTTATTTACAAACAGATAGTTCGGGAGTAGGTCTTGCGGGGGTTTTATTTCAGTACGATGAACAAGGGGAAATGAAAATATTAGGCTATTGTAGCAGATCTCTTAGGGGCGCCGAATTAAGATGGACTGTTACTGAACAAGAGTTTTGGGCTATAATCTATTGTTTAAGGAAGTTTGAAACCTATTTGAGGGGCGCAAAGCTTATAATTAGAACTGATCACAAAGCATTGACGTTTGTTAGGACATGGAAATTGTATAATAGTCGAATAATTAGATGGATATTGTTTCTTGAACAATTCGATTATAGTATTGAACATATAAAAGGTAGAGATAATGTCGCTGTTGATGTGTTATCTAGGTTCCCACCTGATTCATCAATGATACAAGAAGATAGAATCTATTGTCCTGAAATACATTATATGGAAATTAATAAAAATAAAACATTAATAACAAACTTAAAAAATATATCTAGTTTTCAATCTAATGATAATGAAGTACAGTTGATAATGGATATTATAAATAACATTAGTAATAATCATAGTGGTAGAATAAATAATATTGCTAAGCGCTGTTATATCAAGGATGGAGTGTTATATTTTAAAATTGATTCAGATAAACATGTAATTTATTTACCCTCCCAGTTACGAGAGGAAGTAATTTCTCAAATTCATAAAGAAATGGGACATCAAGGGGTTTTTAAGGTACTCAAATATCTTAAGGATAGATTCTATTTTCCTAATATGCATAGAACAGTTAAAGTATTATTAAAGACTTGTCATCTCTGTCAAGTTTCTAAAAGTGATAATATAAAATATGTAGGCAAATGTAAATCTATTGTGACAGAAGAAATAGGTGACTTAGTTATGGCAGACTTATATGGACCATTGCCGAAAGGACGGTTTGGTTCTGCTTATATATTTGTAATTCAGGATTCATTTAGTAAATTTGTTAAATTATATGATTTGTCTAAAGCCACTTCTCGTTCAGTTATTACAAAATTAAAACAATTTGTTAAAATAATTAAGCCTAAAGTAATTATGACTGATAATGGTAGTCAATTTTCATCTGAAAGTTGGAAACAAACTTTAAAAGATATGGGTATAAAACCTATATTTACAACTGTAAGAAATCCTCGACCTAATACGACAGAGAGGGTTAACAGAGAACTAGGACGTTTATTTCGAACATATTGCCATAAAAATCATAAAAGTTGGGTAACGATATTAAATAAAATCGAAACATTATATAACAACACATTTCATGAAAGTACGGGATTTACTCCTAATGAAATATTATATGGATTGAGTAATGACATGTCATTTGATAGTTGTTTACCTCAATTAAATAAGTCCAAAGATATTAATCAAATTAGAATTCAAGTTAGGAAAAATTTAAAAGATAACAGTATTAAACGACAAACTAAATTTAATAGGTCCCATCGTTTAATTGAATTTCAGATCGGAGATTATGTAAAGATTCGTAAGGTAAATAAGTCAGAGGCTCAAAAGAAACTTATAAAAAAGTTTCAATTGCTGTATGAAGGACCTTATGTAGTTAGTGCGATTCCATTTGCAAATGTTTACACATTAATGGACCCTATAACTAAAGAAATTAGAGGAAACTTTAATACAATACATCTAAATAGATATTATCAATAATAAATTGATCACGATCAATTATAGATGTTATCAATGTTTAACTGTTGATATAAACAATTGAATTAATAATGTGGAATTGAAAAGGATAGATTTTAAACTAGAATATCAATAAACTTTATCGAAGATTTATTATATTTCACAATAATTTAATGTCGAAACTATAGATGATTTTATAAAATGAATTGCACTTAAATAAGTTAGATATATAAGTAAAAGATTAGGTTATTATGATAGTAATTAGAGGATTAAAATAGATAGTAATAAGTTAGATAAGTGTAATTGTAATTAGGTTTAGTTATGAGTAAAAATAAAAATTAAGGAAATGATGGGTCAGGGAAATGACTCAACTAATTTTATTGGAGCGCTTAAGGGTTCTCACATAACTATATAACAATTTAATCTTCAACTGACTATTAAGTCATATATAATTTTTTTTCATCAATACTTAAGCTATTAAGCGCTAGCTTAATAGAAATAACAATTTAATTTTCAACTGACTACTAAGTCATATATAAATTTTTTTCTTTCATCAAATACTTATTAAGCGCTAGCTTAATAGAAATAGTTGGTGGGGAGTAGGGCGGTCATTTCTTCACAAAATTAACTGAACATTTTAAGTTATATTCAATCTAAATTGAATTGCAAAAATATAGGTCAGACCTTAAAGTTTGACTGTTTGCAATACAAGTTGTCCAAGTACTGCAATATACTAAACAACATATCACCAATTCATATTAGTATTAGATATGAATTGTGCAACTGTATTCAAATATTTTAATTTATTCATTCTGAAAGGAAGCGGATACGATTCCATACATTCTTGGGCCGAAATGCAATGTAAAATATAACGTAATGAAATAGTACCAATTAATGTATTTACGCTTATTGATTCCTTGCTGAAATTCTGTACATTTTGGCTATTTAAGAGCGGAGTTATTAGACGTTTTGTAAAATTGAGGTTATGTTACAATGTCTATGAAAAACCCAATCACTAGTTCCTGAAGCACTAATGTTTATCATATTATATCATTACAAATATCAATCACTTGAAACCATAAATAAATATCAGGAATGGACTCAGGATGCATTTGAATACACTGAAAACATTAAACAATTATAAACATGATTACATGAAACGAGTGACAGTGACGGGACCATGACGGGGCACACAGTTTCAATATCAGTCAGCTGTCAAAGCTGTTATTAAAAATAATTATGATTTATTTTCAATCGATACGAAATCGATAATAATTTGGGTTTATCAGACATTAATTTTTATTTTCGATATTAATGTAACTTTATTTAAATACACCTTATTGTTTATAACTTCAATTGTGTATCTGGATACTTTGAGTTAATTAACTAGTGCAAACTTTTTTTTAAATTCTATAATCGATTATAGTTAAATCGATACCCAATTAATTTGACGAAAACTATCTTTTCATTTTTCTCAGCTTCCAGGTTCAAAATTGAGCTGATATTTTATATTTAAAAAAAAAAAAAAAAAAAAAAAAAAAAATATATGACCAATCTTTAAACCATATCTGTATTTAATACATTTTAGCCTAAAAGTCTCCATCTCCTTTAAAATAAGATGAACTGCACTCTGTTAAGTTGTATATTTAACATTGAAGAGCCGGATTTTTTATTTTAAAACAATATGTGTATTGTTTTAAGATGAAATTGAGCCCTAGATGCAGGAATTCAAATCAGATTGGATCTATGTGAGTGTGAGAGTGGGTGAAGGAGCTGGAATGGGTGGTTGGAATTGATTACTTTGAATTTAACCATTGAATGTAACTCTAGTAGTATGATTGATGAGAGATTGGATGTTTGGGAGAAGAGTATGCTTCTATGTGCTGCTGATTGAAGTTGAATGTAAAGATTCATGAGTGTCCTTTCAATTGAGAAGTAACATGATACAGAATTGTGTTATTTGGTTACGTTGTTGTGATTAATTAATAATTACGATAAACTACATTATATAATTAAGGGGCGATTGTAACGTAACACGTAAACACAGTTCAGTTTTGAGTTATTGGTGCCATAAATTTTAGTTATACTTAAGATTACAAACGCATAAATTGAAATGTGAGTTGACATATAAACATAAAACAGTCAACTCAATGAACGAAAATGGTTCAAATCCATTAGGGACTCAAATTTTAAGTTGTACTTGAATAGAAATTTATTGGCTGGGAACTCAAACAGTTTTTAGCTAGTTGTTAAAATATTAGAGTTATAAATTTTATATTCGAGACAGGCTTAAAATTTTGTGTTGACAGATTCGATAAAACGATGATAAGGGAACGTTCTAAGGGCCAGTTTCCACTGATTGATATAATCGCGATTAGTTCGACGTAAAGTCGGTTTACGCATTTAACAAAGTTTAGAGCTGGAAATTGCATTTCACTAACATAAACTAAACGCAGTTAGAGAATAACGGCTGAACCGATTGCACTAATTCTTTTTTTTGTGTTCCTTGAAGTATGAGGATGTTTGTTACGGAGAGGAATTTTAAAGGGATTGCCTGAAAAAGTCTTAAAATAGCACTTTGCTATGTTCTCATACAAATGATTCGTAATAATAATTAAACGAAAGCAAGATTAGAATCGAACTATAAATTCGATTAAGCAAAGCATAATTCTGTTAAGCGGTGGAACCCGGGCCTAAGGGTTCGACCCGGCGTATGAGTGGGTTTTTTTGCTGTAATTACAGGACACCAGAGTTGCCAACACAAAGTTTTAAGTTACCTTGTTTGGATTAAAAACTACAAAATTGACGTGTATTTACTTTACATTAACACGTAAGGTTAAAAATGACAATGATCGGTTAAATAATTTCCCTTTCGAAATCGGTTGAATAATACATTATTCTCCACAACCGTCATACAAATTTATCGTAACTAACAATTTTTTTTTCTTCAGCTTTATTCAATGTGTATTTGTTTTCCCTTTTATTGTTTATCTTTTATTGTGTTTTGTTTAATTGATTTACGCAATTTCCTTTGGATCGGATAAAAGTGCTCACAGCCAGTAAAGTTCAAATTATTGAGGAAGTAATAACTTTATTCCTTGTTTTTGTAATAATTTTATTTCTTGTTCTTGTTTTGTGTTGCACTATAATGACTTATAAACTATCGGGAAAGAACAATTACACATGGGATTGCCGTATTTTTTTTTGAATACGGAAATGTACCGCGGGGATCACCGAATTTCCGTAAAACACGGGAATTGCTGTGAGTATGGTATCACTGCAGAGCGCATTGGTGGACGTGTTAGGGTGGGGGAAAAACAGACGCGAGATTTCAATATATACGATGGCAGTCAATTTCTGAGGCAGTCAGTTTGACATTCAAATTTGAATTCGGAGTTCGAAGCGGTAGGCCTCCGCGGCCGTCGTGGCCCTTGGCTGGCTAAGCTATGGAATTTCTGAATTAGATTAAAGATAGAAATACCTAAAAAGTATTTTTTAGATCTGATTCAGAGATTTCATTAGTGTAAGCTGGCCGAGTGGCTATGTAGCTTCAGTTTAGTCCGCGAAATAGTTAATTTAATTTTACTGATTATTATTAAGTGCAATTCTTTATTATAGAATCTTAATTTGTAATCCGCTAAATAAATTCAGTGAAAGACCTGTGATGAAGCGCTCCTGATTGGTTCGAATGCATTAATTTTTTTATTTTTTTTTATTTGCATGTGTGTTTTTCTGCATGTTGTGGATCTGTTACTAATTTTTATAACTTTTACGGAGATTTTTAATAAAAGATATTTAATGAATTATTAGTTAGGTTTACGTCGAAACTATTAATTATTGATTAATTATTGAAAGGAATTATTATCTAGGTTTACATTGATATTAACTATTGATTATTTACTGAATGAAATTATTATGAAAAGGTTACATTGATATTATTAATTATCAATTGATTATTGAATAAAATATATCTAATGAATTAAGATATCTAATGAATTATTAGTTAGGTTTACGTCGAAACTATTAATTATTGATTAATTATTGAAAGGAATTATTATCTAGGTTTACATTGATATTAACTATTGATTAATTACTGAATGAAATTATTATGAAAAGGTTACATTGATAATATTAATTATTGATTGATTAATGAATGGAATTATTATGAAATAAGCCTTATGACCATAATTATATTGAATTTAACTAATAAAATAAAATCTAACTTAAGTACATAACCACAATATGATGTTGTTAGAATAAAATGAAATTACATCCGTTATACTTTAAGGTACATATATAAATTGAATGAATCTTGGTTAAAACTATCATATTAGATATTAAGGGTTAAATAGATTTTCGTTAGGGTGTATTTAAATAATGAAATGAGATTTTACTATGTCATTACTTTGGAAGTAAATAGAGTGGTGAATAATTCTAGGAAAATATGACCTATAAACAAACTAAGGATTAGTTGTCGTATCTTATTGAATATTCTCTACATATAAATATGCTTCTATTGTATGTATATGTATATATGTATATATATATATATATATATATGTGTGTATTTGACTTCATTTTGACATTACACAAACTTTGTAGTTCAAACATTAATTTAAGAAATTGTAGATCTTAAATATATGTTGGAGCGAGGTAACACAGGTGGTTTGTAGTCTTGAATGAGTTCAAGGATACTTTTAGCTCTTGAATACATTCTAAGATGAGGTAATTACACACTGAACTATGACATTACACAACTATTGTAGTTTTGAACATTGATCTAAGAACTTATGTTCTTAAATAAGTGTCAAAACGAGGTATCTGGTAGACTGGAGTGTCTCAATTTCACGATGACTTTCATTGAACTATATAAACTATGTTAAGGTGAATCCATAAATGTTTGTATTCGCCAGTGTTTTATTATAGGTTTCCCCTATAAGGCAAGGCCTGTCTAAGCCACAGTTCTTCGCGTCATCGATGCTAGGTAGTTCCTAATCTAGGTCTATCTAGTAAAGAAAGTTGCGAGTACTTCCTACCAACCTCTGCGTTTGTGTTTGCCTAACTGAACTATGTTCTTGGTAAATACTATACGTATGTTTGCTTATCTTTGATAAGAATTCCTCATCTTTGATGAGAGACATTGGACAAACTCCACCAAACACCTAGTGTATGGTCGATGTTTGAACTGCAACAAAGGTTAGTAATTTAGTTTTGGACAGTGGTATGAAGTTCTATTTTAGACTAATAGAGAAACATATTCACTTTTCCAATTAATTTATTGCTAATTTTTGTGGACAGTCTCTGTTAAGTCCTAAGGCGGATTTACTGAGATTTAAGCCAAGCCTTAATCAAGTCCTCTTGTGTTTTTCAAACATACAAACATTGATGGATCATAAAACCTATTAAATATACATTCTCTCTTCCTTGTGAAAATGAGATACTCTCAGAGATTCTGATTGAGTAAATGAATATGTTATATTTAGTTGTTTTATTTATCTCTCGACACTACTATGTCCTTTGATAAATCCATTCAGTTCCTAAGAGAGCCTGATATATTCAAATGTTTAACAACTTAATTACTGGTTCAATGTTTCAATTGAACAACCTATTCTGGTTAATGAATGCTGTTTCATTGAATGCTGTGAGTCATGCAAAGACAAACCTACACAATACACCTACTCTACACGTTGGTCTTATACCTTTAATTATTCTTATTTTCCTTATAGGACACTCGAAAGGTTGCGCTGTCGCCAGTCGCTAGTCGCCGACGACCCATCTCACAATGGTGGCGAGGCTTGACAATATAGCTGACTATAGACCCGTAACTCAGTAGGTCTTTCCTATGGGAAATTACACTACACAATCCAATTGTGGCAAAAGTAGTAGGTTTCGTGATCGAATTTCAAAGTAGTTGTGTGACCGAAGTTCCCGTATGGGCTAGTAAGCACACAATGAAAAGATCAGTAGACACGATCTCCTTTTGTTCACGTGGAACACATCTTAATACCATGTCTGATTACAGCTTGGTAATTACATCAACTCTAGTAATTCACTGGTTATGTCTATATGACGTCCCAAGGGATTACTCAAATACTGTCATTGCGTGATTGTGCTGCAACGGTATGAAGCAAGCATTTGTTAGACAGGATATATTTCCGTCTAACTACTGTAAAGAATTGGGTGATCTCATTTCCTACCTGCTACCTTTCTTTTGATTTGATAGCACCAACGTTGTGCCTAATTTAATTTAGAGCCTTCAGCACGGTGTGGATTGGGTTGGGGTCGGAGGGGCTTGGTGGTTGCGACCCCCCGGGTTCAGTTGAACCCGGCCTTTTAATTCCCTAATGCCTATAAACCCTATCCTGGCAGATTAACACATACAAACAAACACTACACATTATTTTTCACAATTATCTGAGATAATTTATTAACTGAATAAATTATTTCAAGATAATTAATAACTATATAATATGTATTTAATCATTATTTCATTTACTTATATATTTTTATTTATTTCATTTGTTTAGAGTTATTAGAATCTATCTATTATATCAGGTTTGAACTAAAAATACATGTAAAAGAAACTTAGACACTACTCAATTAATCAATGTCATTATAGAATATCCTATATATAATTATTTAACTCTATTTCTATTTTAGCTATCTAGATTCACTAAAAATATTAGCAATTATAATTTACACATTCTTAAGGAGACGTCAGATATTTAGTTAAACAATAGGTGATAGTTATTTCTAAATAAATAAGTCTATTACTATTTATTCTTAACGGTTCTAATTTACTAAATTTTATTAATTCCTAATTAATTTACTAATAAGGTGTTATAAAGTTTAATATCTTTCTTTCCTTTTAATAGTATTCCAGGAGATAGTTATCTATAGCATTTATATCACTGGTAAGTGTAAATATCTTTCAATTAAATTTTAGGATAAATTAATTTCAGTAATTTAATGTCATTGTGCAGAGATGTTATTTTAAATTAATGGCTAGGTAGGATGTTAGTTAGAGTTTATATAGAAATCAAGGCTTCTAATAACATATACTATGTCTTTCCTTCGGCATACCATGAAAAGAACTGAAGTTGCTCTGAAACAAAAATCAAACACAACGTAGAGTCCTTCATTATACTAGACGATCACAATTATAAGGCCAAAGATAATTGATATCCTCTTAAGCTTAATATTAGCTTGTAACGCCACTACCATGATAGTGTTACAAAGTGGTGATGTGACCAGGATGTTATAAATTTATATATGTTGGGGTCTTTCTCATCTCACCCCATAGCATAGTATATCATTACAATTGCTTAAGCATTTTTCCTCTTTTTCAGAAAGTAAATTATCCTTTTTTATCAATTATCTACGATATTATAATTTAGTAGTTACAACATATTATTTTGTTAAATTAATTTTATTTTTATTTTTTTGTTGTTGGCAGAGCGCTGACACGGCACGGCACGTCAGAAGGCGCGGGTTAAAATCCCGCCGGATCGAATTTTTTTGATATGATTTAAAAAAGTTTATATATGTTAAACAAGGCTATTAAAATGAAGTAATACAAGAATACTGTTCGCTTTTGTAACAGGATAATAATAGGTATTTATTAAGATTTGTTTGCGTAATAACTAACATGATTACATTCTGGTGTCTGTTAATGTAAAATAAAAATAATGAAAATAAAACCAAGCAAATAAGTATCTTGTTCTGGAATATTTTTAACATAAGTTTTAATAAAATTTGACAGTTAATAAAATTTATTATAACTCCTGTCATACAACGGACCTGCTTAGGGGCTGTCTCCACGAGCGAGCGTATCGCCGGCGATAGTATCGTCGTGCCACCTATTTCTATACACTCTCTATGGAGCTGTCTCCACGAGCGAGCGTATCGCCGGCGATACACTCGCTCGTGGAGACAGCCCCTTAGTAAATTTTGAGTCGGTTGTCCGAAAATGTAGACACACAAGCACAAATGACTAGACCACGTCAAGCAATACTTATATAGTCCATTGTAGTCCATACAAATATTTGTCGTGTGAGGGAAGGCAACGCGCATTACTGCTCCTATTACCCGGGCTACTAACATTTTACGGATGGTCCATCAATCGTAAGACACTCAAAGGGCGGAGGGTTTGAAAAAATCACGAAATACCATTTGATTTGGTATTACATGATTTGAGGGTAGTCTAAAGTAGTCTTAAATCTCACCACAGGTCACCAGGAGGGGTGGAAGGGTTAAAAAGTTATTTAAATACACGTCGCTTCGTTGATAAAAAGATAACGAAAATTTTTATTTAATATTGATGAAACTTCTCATTCGAGAGTTTTTAGAATATTTCCATTGAGATTTAACAAACTATTAAAGAATAACAAGGCTTGAACTTTGATAATGGGTCGCGGCCAAAGCGTACTATTTCTCGATAGATGGCGTTAGTCATCCATTGAATCACGCAAACGATGTCTCTTGCTCGGATATACAAATGTCTTGTGGCATCAATATGTTTACATTACATAACATTTAACGATAATAAAATCAATTACATAAGTCATTTTTTGGAAGTGGGGACGTTGTATTCGCGTTCCCCCCACATACAATCAGGTGAATCAGGTATTAGTTATTAAACATTAAATATGTATTGTACTTTGTACACTTGTATAGACAGAGCTGACAGAGCTGCAAGTATAATATCATATTCAATTTTGTAATTTAGGTGATTAATTGCTTTGTTTATCACTTTAGAAATAAATCAGTAATCACAATATAATTCTAACTTAAAAAAGAATTGTGTGGTTTTATGAAACCACGACAAACATCTATAAATGGCCAATATTATAATTTATTTCCGTCGAGAGCGGGGATCGAACCCGCGACCGCCAGTGCAACAGCCAGTGCTGTGACCGTTGCGCCAACTCGTCGTCAATTAATGGACGACCCCTTACCACATGAAAATTTTTGAAGTGAAACTTCTTTAGCCATGAGGGTAAAATTTGAGAGCGTCACGCGTCATTACTTGTATGGTGACCGCCTGGGAACACCGCGTGACGTTGTTTTTGTTTTGCAAAAGAAGTTTCACTTCTGACATGTTTACTTTGTACACACGCAATTTTTTTATTCATTATCATTTGGACGTTATAAAAATAATACATCTTATCGTACTGATAATATTAAAAGCTTCTATTAACTATATCAGTCTCAAACAAACTGTCCTTTGACGCACAGACGGGTGGACAGGTAACTGAACCCTCAGTAGAAGCGTCTCTTTGATATCCATTGAGTAAGGAACCCTAAACATAGGCAAAAGGTATAATAGATTTCGATATAAAGGGCCTTTAGGGACGGAGGATGATATGTGAATGGCGAGGTCTGATGGCGATTTTATTAGGTATATTTCAATGATTGTATTGCATACGAATAGGAATAACTTTTTCTGTGACTTTATCCCATTCAGCTTCACGTTCTTTGTAAACTTAGTGTACGGCCCGAGTGAAAAAGCGTTCAGCGGGGCGTTCTGCGTTGAGTGCAAGCGGCGAAAGAGCGTTCGTACAGTGCACGCCGCGTGCACGCTTAGCATTCTTGTGAGCTAGTCACATTTTTCATAAATAAATAATAAATAATAAAATGTTTATTTCATTCATGATGGTGACGGGGTCGTACGGTATTATTGATATGTATTTAGAAGAAAATGTGTGGTTAAAATATTCTTATAACTCGATACAAGGTCCAAGTGAGATAATTAAACAAAGGTGGCTGCGTGGGGAGTTTTCTACGTTGTATGAAACTTTGAGATTAAGTGAAGATAAATTCTATGAGTACCTAGACAAGGATGACGGTGACAACTTTTGACTATAATATACTAACAAATGACTATACTAACGAACGACAAAGTGCGCACACTTTAACAAAACACAAACTGGTTTGAACTTGCACGCGACGCCGCGCTCGATGCTCGGCTCACCGCAAACATGCACGCTCTGCCGCCGAGCCGCTCGACCGCCACTCAGGACACTCGCGAGTGTTTTCATACGAACATGAACGCTGCACGCCCCGCCCCGCCGAACGCTTAAGTCGAGCGTGCACTCAGGCCGTACGCTAAGCGTTTTAGTTGGTTTTATTTAAGGTTAAAGTTTTGAGATTTTTTTAACCTTAACTTCGATTCCAGTAATTTATTCTTCGTAAATAAATAATGTATTAATAAACACCTCATACTCAACGGCCCCCATTAAAATTTAATCTTATGCCGGGGGTCGGAAACACACAAAATACACAAGCACAAATGAAAACATCAGTATAAGGCCAAATGTTTACCATGACCGGGAATTAAACCCGCTACCGTTAGGATAACAACTAGTGCTTTAACTGTGTGCAGTAATGTTAAATATATAACAAAAGACAGGTTATCTATCAACTTCTAAATAAAATTTAACGTAAACTTTTAGTAACCATTTGAGGGTATTTGCACATTTTATTTGTTTGTATTAAAGTATAGAATCAAACTACTGACTAGCCCGTTGGCGCAGTTTGTAGTGACCCTGCTTTCTGTTCCGGGGGTTGTGGGTTCGATTCCCACCTCGAGTCTGGGTGTTATATACATATTTATTTATATATGTATTATTTATAAGTATGTTTATCCAAAAAAAATGTAGGTAGACCAGTCGGCTGTTACCTATAACACAAGCATTAAGTTGCTTACTTTAGGAACAGACGACCGTGTGCGTATTGTGTATATATATATATTTATTTATTATTATTTATTTATTTAAACTGCACAGACAGTAAATGTCATTGGTAGTCTCATTTTATGGGACATTCACAATAAAACCGAATAGTTTGAACAAATTTTCTCTTTACAAATACCGTCGAACGCGATAAACGCAGATTTTATTTAAAACGTTTATTTTTCCAATAATATATGTAATATTTTCAACAATTTGAAAATTGATAATTATGACGCCGTAATGTTTCTCGATAGATGGCGTTAGTCGTCCATTAAATCACGCTGACGATGTTTCTTTCTCGGATATACAAATATCTTGTGGCAGACATCCAACATCGTAAAAATATAAATATGTAATTACATTGTTTGATAATTTTTTTGTATGTGGGCGCGTTGTATACGCGTTACCACATAATTTCATTGTTAATTGGTAGGAACAATTTGATATAATAATAATATACAATTTGAATATACCGATGACCGTTCAAATCGATCAAGTTACCACGGGCATTAAATACCGGGTGTATTTGGAACGCTTGGAAAGATTTAAACCTAGTATATAGTATAATGCATATAACTATTTATTTCAGAAACGTTTTTTTAAGAACATTTTAGGACTTATGTATTTTGCGAACTCTCGTTGACCACGAGACGCGTGACAGTCTCACGTACTGACAGTTGACCTCGCGCCGGTCAGCTGATGGCACGCATGAACTTGTGGTAGTCAATGACATTGCCGATTTCTATAATTTTTCATAATTTCCGTAAAAAGGGGTACAAAGTTTTTGCTTCACGTATTAATATATAGATGCCGCCGTGTTGGCGCAACGCGTACTGTTTTTTGATAGATGGCGCTAGTCGTCCATTAAATCACGCTAACGATGTATCTTTCTCGGATATACAAATATCTTGTGGCAGACATCCAACATCATAAATACATACCAATTTGGTAATTTTTTGTAAGTGGGTACGTTGTATACGCGTTCCCACAATCCCACATAATTGCATTGTTCAGAACAATTTGATAATTATAATAAAATTTTTTGATGGACATTGAAAAAAAAACTCGATGTTTTTTCGATTCAATGCATCGGATAGTGGCATCGATGATCGATGTAATATCGATATATCAAAAAATACATCGATGTTTTCCATACATCGATTGTTTTTCTATAAGTTAGATATTTATGTGGTTTAGATATAAAAAAAATGCGTGCGTACATACAAAGTACACATGTCAGAAGTGAAACTACTTTGGCAAACTAATTAAAAAAAACTTAAAATTATAATTATAACTTAAAATTAGCGGCGTGCAGCGTGGCTCGCCCTTCCCTGTCGTTTTTCCGTTGCATCCGGTTTGAAATCACAACGATTCTAAAGAAGTTCCACTTCAAAAGAATATTCAATGTGGTGTTCCCAGGCGGTCACCCATGCACCTAAAGAAGTTTCACTTCAAAAAGTCATGTATTAAAAAAATATATAATTACATACGTTTACATTTTAAAATCTGAATGAAACGATTTATAAATACTAACACGACATACACAGAATTCGGAATCAAGCTGAGTAACTTATTCCCTTATTTAATTAACGTCCACGCGCGTAGCAGCGCAGGGATGTTAGATGAAAGACGACTGGGCAAAAGTGGTAAAAAAAACTCGAAAATGAAATAATTATGTTTACAGGTGACGATAGCTCAACTGACGATTTTCGCCCATCATCCTATGAAAATGAATGAATGACGATTCAATCACTTTCGCTTTTTCTTATTTTTTTGTGATTGAGTGAACGTTATCATAACTAAAAAAACCGGGTTGCACTCCGGGAACGCCGGCAGAAGTGAAAACTTGAATGGTTGTTGTCAATTTGTCTACACTCCAATGCAGGATTTTATTTTAGTAATATTCTTCTTGCATTTTACACACTTTTTTAACACCACTGTAGGTAATTATTGAAAAAAAAAATTATTTATATTTTCTAATATTTTTTATAATTATATTCACGTTAACAATGTCGTTGCTAAGCAATATACATGTCGTTGCTAAGCAATCTTACGTTTTTATCGTCTGACGAGAGTTTAACATTTTTTACCCATTACAAATAATTTTATAAAAGTGCACAATGCCGCTGAAGAAGTTTTCACTTCAAAAAAAAAAAAATTAAACAACTTTTTCGGTTGTTTATCGGTTTTTTTGCATGCCTGACTTTTAGATACTTTACAGCAGTGGTCGGCAACGCGTGGCCCGCGGGCCGCGTGCGGCCCGCGGACGTCTTACTTGCGGCCCGCGAATGTTTCGTAAATAAGTTATAAATATCAACATAAATGCATGAACGAACCGCGATCGCGTAACACGTAGAATTAAAACCAAACTGGCAGATATATGATGTGACATTTTTTATTCAGCGACAGATTTGGTGAGTTTGAAAAGTTTCAAGCAAAGAAGATTTTTGCAAACCCTTTTTCCTATGATATTCAGGAAGTACCGAGTCATTTACAAATGAACGTGATTGATCTGCAATGTCTTTACATTGCAGATCAATCACAACATGCGTCTAGAAAGACCTGTGTAAACAATCCAAATAGATTTTGTTACATTTGTGGCAAATATACATTCAAAAAATTCTGTCTAAATGTGTCAGACTTCGTTAAAAATGCTTACATGCATTACTATCAACGGCCATTGGAAACAAACAACAAGCACTGGATACCCAATATAGTGTGTAAAACGTGTGAATTTTTTTTCTGAATAAAGTTTGAACGTAGTTTAAACAAAAGTACCTGGGTGACCGAGCCAAGCTCGGTATTTTCATTTTATTTTTTGTTTTTCTTTTTTTTTCTCGTTATTTTTATATTTTAATTTTATTTAAATAATAAATCACGAGTGAAATTAAAAAAAAAAAGAAAAAAAATTAATCTGCAGACTGAGATTCGAACTCGGGTCAACACGATTTGACACCCGCCGATTTCCTAATTACGCTGTTACAGCTATGTTAACAGTAGTGAAATTAAGCTTCATATTCTAATGATATTTTTTCATTGCCTAAAAACAGGGATAAAACGACATTTTTTTTAAATGAATCCTAGCTAGATCAATTTTTTGCCCCCGAAATCCCCTGTATACTGAATTACACGAAAATCGTTGGAGCCGATTCCGAGATTCAAATTCTATATATATATATATATATACAAGAATTGCTCGTTTAATAGTATAAGATTTCACAGAGCTTAATGTTTTCATATTTCAAGTCTTATTGTTAAAAATTTTCGGCATTGAGACAGAAATAATAGTAATTATTAACATATTCCTTGTGCATAGCGTTTTTAGAAACTAAGGAGAAAAAAATATCAAAAAATCTTGTGCAGTAAGGTCCGGCAAATTCGTGAATTGCGGTGGCCCAATACTTTTGCACACTGTTGAAAGTCATTTACCGTTGTACAATATTATATTTTATATAATTATTAACGTTATAATCTCTATTATGGTCCTCTCAAACAACTCGAACAAAGAACAAGTGAAAGAAAAAAATATTTTGTCAGTTATATGAAAAAAACAGGGTGGCCCAAAACTTTTACACGCCACTGCATATCCAGATCGTTTCCAAAATTGAGTGCTGAGAATTTAAAAGCTGGAATTTTCGAAGGACCACAAATTAGAAAATTAATAAACGATGTAAATTTTACTGAAAGTATGACAACTGCTGAAAAAATACCTGGAATTAGTTTTTTTGGCTTGTAAAAAACTTTTCGGGAAATAAGAAGTCCGTCGACTTTCCTGACCACGTCAAGCAGTTACCATTATACGTTCAGCACCTTGAATACAACGAGCATTAAGATGCATTTAATTTATAGCCCTTGCTACCTTGATCGATTTTCTGTAAATCTTGGACATTTAAGCGAGAAGCAGGGAGAACGCTTTCATCAGGATATTCGCTTCATGGAGGAGCGCTACCAGGGCTATTGGAGTGAAAGTATGATGGCTGACTACTGTTGGATTATCCAGAATAGTAGTAAAACTCCAACTTATTCAAGAAAGTTATATAAAAGAAAATGTTGTTTAAATATAAATTGTTATATGACGGGAAACCATGTTTTTTTGACAAAAATAGCTACCCTTTATATCTCAAAATGTAGAGCTGCTAGCAAAAATACATACATACATACATATAATCACGCCTCTTTCCCGTAGGGGTAGGCAGAGACCACTTCTTTCCACTTGCTACGATCCTTACATACTTGTTTCGCTTCATCCACTTTCATTATTCCTTTCATACACGCTCTACGGTTTAGGGTACTCTTGACCTGGCCTTTTTTCAAGACGTCTCTGATCTGGTCTTGAAAAGTCCGCCTAGGTCTACCCCTTCCAACACTTCCATTCACACTCGCCTTATACACTTTTTTCGTCAATCGTTCTTCATTCATTCTCTCGACATGGCCAAACCATCTCAGCATACCTTTCTCAATTTTTGTCACTACATCTTCTTTCAGACCACAACGTTTCCTTATCTCACTATTTTTTATCCTGTCACTCAGTTTAACTCCTATCATACTTCTTAACGCTCTCATCTCAACTGCATTTATTCTGCTTTCATGTTTCTTCTGCCATACCCAACTTTCACTTCCATACATGAGTGTCGGAACCAACACCCCCCTATGCACAGCCAAACGAGCCTTATTAGACACATTCCGACTGCTCATAAAGGAGTGCAAAGCTCCATTCACCATGTTTCCTGCATTCACTCTTCTTTCAATATCACTCTCTAAAAGCTAGCAAAAATCTGAGTACAAATTTAGAATTAGGGTAGAAAATGCAGCTAGATCCATAAAAAAATCCATACAACAAAAATGCTGTTGTGCTGTATAATGTAAGTATTACGTGTACGTATTAATTTTCATGTTTTAAAAAGTTTAATAGCATTTTCATTTTTTCTATGGGATATGACCAATTATATTGTAGGTATCAGGTAGAGTCTAGGGTTTAAATCATAAGTGCGGCCCGCCTTTAGTTTATTTGGCCACCTCGTGGCCCTTGCCTACCAAAAGGTTGCCGACCACTGCTTTACAGCAACCGTGGTCACGGGAGGTCCATGTCCTGTTGAAGTTGTTTCATTATAAATAGTGAAATTCGCGTAAACATTAGAAAACTATATAAAAAATAAACTAAAGACAAATTGACCTTTTGTACCATTATATTATTTAAAATTACCTACAATATTTAAGTTTAAGATAATTAATTGTAATCCAATGCACTTTACATTACTTTTTTTTTATGTTACTAAGTCGACAAACCGCCAACCCGCATTGGAGCAGCGTGGTGGATTAAGCTCCGATCCTTCTCCTACACGGGGAAGAGGCCTATGCTCAACAGTGGGATATTACAGGCTGAATCGTGAAGTCGACAAACAAGCGTACGGCTCACCTGATGGTAAGACCGTAGCCTATAGACGCCTGCAACACCAGAAGTATCGCAAGCGCGTTGCCGACCCTATTCCCATTCCCCCCAGGAGCTCTGGTCACCTTACTCACCACCAGGAACATAATACCGTTTGAAAACAGTATTATTTAGCTATGGTCTTCTGTAAGGTCGAGGTACTACCCCAGTCGGGCTGCTCCATATTTTGAGCAGGAAATTTCCTGCTGTCCCCTACCTCAGTTCATAACTTCATACATAATCAAATCAATCAAACACTCATACAAACTTGAATTGATTTATTGTAAGTAACGAGTACCGAGTCGTATCTATAGTTACTTCACTATTTACATTGCGATGACAAATGTCAAAAATGCCTATTAAATTAATAGTGATGACTATACTTAGATAGATAGTCAAATCTCTCTAAAAAACGCTAAAGGCCAAAATCCAAAGATTGCGACGTGAAAAGGAAACTCAACAGGATAGGGAAAGTCGTCTTACAAATTGTAGATCACGGATGTCCATATCTAGGTCGAATGAGAGTAGTTCTGGGAGGAATAAACGATTACAGTTAGATAGAACGCTGAACGCGTCATTCATTGTTAAGGGCTCAAGAATCTTTGGAATCTAGACATCACCGTCTAGAAAACTATCGTATTCAACACGCTATCTCGCGAAGCTTGGAATTAGTCGAATCAAGAGAGCAGCGCTTAGAAGATGATCGTATTTGTAAATATCTCTAAATGAGCATTGGTGTCTACATCCGGGTAATGCCTACTGCGGGATAACGTTTGTGAATCGAAAATGATGACATGCGCCAGATTGCCTCGGAAGTACTAACATATTATATATTTTGATACTAACAAATAAATATAAAAATGTATACTTAAACAACGAAACTAAAACTAAAAATCTTAAAAAATATAAAATAAATAATAATAATCTTAATTTTTATTTTGATACTTCATCGTTAGCATTTTGTACACCAAATACCACCAAGTCTGAACGTTTATTGACATATTTACAAATGTACTTTATTGAGTAAAGACTGCTACAGACTACAGAGTTCAACGTTGATATGAAAGGCCGTGATGAATGTGCTTTAAAAGTGCGCGACAGTGCCGGTGAAAATGGAGCAATCCAGCGATTGTCGACATCTATAGAGTTAGTTTGTGATCGGATTGTCGTTCTTATACCACCATTTTCAGGTAAACGTACGTACGCTCTGTAAAATGAATAACCATCCTCATCTGTAACAGTACCCGTGGTAAAAGATTTAGGAAATATTTTACAAAAACGAATAAAAAACTAAATAAACTAAATAGCTTTTTTGTTAAATTCAACGCGGACGAAGTCGCGGGCACAGCTAGTATAATATATAATGCATATAAACATTTATCTCAGAAACGTTTTTTAAGAACATGTTAGGACTTATGTATTTTGCGAACTCTCGTTGGCCGTGAGACGAGACGAGAGTGCGTGAGGGAGTACGTTGACCTCGCATCGGTCAGCTGATGGCGCGCATGAACTTGTGGTACCTAGTCAATGGACATTGTCGATTTTTTCGAAACACGATTATTTTAAAGCATTATCTAAAAATTTCTGTTTCTTAAAAAAGGTATGAAAACAGGCAAGAAAAAAAAATCTTGCGTTTTTTTCACTTGTATCATGTCAGGTCATGCCAACACTATCATACCTCTTCGTTTTTCCAAGTGTTCTAAATACACCCGGTATATGTATAATTGTATCTAGACAGAGCTGCAAGTGTATCATAATATTCAATTTTAAACCAACTTCCAAAAAGGAGGAGGTTCTCAATTCGATTGTTTTTTAATGTATGTTACCTCAGACCTTTTGACTATTATCATGTGATCATATTTAAATTTCATCGAAATCTGATGACAACTTTTTGAGTAATCTTTGATAACGCGTATTTACTAGCAGTGCAAACTTAGCACCTCATCGATGGAATTTTGGGTCGAAAATTACCTTAATCGATAGGTCTACGTTAGGTCCGTATAGGTCTACTAAATTTTTCGTTAGGTCCGCTATAGTTTTTTAATAAATAATTTTTTAAATTTAGTTTAAAAAATGCAATTTTAGCACCCCATCCAAGGATTTTTAAAATCAAAATGACCTTAATCGATAGGTCTACGTTAGGTCCGTATAGGACTGAACAATAACTTTTTTGTTAAATTCCACGCGGACGAAGTCGCGGGCACAGCAGTTAGTATATTAATAAAATGTATTTTAATTAACTCCGTATCAGAATTACAAGACAAGTTTTCTTACACTGTTAACCTCATCAACGTAACAAGGTCAGCTCTGCTGACTAGCACACTTGCTTCTGGCTTTGCTCCAATTCAACACTTTATTGTAGGACCCTTTCCACTCCTTGAGTACTAACGACCTCATTGATACTGCGCTTTAAACGAAATTAGCTCTTATCCCTTTCAAATAAGTAATGCATCGAACGCAAACACTCCAAGCCAAAGTCTGGCTTCCGAAACTTGGGATTTTCTGTCTTATGTTTAGGGGTTAAAGGTGATTGTAGCCTGCAGTTGAGCCTGAAATTGAATAAGAGATTCGGATCTGAGCGAAGTTATCGCGGATTGTATTACGACAGTGGAAAGTTTTTTAGTTGGAGGTGTATTTTGCATTTCAACGACAAATCGTTTGGAACGAGCTCATTTTGTATTCTACGGGTATGAGATTAAACTGGGTGTGTTACTTTGGTACTTTTATTATCCAATTCAATCGATAGATGTTATTTGATCATTATCGCTTTTGCTTGAAGTCGTAATCTCATACCTATATTCTGAGGTTGTTATTTAGGTTTACTATATGTACTGTTTCTTCCAGAACAGTTGTAATAGTTTAAAGATTTATAATGAAATCACGATTCATGACCATGATTCAGCATGTAACGTCCCACTGCTGCCACGGCTTCTTTCCTGATGTAGAAGGACTGAAGCTTCCCTACTATGAGTAACGATCGCTATCAGGTATTTATGATAACAACCGGGACTGACCGGGTGGCCCACAAGGACAGACATTCGAACCTATAAAAAATTTTTTTGTACAAATTCAAATATACGTTCCGAGCGGGAATCGAACCCGCAAACTGTTTTTGTTACAACCGCCTACACGCACCACCACACAAGAGCGGTTGTTTATACACATAATTATATTAAAATCACTGCATTCATACTTATCGTTTTAACGTTATCTTACACAAATACAAAATTTATTATCATACTCTTCAGCCTGTAATATCCCACTACTGGCCTCTTTCCCCATGTAAGAGAAGGATCAGAGCTTAATCTACCACGCTGATCCAATGCGGATTGGCGGATATTTTATTATCATAAGTGTAAATAATTTCTGTCTATGGTTAATGCTACAGTTGCTGCTACCATAACGCGTATAGACGTTCATCACGATCACGATCACGATTCAGCCTGTAATATCCCACTGCTGGGCATAGGCCTCTTTCCCAAGTAGGAGAAGGATCGGAGCTTAATCCTCCACGCTGCTCCAATGCGGGTTGGTGGATATATTCCCTACTATGAGTAACGATCGCTATCAGGTGTCCATGATAACAACCGGGACCGACGGCTTAACGTGCTCTCCGAGGCACGGTGGAGAGACCCACAAGGACTGCACAAACACCCAGACCACGGCAAACATCATTCTGTATGGCCAATACAAATGGTGTCGTGTGCGGGGATCGAACCCGCAACCGCCCGCGCAACAGTCATTCGCAATCCAATGCTGTGACCGCTGCGCCAACGCGGCGTCAAATTTAGAGGAAATTGAGGACGACATCAGTAACTCAACAAGGAGTTTATTTCTCAACTGAATTCGATAGCGTCTTCATATTCCAAAAATATTTATACTTGTAAAGACTGCTACTTTACCACTAAGCTATATTAAAATAACAAATTAATTAAAATTGATTACCAAGTTCAATGAGTAATTTTGAAATCAAAAAGTGGCTTTTAACGGAAGAGCAAAAGTTAATACCTTAAAACATTAACAGCCCAAGTGAATTCTCAACTAGAAACATTCCAAGCAATATTCACCAAGCTTAATACACCCATATCTTTTACATAAAGATTCGGTTCATATCTTAAGGTTAGCTCGAAGACAGCTCAGCGGAAAATCTTGATTCCACTTTACATTTTTATGAGTCGAGTTCCTTCAGTATATTTTTCTCTAGTATCAAGTTATTCATGTCTCTAGATATTCCTGATTAAAGCCAAAAAGCGCTTTCTGCTAGAATCTATAAACGTCCAATTCCGAAGATTTCTCTTTCTCTACATATAGGATTAGTTTTGGACATCTTATTGTTTTCAGTAAATGAATGAATTGGCAATTCTGTAATGGAAGAGTTGACATTTTCTTTTTCTAAAGTTTCTAGAAATAATTGTAACAAATTAGTTTTTAATTTTAAAATGATCTTAGGTATACCATATTGTTTTGTTGTACCTGGACACATCAATACAAATTATAAAACAAAGTCGCTTCCCGCTGTCTGTCTGTCCCTATGTATGCTTAGATCTTTAAAACTACGCAACGGATTTTGTTGCGTTTTTTTAAATAGATGGAGTGATTCACAAGGAAGGTTTATATGTATAATACATGCATAATGTAGTAGAGGAACCATGATAGGTTTAGCAACCGTGCGAAGCCGGGGCGAGTCGCTAGTATTTTATAATATGTATTCTATTCCGTAAAAAATCAATCAATATTCAAATAATTTATTCTGAAGATATTATATTTAGTTCTGCGTGGTCTTCTTGCATGGACGCCACAGCTAGCTTCTTCTGTTTTCAGGTGGAGGGTGGAAGCTCGACGCTCACGCCAATAATATGTCTCGGTGAAATATCTACATTTATATACGTTTTTTTAATATACGGACATCAAATTAGCAATTTCGGAAAAAGGCGATCTTGTGAATCATAAATTGAAAAGAAAAAAAAAACTCAAAAATTACATTATTCAAGCAGGATTTAAAAGCACTTTTGATTCGTCATTTTATAATTTGAAATTTCACTTGTTGTAATTACCAAAAGTGAAGCTACACCAATTCAGAATGTAGATTCTGCAGAGTGGATTCAAAAAGAAACTCCTCCGTTACTGTTTAAAAAAAACGAGTGTGCTTTAGACCAGTGTTCCGCAAACTTTTTGTGTTCAAGGTACACCTAGGAATAGGAAAATATTTTGGAGGTACACCACAAATAAAAAATCATTTTTTAAGTAACATTAACCAACATTTATTTATTCACCGAAACAATATTTATGATTAATCAATAAACGTAAACTTTATTTTTCCGAGGCACACCTATAAACGACCACAGTAACAGTGTGCCGCGGCACACCCTTTGCGGAACACTGCTTTAGACCACACGTGACACGACTGAAGTAAAACTTCTTTAGCAATAGGCCTGCTCTGTGTCTTAGATCGACAGATTAGATCTGTTTATTAGTGTGCTGTGTGGCTACGGCACTAAAGAATGTAGCCACCCCCTCTCTTCCCGTGGGTGTCGTAAGAGGTGACTAAGGGATAACACAGTTCCACTACCACCTTGGAACTAAAAAAGCCGACGGATGGCGGGATAACCATCCATGCTGGCTTTGAAATACACAGGCCGAAGACGGGCAGCAGCGTCTTCGGTGCGACAAAGCCAGCCCTGCGGTCAATAACACGCCTGCCCAGCGTGGTAACTATGGGCAACACACATGAGTTCGCGTCATAATGTCGGGCGCGAACTTGTGGAGGCCTATGTCCAACAGCGGACTGTGATAGGCTGTATTGGTGGCAGTGGTGGTGTCTTAGATATACGAAACGTAACTGGCTATGAAAAGAGAGAAAGAAAATGTGTGCTCGCACCTCTCTCTCTTGCTCCTTTCGCCTCACCCGATCACACTTCTCGTAAAGAAGTTTTACTTCAAAACCGAGTTTTATTATAAAACTAATAAAATCTTCCATGAAATTCAGCGCCATTAAATCCACACAATATATTTATTAAACCAAAAGCTTGGTATTACCACTAATAAAAGAGCACAGTAATTCAAACTGTATTCCGAGAAATTGTCATGATTTTATAACTTTAAAACTACGGAGAAATACTCGTTCGACTTTACTTCGAATCGATCGAGTTCATAGGTTACGTGGATAAGGCAGTCATTAGACGTCTTTGTTCAGACTTTGATATTGTTATAGCTAAAGTTCGAGGCTCATGATATCGATATGAACTTATATATTATCTGTAGATCCTTAAGCGGCTTGGTGTAGGAACAACATTTAAAAGTAAGTTCGTAATTTTACGAAAACTGAACAAAAACGGCAATAAAATATTTTTTCGGAAGATTTAAATTTTAGGTTCAAAATTATATTCAATAAACAAACATACAATTAACATTAAATTACGTAAATAAATCGTATTTTTAATTACAATATTTAAGTGTATTAAATTACTAAATTCTCTTCAAAAAATAGAAGGACCTTGACTTATCGAAATGTAGAAATAAAACAAAACAATTAGTAACTAATAAATTTATTTACATATTCACATATAGTATAATTAACATTGAAATAAGTATATTATATAATAACTTATATCTAGTACACACGGCAACACAGCTCATGTAACACATCAATAATCAAATTGACACTATTGTCACATATTTACATGACACTAAACATAATATCGAAATTGCTTATATAAACTTCGGTTGCCGACTGTACGTATCAACTATTATTACTCGTTAGCCAAACCGATTGATAGTCAAGCCACATTTGAATATTAGTTAATTGTTATTATGTATTATATGTAGTTTATATATTGTATCCATTTGATCGCTCGTATATGATTGTCGGGAAATGCGCATATTGATCAAAATAATTCCATGGTATTTGTAATCAAGATAACGCCAAGAAAATAATTTTCAATTACATTTAATTAAATTTCTAACCTAATAATAAATGTAAACAATAACTTAATAAATCGTTTATATAGAATGTCCGGCTGGTAAATGGTATTACCTATAGATTACGGTAAACATGAAAATTATATTCGTAGGCTTTGATTAGTGTTAAATTTTGACCTACTCTGCATAAGAATCGTCCAACTGAAGATATATATTTTTTAAATTTTATGAAAAATATTTTTATTGATGTAACTCTAACACTTCTAAGCTTATTCTATGCTGTGTGGTTACGGCAGTAAAGAGAATATAGTCACCCCCTCTCTTCCCGTGGGTGTCGTTAAAGGCGACTTAACAAAAGCCGACCGATGGCGGGATAACCATCCAACTGCTGGCTTTGAAATTCAAAGGCCGAAGACGGGCAGCAGCGTCTTCGGTGCGACAAAGCCAGCCCTGCGGTCACCAACCCGCCTGCCCAGCGTGGTGACTATGGGCAAAACACATGAGTACACGGCATTTTTGGCACGAACTTGTGGAGGCCTATGTCCAGCAGTGGACTGCGTTAGTAGTAGCGATGTAAGCTTTTTTGTTAGGAAAGTATTTGTGACGAGGAAGTTCAGCTAAACTTCTGATTGCTGTACAAAAAAACACACCTGGGCACTGTTTTCATGAGTAACCAGAAATAATTTTGACGAGATTACTCACAACATAAATAATTTGTTAGCAGAAGATCTTGCAATGCTTCTGGTGTTGCAGGCGTCTATAAGCTACGGTAATCGCTTACCACCAGGTGAGCTGTAGGTACACTTGTTTGCTGATGATGAAGTTAAAAATAATATTGTGAAATGAAATTTCGAAGATAATTCATAAGGACAAAATTACATTTATGGTATCTATATCACTTACTTGCTGTACAAAAAAACACACCTGGGCACTGTTTTCATGAGTAACCAGAAATAATTTTGACGAGATTACTCACAACATAAATAATTTGTTAGCAGAAGATCTTGCGATGCTTCTGGTGTTGCAGGCGTCTATAGGCTACGGTCTTACCATCAGGTGAGCCGTACGCTTGTTTGCCGACCTAGTTACATAAAAAAAAAAAAAAAAACTTAACATAAAAATATTTTGAGGAAAAATTTCTCTCTCACCTCTCATTCTTTGTGCAAAAATGATTCAATGCAAAAATATAAAAATTCTAAAAGATTAAATATAAAATATGAAGATTTATAAAATACGTCG
Source organism: Melitaea athalia (assembly GCA_905220545.2). Classification (NCBI taxonomy): domain Eukaryota; kingdom Metazoa; phylum Arthropoda; class Insecta; order Lepidoptera; family Nymphalidae; genus Melitaea; species Melitaea athalia. Next base: position 12,786,237 of record HG992203.1, read on the forward strand.
AACCGTTGATGCGGAAAACCTTTTCCGTAACAACGGTTTTGTAAGGAGTAATAATGATCTTATTGAAATAATTCAAGGGAACGAGACGATGGTTAAGCAAATCGTCAATTTTATCTAATTTTGCATAACTTTATAGGAGATTAAGAAAAAAATAAAACTATATCTTCTCAGTAGATCCATTATATATCTTGTACTATTAAACGAGCAATTCTTGTGTATATATATAATCTGAATCTCGAAATCGGCTCCAACGATTTTCGTGAAATTTAGTATACAGGCGATTTCGGGGGCGAAAAATTGATCTAGCTGGGATTCATTTTTAGAAAATGTCGTTTTATCTCTGTTTTTAGGGAATGAAAAAAATGGCTAAAATATAATTAGATTAAGAAGGTAAATTTCGCAATACTTAATTAAGTTATAATGGCTCGGTGGAACATCGGTCGCTGGATCCACCGATGAGACCACGGTTCAAATCCGTCTTCAATCTATTATTTTTTCTTTTTTTTTCTAATTGCACTCGTTATTTTTTGTTTAAATAAAAAAAAATATATAAAAATACCGAGAAAAAAAATAACAAAAAAAAATATACTAAAAATACCGACTACCGAGCTAGGCTCGGTCACCCAGGTACTTACATATTAAGTAACAAAATATACAAATTACTCAGATTATTAGAAATAATATTACAAATTAATTAACAAAATATAGCAACCAAATTAAAGATTTGTTCAGTTCAAATCATCATCAAGCTATTATTACGAATTATTTTGAAAGTAGCTCCTTAAGAAGCACACAATGTCCAAAAAATCGTCTGCTAAACGGCTTCTTATTTTGTTGGCCAGATAAACCGACAGATCGCAGCTTCGTCCGTGTCAGTCTGCGCTTCGAATAAAACGTTTTTATTCTCGAGAGCAATCTCGTTAAACTTTAAATTTTGAGTCGTTTGTCCGGAAATGTAGACACACAAGCACAAATGACTAGACCACAAGAAACACTTGTATTGTCCATACAAATATTTGTCGTGTGAGGGAAGGCAACGCGTATTACTGCTCCTGTTACCCGGGTTACCAACATTTTACGGATGGTCCATCAATCGCAAGACGCTCAAAGGGCGGAGGGGTTGAAAAAATCATGAAATACCACTTGATTGGGTATGGTATGGTATGGTTTGAGGGTAGTATAAAGTACTCTAAAATCTCACCACAGGTCACCAGGAGGGGTGGAAGGGTTGAAAAGTTATTTAAACACACGTCGCTTCGTTTATAAGAAGACTAGCGACCCGCCCCGGCTTCGCACGCTTGCTAAACCTATCAGTGTTCCTCTACTATATTATGCACGTATTATACATATAAACCTTCCTTGTGAATCACTCCATCTATTAAAAAAACCGCATCAAAACCCGTTGCGTAGTTTTAAAAATCTAAGCATACATAGGGACAGACAGACAGCGGGAAGCGACTTTGTTTTATAATACATATTGATAACGAAAATTTTATTTCATATTGATGAAACTTCTCATTTGAGAGTTTTTAGAATATTTTCATTGAGATTTGACACATTATTAAAGAATAACAAGGCTTGAACTTTGATAATGGGTCGCGGCCAAAGCGTACTATTTCTCGATAGATGGCGTTAGTCGTCGATTGAATCACGCTAACGATGTCTCTTGCTCGGATATACAAATATCTTGTGGCATCAATATGTTTTCATATTTTTATATCTTTTGATAGCAATTTTTGGAAGTGGGGACGTTGTATTCGCGTTCCCACATAATATCTTTTACCCAATCAGGGTTTAGTTAGTTATTCAATATGTAAAGACAGAGCTGCAAGTATATCATATTCAATTTTGTTGTAAGTTGCATTTTAGGTGATTAATTACTTTCATTTATCACCTAAAATAAATTTCCAATATAAATTTCCGTCAAGAGCAGGGATCGAACTCGCGACCGCCAGTGCAACAGCCAGTGCTGTGACCGTTGCGCCAACTCGTCGTTAATTAATGGACGACCCCTTACCACATGATAATTTTTGAAGTGAAGCTTCTTTAGGCGCATGAGGGTAAAATTTGAGAGAAACGCGATGCGGCAACGTGTCACGCGTTGGGAATGCAATCTTATTCTCGCGAGATCTCGTTTTCGAGTTGGCGCAACGGTCACAGCACTGGCTGTTGCACTGGCGGTCGCGGGTTCGATCCCCGCTCGCGACGGAAATTTATATTGGCCATTTATAGATGTTTGTCGTGGTTTCATAAAACTACACAATTCTTTTTTAAGTTAGAATTATATTGTGATTACTGATTTATTTCTAAAATGATAAACAAAGCAATTAATCACCTAAATGCAACTTACAACAAAATTGAATATGATATTTTTTATTTATTTATTTATTTATACAAAAGTATTATTTATACTAAAAGAACAATATATCTCTGGCCCCCACACTAGGATTCCCTGTGTCGTGGGGTCCAGTCCCTTCCGTTAGTTTGAAATAAAGTGAAAAAGAAAGTGAAAGAGTAAACGAATGCATTTAAATATAAATAAAACAAGAATTAATGCTAGAAATGGTGAGTGTGTGTGTATGTGTATGTGTGTGTGTGTGTGTGCGTGTGTGTGCGTGTGTGTGAGAGTGTAATCAGTATCATATGAATAATAAATAATTAAATTCTTATTTTAGCCAACACATATTTATAATTAACAGGCGTAAACATATTATATTTATATGGTTAGGTATAGGCAAAACGATTAGTCATAACCATATTCCATGACAAGAAAAACTATAGAAGAATACAATAAATAAATAATTTTACAACAGTTCGCACCTTCATCGTAGATAATTTTGTGAACTGCGGGTAATTATTGTAAATACACGACCGCCAAGACCGACCGCTTATCCGACTTTCTCTAATTGGAGGTTGTGATAATATATTACTTTTAATTTCTATAGATTATTATTGTATTTTTTTTCTTTTCCTTTTTTATGTAATGCTGCATGTGTAAATGCTAATCTTAATCTATACAAATAAATAAAATTGGAGTGTCTGTTTGTAATATTAAAATTCAAATAATCGCTTTTTACCGAATGCATTCAGATGTATACACGGTACATATACCAAAAACAGCATTTTTACAATTTTTAACTGTCTGTCTGTTTAAATTTGACTGTTCAATAAGGTCTCGGTATGGTCATAGCTTTTTGGTAGTAGCCATTCCTGAATGGTGGTTTTGAGATTAGATGATGTCAGATTTATTATAGTATTATTACTTTTGTAAAATTTATTGTAGAGAAAGGGTCCCATAAAAGTAAAAGCTTGACGAGCACAAGAGGAACGAGCTCTCGGTAGGTCCCATTTAAGAGTTCTGGACGAGGCTCGCGCAATGGTCTTCGCAACTTTATGAAAGCGGGCAAGTACCGATCTTATGTAAATCTGTCTCACGCGGAGAAGTTTATATTCCAAGTACAGTGCGTTTGTGGAATAACGCCATGGTTTGTTGAAGGCTGTTTTTAAGATTGCTCGCTGAGCGCGTTCGAGAGGGAGAAGATATGTCTTTTTGGATGCTCCCCAGGCAATGACACAATAGTTTAAGATAGATTTACATAGACTGAAATATACGGCTCGAATCAGGCCTGGGTCTGCTATGAACCTAATCCTTCTAAAAATGTGTACTAGCTTCCTCACGCGTTTCGTTAAAGCATCAATATGTAATTTCCACGAGAGATGTTCGTCAATCAGTATGCCCAAGTATTTTATAGAAGAAACTTGTTCGATAGACGGGCATTGGCATTGTAATGAGGTTGGGTGTTTTACACAGTCAGATGAGTGCAGCTTAAGGTTCAGAATGTTGTTTGGGGCAGACCTCTTAGATATACTTAATGCTATGAGTTTTGTTTTGCTTGTATTGAGACTTAGTAAATTACTTTCCAACCAGCTGGCTATAGTACTCAATCCCCCCTCAGCTACATCAACAATCTCTGACCATGTCTTAGCATGAAAAATTATGGCAGTGTCATCCGCGAACGTAAAAATCCTAGCCTGTGGCAACTCAAGTGAGCAGAGTTCATTAATGTAAATCAGGAAGAGGGTAGGACCCAAAACACTGCCTTGGGGCACGCCGTAGGCAATGTCGGCAAAGCCACTCATGTGTTCACCAATGCGTACTCGCTGTTTCCGTTCACTCAGGTAAGATTGAAACCATTGCAATGTTAAACCTCTAACTCCCAATAATTCTAATTTTTTTAATAGTATAGGTCGCGACACAGTGTCAAAGGCTTTCGCTATGTCCAAGAAGACGCCGACACATTTTTGTCTATCGTTAATTTTGTCCGTTACAAAATCAACAAGGCCCGTGACAGCATCCTCTGTGGACCGAGCAGAGCGAAATCCATATTGATTAGGACTTAAAAGATTGTTTTTTTCTAAATATTTAAGTAGTCTTATCTTTACTACCTTTTCAATTATTTTTGCCACCGCACTCAATAATGATATTGGTCTATAATTAGCCGGTTCTAATGCATCACCCGTCTTAAAAATCGGTATTACCTCTGCAATTTTCAATTTATATGGGACTATTCCTGATGACATACTAAGATTACATAGATAAGTTAGGGGCGGTGCAATCGCATATTTGTTTCTCTTTAGTATTTCATTACTTATATTGTCATGTCCTACAGCTTGACTGGATTTTAATGAGTTTATGAGAACGGTAACTTCATTTTCATCCGTTGGTTGAAAAAACAATGAATGTGCTGGTGAATTTGAATAACTTAGCCTTATATTGTTACTTAACTCCGATTCAGTCATATTCAATCCGTCTAAAATTTTCTTCGCTAAGCGATCACCAACAGTGCTGAAATAATTATTCACCACATCCACAGATTCAATAGTGTTTTCCTTTAGTTTTAGTAACTGATTTGTTTTATTTTCATTTTTGTTTAGGCCACAGATAGATTTTAGACTACTCCATGTTTTTTTGATGCTATTTTTGCTTTCTGCTAGTAGTTTGTATTCGTATTTATTTTTTTCTAATTGTATTAGGTTAACACACATATTTCTATATTTTTTATACTTCTTTTGTAAATCTGCATTGTTCGGGTTTTTTCTTGCATCAGCATGTAATTTGTCCCGTGTTCGAATTGATTTTAAGAGCCCTGGGGTAATCCATTTTTTTACAATAATTTTGGATCTGCGAAGTTGTAAAGTAGATTTGTTTTTCTCAATCAGGTTATTCATTTTTGAAATAAAATATTGCGTTGCTTCCGTTACATCAGTTAAGTTATAAAGTTCCGACCAGTCAAAATTATTTAGTTCCTCATGTAAGCCATGATAGTTGATCTTGGTCACATATGTTTTAAATTTGTCCTTATATATACTAGTACCAAGGCTACACAATACACTGCTATGATCTGTAAGGTCTGAATGACAGACAATAGTGGTTGAAGGTTGGCGAGATCTAATCATACAATGGTCCAAGCAATTTTGACCTCTAGTTGGTATGCTGTGTCCAGGTATATATCCGTAATGGGCCATTAAGCTGAGATACTCTTCCGCTCGTTTGTCGGTAGTGTTTTCTTTAATGTCAATATTAATATCACCCATTAAGACGCAGTGTTGGTTTTAACATTTTGTAATAATTCCCTCCAACGAATCCAAAAAACGAGTTATGTCATGCAAAGATGGTGAACGATAAATCGTTATAATTGTATAAAAATCTACATCTAATCGTAGACAGTTTGCATCAATAAATTTCGGTTCCGACACACATATTTTTAACTCAGATTTAGTAAATATGACAATACCGTCGCATTTATTCAAATATTTAGTCGAATAGAAACATTTATAACTGTCTAGATGTAATTCATTAAATGAGTCATCAAGCCAACATTCAGTTAGTACAATAATATCCGGCTTAAATCGTAGCCGATGCAGAAATACGACCAAAGAATCGAAGTTCTTGTTTATGCTTCGTATGTTTTGCGACAAAATTGTAAATTGTTTCGATGTATCTCCAAGATGTTGTATACAACTTTCGGGATTTTCTAACTCTTTATAATTTTTTAGCCTCACTTCATCGATCCCATTCATAAGGCTGCTATTATTGAACATAGTGACAGATTAGGTGCTCAAGGTACATTATTCCGTTGTTCATTATTATTAAATGTTGAAAGTGGGTAGTTGGTATGTTACTGTGATTAGAAGTGTATGTGTAGATAGTTTGAAGGGATTCATGCTTTTGTATTTTATATTGAGTATGTGTAAATGTAAAACAGCTAATTATTTCTACGTTACAAATACATTTAAATGCATTCAAGAAAACTAAAATTATTGTGCAATACAGAATATATAGAATTATTCTGCTTATTACTAAAGATTTTTGAGAATGTGTAAATGTATAAAAACTAATTATTTCCAGGCTACAAATAAATTTAAATGCATTCAAAGGAACTAAAATCATTATGCAATACAAAGTATAAAGAATTATTTTACTTATTACTAAGGATTTTCGAGTATGTGCAGATGTATAAAAACTAATTATTTCTAAGTTACAAATAAATTCAAATACAATCAAAGGAACTAGAATCATTATGCAATACAAACTATAAAAAAATATTTTTCTTATTACTAAAGATTTTTGAGTAAATGTATAACTACTAATTATTTCTACGTTACAAACAAATTCAGATGCATTCAAAGGAACTAAAATCATTACGCAATACATAATATAAGGAATTATTTTACATATTACTAAAAATAGTCATTCAGACTTACTAAGACTCATAAGTTGCGCTTCATTTTTTATCAATATGTATTCTGAGCCTTCTTCTCTTCTCAAATACACGTTGCCGTTCGATGTCCAGCAATATTTAAAATTTTTAGATTTTGCTACATCTCTTGCGAGGAAATGTAACCGTCTGGATTTGGCGGTAAGGGATTCAGATATATAGAGGGCTGAATTATTAGATTGATTGCTGATTGATTGCTGATTGAATTTATTATAAACTTACAATCAAAGCATCTTATAAAATTAGTAGAAGCATAAATTAAACGATACCAGTATTTACTGAGTAACTACTAACTATCCTGTAAAACTAAACAATTAAGATAGCAACTGACTAATCGTAAATAAATATTAACCATTCGGAAGATGGTGGCGACATCTTTGTCATCTTGTGTCCGGTATTAAACGAATATACGATAAAAGTAATATTAATACAAAATCCAACATTTTAATAATTGTCAGAATTAATTTTTTTTTAACTTAAATGCTAACAATACATATTGAATAACTAAACCCTGATTGGGTAATAAGATATTATGTGGGAACGCGAATACAACGTCCCCACTTACAAAAATACTAAAATAGAAGTTTTATTACTTACAGGGAGACGAAAACAAATTGATGCCACAAGATATTTGTATATCCGAGCAAGAGACATCGTTAGCGTGATTCAATGGACGACTAACGCCATCTATCGAGAAATAGTACGCTTTGGCCGCGACCCATTATCAAAGTTCAAGCCTTGTTATTCTTTAATAATGTGTCAAATCTCAATGGAAATATTCTAAAAACTCTCAAATGAGAAGTTTCATCAATATGAAATAAAATTTTCGTTATCAATACATATCGCACCACTAGATGAAAACTCCAGGAACTCAAAAAACCAGTTTTTTCAGAAATGACGAAAAACTGTTTTCGGAATATTTACTTGAGATATCGAGAAAATAGTAATACATACATAATAGTCACATGTTCTAAAGCCTGTTTAATGACATATTTTGAATGCTATACCCACAAACATTTAAAAAAGACATTTTTTTTAGTTAATTGAGTTTTCTTTGGGCAATAAGAAACTTTCTTGTGGCATATTTAGAATTACCTTACTTTATCTGAAATAGAAATGCGTTACATTACTTTGCATCTTAAAAATATACGACCTACTACGGTAGTGTTAAAACTCACTAAGTTGAAAACTGGCTTTATAATATAGGTAAAACATGATTAAGAATTGAAATAAAACTATTTTGTAATCAAATTAAAATGGTTGTATATTTTATTTAACAACAAGAGAAAAAAATCACTGTTGTAGTGACTTATATCCAAATATATTACTAGCTCCTGCGCGCGACTTCGTCGGCGTGGACTCTACTCCTATTGGTCTTAGCGTGATGATACATAGCCTATAGCCTTCCTCGATAAATAGGCTATCTAACACTGAAAGAATTTTTCAAATCGGCCCAGTAGTTCCAGAGATTACCGCGTTCAAACAAACAAACAAACAACCAAACAAACAAACTCTTCAGCTTTATATATTAGTATAGATTTCTTACTTTTATAATTACAGTTGTTATTAGAAGTTTTTTCTACGTAACAAAAAAATATCGTAATAAGACTTTGGAATGACATTTTTGTCCACGAGTTCTTTTATAATAATCTGTTTGTTCATATCAGTGTGATCCTATTTTCGCCATATTAATGCTATACTCGTATATTGTACCATACTATTGTATCATAACGCTGTTGGATTGGCTAATAAAATAAAATAAAAATAAAAAAATATCTTTAACACTCTCTTTAACTGCAGGGTCTAACGTAGGATGGTTTTTATGTTTCCCTCTTTTTTCTCCCTGTACGAAACCAGTTTCCGTCTTTTAAATACATAATGCTGTTTTAATTGGTTGATCTTCCAAGTCAAGAGTTGCCTTAAAGAAGTTCTCACAGGCGCTAACGTGCGTGTTATTTTCTTCAAAATAGAAGGCCGTATTTAGAGCCCGGTAGTTATTTGTCAGAATCTGCAAGCTGAAGTGGCAGTGGGCAGGCCATATTGTAAGAACAACCGACAACCGATGGGGAAGAAAGGTTCTTGAATGGCGACCACGTCTGGGCAAAAGAAGTACAGGCTGCCCTCCAACCAGGTGGACTGACGACCTACGTAAAACAGCGGGAAACCGCTGGATTCAGAAAGCACAAGACCGAATGGAGTGGCGAGCATTAGGGGAGGCCTACGTCCAGCAGTGGACTTGTAAAGGCTGATGGATGGATGGATGGATGGAGTTATTTGTGCTTGTGTATCGATATTTGGGCTTGATTTCATTAGAATGTCGCACAATGACTCTCTTTGACGTTGAAGGTTTTTTTGTAAATTATTTAACTAGGTCAGCAAACAAGCATACGGCTCACCTGATGGTAAGCGATTACTGTAGCTTATAGACGTCTGCAACAACAGAGGCATCGCAAGCGCGTTGCCGACCCTATCCCCCAATTCTCCCAGGAGCTCTAGTCACCTCACTCACCAACAGGAACACAATACTGCTTGAAAGCAATATTATTTAACTGTGATCTTCTGTAAAGTCGAGGTACTACCCCAGCCGGGCTGCTCCATATTTTGAGAAGGAAATTTCCTGCTGTGCCCTACCTCAGTTAAAGGAAAGGTCACCTAATCCCCAGAATGTATCAAAAAGCTTTTGACGAATAGTTGTGATGAGTGTTGTACTGCATTTAAAACGATATTTTTCTCCGCAAGGTGCTCGGATTTTGCGAGCGGGTATGTCTTTGGTTAGTTTACCCCGGGACTTATATGCCTTACCAGAATTTTTAAGAGTTTTGACTACGTTAGCTTTCCATGTTTCTTCATCTTCTTTCTCTCTTGACTGTTTTTTCTTACCCTTTACTATTTCTCGCGCTAAATGTACTTCGGTATTATTATCAACAGTATTATTATTGCTTCTTGAGCTGATGATTGAACTGCTGCTGGAGCTGCTGTGTGAGCGGCTTGATGAACTCGAACTGGTAGACGACGATGACAGAGAGCGAGGTTGAGGTAATGGGAGAGTAGTAGGAGACTGACGCAAAGGGGAGAAAATTATTTTTCGTTTCGGTATAGGATTTTTATAGTTTGAATCTGCGTCTGAGTCGTCAAAATCGCTTCCTCCGCCGCTGTGGATGGGTGATACTGTAGTATATTTTCGTTTAGGAACTCGTCGTCGTTCATCACTATTAGTTGACTGCTCATCGAGAAACTGCGGCGATGAAACTGACCTTAACTCCTCAACAGGTATTTCAGGCTCCCCTACACTTTCAATTATCTCCATACCAGAGGATTGAGTTGCTGGCTGATCAGGAATCTGTTTTTCTGCATTGACGAGATCCAACATAACTTGCGCCCGGATTTTCATTTTCCTATATTAAATAATGACCTTATCATTTAAAAAATCAAGTAAACTCAAGCAAGTCAAAAATCCTAATTATCAATCGTTAATGAGTTACGAAAATTAAAAGCGAATAAAAAAATCTACTTCAAATTTGAGATTAGAAAATACTATTTTATGAACAAGTTATTATTTTATTAAACAGGCGAAAAAAACAAATTTAAAGATTCATTCAAGTAAACTATTGTAAGTCGGAATTCATATTTTCTGTCAGGTAAACTAGATTATTTCGAAATATATTTCAACAAAACATGACACAACATTAACAAAACCCCCGCAAATCAAAATATACAGTTTTGTTTATCAATCAAATTTCAGCAAAACTTAATCAACTCGAAATAAAATATGAAACTTACCTTATTAACTGCACATAAACTCCAGCAACCCAAAATATGCCAATATACAAATGTCTTTTTGTCAAGATAGTCAGGAGACAACTCAAAATGTCGGAGTATTATTCGCGCCATCCAGGGTAAGGTCATTCAGATAAAGGAATTTTTCGCGATATCTTTCGACAACGGTTGGAGCTATCGTTATGGGAGTTTTAACTCCACGTAGGTATTCATGCCAGGATTTCGAAAACGCCACTAACTCAATATTAGTATTTTTTGAGTTAGTGACGTTTTCATCTAGGGGTGCGATATTATAAAACAAAGTCGCTTCCCGCTGTCTGTCTGTCCCTATGTATGCTTAGATCTTTAAAACTACGCGACGAATTTTGATGCGGTTTTTTTTAATAGATGGAGTGATTCACAAGGAAGGTTTATATGTATAACACATGCATAATATAGTAGAGGAACACTGATAGGCTTAGCAACCGACCGTGCGAAGCCGGGGCGGGTCGCTAGTCTTCTTATAAACGAAGCGACGTGTGTTCAAATAACTTTTTAACCCTTCCACCCCTCCTGGTGACCTGTGGTGAGATTTTAGAGTACTTTAGACTACCCTCAAACCACACCATACCCAATCAAGTGGTATTTCATGATTTTTTCAACCCCTCCGCCCTTTGAGCGTCTTGCGATTGATGGACCATCCGTAAAATGTTGGTAACCCGGGTAACAGGAGCAGTAATACGCGTTGCCTTCCCTCAGACGACAAATATTTGTATGGACAATACAAGTGTTACTTGTGGTCTAGTCATTTTTGTGCTTGTGTGTCTACATTTCCGGACAACCGACTCAAAATTTACTATCTAAGCAGGTCCGTTGTATGACATGAGTTATTAAATTTTATTATCTGTCAAATTATTAAAACTTATGTTAAGAATATTCCAAAACAAGATACTTATTTGCTTGGTTTTATTTTTGTTATTTTTATTTTACATTAATAGACACCAGAATGTAATCATGTTAGTTACTAACTTACTACGCATACAAAGCTTAATAAATATTATTATCCTGTTACAAAAGCGAACAGAATTGTTGTACTACTTCATTTTAATAGCCTTTTATGTATACTCTAAGCCTTTTAAGTTTAACAAATATAAACATTTTAAATCATATCAAAAAATTTCGATCCATCGAGATTGAACCCGCGCCTTCTGACGTGCCGTGTCAGCGCTCTGCCAACTGAGCTATGGATCCACATCTGTTTTAACGGTTTACGTTTTTAAGCAAACCAAAATAAAAATCATTTACAAAAAAAAAAAACCAAAAAACTAAACAATGCAATAGAAAGTTAAGGCAGCAAACAATCAAACAATAAAATAAAAAAATAAAAATTTATATCTTAACATTAGGTACATTCCAAACTAACGTAATGTACCCAGTGTTATAAGCAACCTTAACTTAGTGAAAATATTAAATTACTAATGTCTCGGTAGACATTACATATCTACTTTATCCTAATTAAATTAGTTTAGGAAAAAGTGTCGGTAATAGTGCGCAATCGACAACGCAAGTTCATTACAGATGTGAAATCAATTAATTTTAGCCAAAGAAGTTATACTTTATGGCTAGCTAACTTCACATTGCTAACTTCTTCTTCGTTGACTAGCTAACTTCAGGGTGTCGGTTTTTTGGTTATTAAATGTAAAAAATGGTTATTAAATGTAAAAAAAAAAATAAGCAAAAATTTAATAAGAGCATTTACATTTACGATTTTGGCTAAATATTTTTTATACTTTTATATTAATTATTCTTATTTACACGAATTCCCATCTAAATGTTAAAATAAAAAAAAATCCAAAGTCATAAACTGTAAATTTATTCCTAAAAGACCTAACCATCAAATGTGGCCTGACGATCAAGGGTCCTTAGTTTCTATCACAACATTCAGTTTCCTTACGACCTTACTGTTCAGTGCGATGATCATAACGCACGCAACAACAGAGCGCATGCAGGAACTGTTGTCAACAGCATGTTGTGGCTTGCGATTGTACCTGAAAAAAAAATAGATATAGACGGCGCGTTGGCGCAACGGTCACAGCACTGGTTTGTGGCTGTTGCTCTGGCGGTTGCGGGTTCCATCCCCGCACATGACAAACATTTGTATTGGCCATACAGATGTTGCCATGGTCTAGGTGTTTGTGCAGTCTTTGTGGGTCTCTCCACCGTGCCTCGGAGAGCACGTTAAGCTGTCAGTCCCGGTTGTTATCATGTACACCTGATAGCAGTCGTTACTCATAGTAAGGAATATATCCGCCAACCCGCATCGGAGCAGCATGGTGAATTAAGCTCTGATCCTTTTGCTACATGGGGAAATAGGCCTATGCCCAGTAGTGGGATATTACAGGCTGAAGCGTATAAATAAATACAAATAAGGAGATATAAATGTTTCTAAGGTAAGCAACTTGATGCTTATGTTTTGGGTGGCTGTTATAAACTGACGATCGCTCTTCTGAAATGGTGCGTGTGGCGTGTCGACGGCGCATTAACACCGGCCGTCGCAGGTTTGATTCCAGCTCGGAGTGGATATTTGCGTCTACACAAATATTTTTTCCGGTCTGGTTGTCTGTCTTTCTGGGTCTTATGGAAGATTAAAAAATTTTGAAAAAAAAATTGTAAATGTAAGATGTAAATATTAAAGTATTCCTTTTTTTCTTTTTTTAAGAACATAAAAAATATTGACAGTTAATGAGGTACTATATTTTATCCAATCTTTGTATCCAAACCTGAGGAATCTTCTCCGGTTACAGAGGCAGGATGGGGGGCGTCTTCCCTGACGTACGTTGGTTCACTCTTCCGTGCGTAGATATCGAAGATGGTCGCCACACAGCCGAGCGTGAACTGACCACTTGGAGGTGGTACCATCTTGTATCTGAGGACAAGTTTGTAACATATACTGTATAACCTAAGCCTAATGAATGACATGTTGTAACAACTAAAATGCGATTAATAACTTGAAATTGAAATCTTAACACTTATACTAATGTATATGTATTTATATAAAGCTAATGCTTTAGCACGATTTTGCGGCTATAAGATACAAATAGATAACAATAAAAAGAAATCGATTGTAAAGAAAAAAAAATGATTATATTAATCAATTTCAGAGATTCTTCCAAAAGTTTTTCAAAATATTCTCAGCGTGTAGAATCAGACTTGTTATTGTTCACACTTTTGTTATAAAGTTTTAAAGTTTTGTAAAAAAGTGTGTTAACACTTTTGTTATAAGAATGTAAGGGTCAACCTGTGTTTGCACCTAATGTTAAATAGTAGCAATTTTTTTTACAGAACTTGGTCGGCAAACAATCATACAGCTCACCTGATGATAAGCGATTACCGTAGCTTATAGACGCTTACAACACCAGAAGCATCGCAAGCGCGTTACCGGCCTTACCACCAATCCTCCCCCAGGAGCTCTGGTCATCGTACTCACCACAGGTACCTACACAACACTGCTCGAAAACAGTATTATTTAGCTATGATCTTCTGTAAGGTCGAGGTACTTCCCCAGTCGAGTTGCTTTAGATTTTGAGCAGGATATTTCCTACTGTTCACTACTTCATTTGTAGTTCTAGATTCAGATCAAAGTATTTGGCAAGTGGTGAGCCGTACGCTTGTTTGCGGATACATATGAATAAAAAAAAAACTACCAAAACACCAACATTATACCAAAACTTACCGAATAATATCGCTATCATCTTCCATATCTCGATCGAAGATATAATGATCCTGGTAGACGCGGTTCAAGCTCGAGCTGGTGTAGGTCAGACCGACCTTGTAGTGTTCTGCTTCCAATATCGTCAGTTCCAGCTGGCTAAAGGCTCCTCGTTCCTTGAAATCCAATTCTGACGACCGCCAGGAAACAGTTTCTGCTATCTAAAACATAAAATTTTGAGTTTCTCATGATGAACTCAATCTACCAGCTGCTTCAACTTATTATCCAGGGCAAGATCCAAGGAAAGCGCATTGTGGGTCGTAGGAGAACATCTTGGCTGAAAAATCTACGCCATTGGTTTAGGAAAAGCACCCGTTCATTATTCAGGGCTGCGGTATCAAGGGTACAAGTTGCCAAAATGATCGCCGAACTTCAAGAGAAGATGGCACTTTAAGAAGAAGAAAACATAAAATACTTTTATTCATCAGTAACAGCTTTGGTGTATACTGCGGTCGCAGAATAGAAAGAAATTCGTACAACGACCTGTCATCTGTCTTTTTCGCTCGCGTATAAACATATTGCGGTTGCGCTCACACAGTTGAAGTGACCCCGTATTGTGTGAGCGCAACCGCAATATGTTTATACGCGAGCGACAAAGACAAAAGATGAGGGGTCGGTGAACGAATTTCTTTCTATTGCGCGACCGCAGTATAGTGTTGCGAACCATGTTGGTGCCTAAACACCAGCGCTTTTCGGATTTGATTCCCGAAGTGAATATTTGTATTTGTACAAATATTTATTCTTGAACTGAGTATTTGTCGTTGTGGGTCTCCCCACCGTGCCTCGGAAAGAGCGATAAACTGTCAGTCCCGGACGTACGTTTACCGATCAATATTTATTATAGATAAAGTAAATTGGTTTAAGGTTGCCTGGAAGAGATTGCTTTCAAGCAATAAGGCCGCCTTTTGTACATTTTTTTTAATAATCGCTGTTAATGTTGCTTATTTATGTTGTTTCTTGTTTGGTGTACAATAAAGTGTAAATAAATTGAATAAAACATAGAAACCTACTCACACATGAAACATACACACACACACACACATAAACACACACACACACACACACACACAAACAACATACATCAAAACTGGTTGTCAGCCAGCGCGGTCAAAATGTTAGTACGAATATATCGACGGGTTTTGTTCTTCACTGCCTCAGTAACATGACTATTCGTACTGGACGCTTAAAGGGTAATCAAAAAGAGACTATATTGTATATAAGGGCAATATACAGTAAACTATATTTAATATTGAACAAAGTAACTATTACATTTCAGTATCCATGTATTTATAGATGCCATTTTATTTGAATACGTTCAATCAAATATGATATTACAATTTTGATTTTATATGTAATATATTTCGTAATGGACCTATAAATAAATCTCTAGATGAAGCTATTTATTAAGGTACTATAAAGCAAAAGCCAATATCGATAAATATTCAATGAACTACTACGTACATTTATATGCAAGCTATAACGGTTTCAATTGGAAAAAATCACTCTTTTCAAGATCATAATCAAATAAACTCAAAGGGAAGTTCATAAGATATCGTTACAGAAGCAGAAGTTTATACAATAATAGCAAAGAGAAAAAAAACTCAGTCTGTTTATCCGAGGTAAATTGGAGAAAAAAATATACCCTTTCCGCTGCTAACGAGTGGACTCGATTCAGACAACAAAGAGAAATGTAAACAAAACTAAACGGACGAAGTAAAAAAAAAAGTGGTGAAGCCAGAAGCGATTCTTAATTTATTATAACGTTTAAAAATTATGTACAATTTGATAACTTTTATAACTCTTTGTGTTTAGAATGCTAGGATACTTATATGGAGCACTTTGTTTTATACGAGAGACATAATGGATAATTTCTTTTTTTTTTCATATCACATACACACGCGGTCGTCTATTCTCACGGTAAAATACTTATAGGTAAGCTTGTTATAGGTGGGTCAATTAAGACGACTAAAGCAAAAAACAATCTTGTCATTTACATGGTTAAAAAAAATAACCTAATTGTGTGAAACAAAAACAAAATACTAACAAACAGCACAAAAAAGTTACTAAATGATACTCATGCTTCACCCGCGTTAAGTGTATGATATATTTGTGACTATAGCGGTAAGTACTTTGTTAAGTTAGGTGAAGTTAGGAAGCCAAAGCCCCTCGGAGGGGACTTGTCACTCCCGAGCGTCATCACCGCGATGCTCGGCAACGACGAGTCCTGGAAGGCGATGGTCTCCTTCTGCGAGACAGTTATGTCCCAGAAGGAGGCTGACGAGCGGGTGAGAGAGGAGGCCGCCGACGTGGCTTCCACCCGCGGGCGACGAATGGGGGTGCGTAGGAGGCGCTACTTAATGCGCTTCCAGTAACGCCCCTGTGCCCGTGTCGGGCCGGGATGGGAACCCGGGCCTGCTAGACACGGCGTCGTCGGGACTGTTCAGAGGTGAGCCGGACAGTCCCCATGGAGGAGAAGTCTGGCCTTTTCGCCGAGGCCAGCCTGTCGCTGGAGGGATCCTGTTGCCTGCAGATCCGGGACCCTCCAATTAAAGCGGCTGAAGGCTCCCGCAGGGATTTAGTGCGGTAGTGGCATCCCCAAGTGCTGAGTCCGACATACGGTCTAGGACTGCCTACCCGGGCGTCCTGGATATCACCCGTAAATGGGTTACCCTGCGATATCAAAAAAAAAAAAAAAAAAAAAAAAAAAAAAAAAAAAAAAAAAAAAAAAAAAAAAAAAAAAAAAAAAAAAAGGAAGCCAAAGCCAAGTTATGTAGCTCTAAACTGTAAAGCCATGACTAGCAGTATCACATGCGTGTATAATGGGGAACTTATTGGGCGAATTGAAATCCTTTGTTTTGTCTACTAATATTGTACAGGAAAGTTCGTTTGTTTGTAAACAGAGCTAAGAAATACATGATTAACTATAATCCGTTTTATGTAAGATTAG
Organism: Melitaea athalia; assembly: GCA_905220545.2. Taxonomy (NCBI): domain Eukaryota; kingdom Metazoa; phylum Arthropoda; class Insecta; order Lepidoptera; family Nymphalidae; genus Melitaea; species Melitaea athalia. The sequence goes on from HG992203.1 coordinate 12,803,488, forward strand.
ATCTCATCTATCATTATCTATAGATAGAATCTAAGACCGTTTGTAATCAATAATCTATATAAACATAAGTAGCATTTTTTATTAGTAATTTAATTTAAAGTAGAGAGACTGCAGACTTTCTTGCAGTTTCTTCTCTTTGGAATCTATATTCCGAATCGATGGTAGCTTATCTTGTAACCATAATTAAAGAAAGAAAGAAAACTTGTTTATAGATCTTAAAAATAAGCAGTTTACAATTTATAAGAAAAAAGAAGTAATAAAATATAATATTAACATAAAATAATACTATAAAAAATAAAGTTATGGAAATATATAGACAGGAATAAAAAAGAAATCAATTATTTAATGCTCAAATTTCAGATTCGAAGGTCTTAAGTCTGTTTGGATGAAGTTGTATTTAACTTTGGAGTTTAATCATCCAAGGATAGAATGTGTTCAAAGCCAGGGTATAGTCATTAATGCACTTGCAATGCTAATCCTGCAATCATCCATAGGGTACAGGCTACCACTAACCATCAGATGCATTGTATGTTTGCATTTTTTCTTTCATTCAGGTGAAATCTTAATATTTCTTTTGGCTACCATAATAATAATAATAAATATTCTTTATTGTACACCAAAAAAGAAAATTACAATATATTTAGATAAGTCTAAGCTTTGTACAATAGGCGGCCTTATCGCTAAAAAGCGATCTCTACCAGGCAACCGTACCATAAATCCACATTTTCTCGTTAAGTTCAATTTTTTAGAGATAGACAACATAAAATCATGAATACAATAGTAACTACAAAGATTATCTAAAGGTAAAACCTGATGAACATTCAAAGAAAGAAATCTAGCACGAATAAAAAAATTTGATTAAATAATCAGAGAAAATAAAACTGTAATAAAAAAAGTCAAAGGAGATGAAAAGAAGAAACGATTTAATTTGAAAAAATTATCTGAACCGAACTCTAAATCTATGAATAACCGTCTTTGTTTTGAACTCCGGCCGCGTCTCCAGAACGAAAACTTCTGTTCGGTATGTAAATGTCTACGGATTCATGAGCGCCGATTCTTCGGACTTCTGATTGTTCATGAATTTTAAATACTTCATGTTTTTGTACAATTTAACGGTCGCTACTGCTTCGGAATTTTTATACACCGAACAATATTAAATATAAAATTATCACATAATTACTCTCAACCTAAAAAATTTTTATTATAACCACTGATATACTGATGATACTGTATTAGTTTCATAAAGATCTTTTCTTGTATTTCGACATGCATATCGAACTATATATTATATCAATTTCCCTTGACTGCTTACATGACGTTGACAAAATGATGTATGCATTTGACATCATTGAAACCATCATTGAAACTAGATGAAGTCAAAATTTAAGTACCTGGATATTTACTAGATCGTTCAATAAGTCCCGAGACTAACCTGGAAATGGCGCATATATTAAAAACTATTTTGATTTTTAAAAAGTACTGGCTATCAATACAAGAATATGTGTCAAATTTTTAAAAATGGAACAATAAAATTATTGATTTTGAAACATTTAAGTGACGCTACGGTTGTAATTTCGATACAATGGAAAAAAACGAGTTTCGCGTGTTGATAAAACATTGTTTTTTAATGGGAAAAAATACCGTTGAAGCACAGCAATGGCTTATAAAATGTTATGCAGGATCAGTTCCCTCTAAAGCAACCATTTGTCGGTGGTATGCCGACTTCAAACGCGGTCGCATGGACACCAATAATGGGGAACGCTCAGGTCGTCCAAATGAAGCAGTGACTCAACAAAATATTAACCAAGTCCTCAAAATCGTATTGGAAGATCGGAAGGTAAAAGTGCGAGAGATAGCCGAGATAGTGAAGATTTCAGCTGGTAGTGTTTTCACTATTTTACATAAAAATTTGGCCATGAAAAAGCTTTTTTCTAAGCGGGTGCCGCGTTTGCTTACAACTGATCAAAAGGAACAACGTATCAATGATTCAGAGCGATGTTTGGCGCTGATGAATCATAATAAAAAGGATTTTTTACATCAGTATGTAACAATGGATGAAACCTGGATATATCAATTCACTCCGGAATCCAATCGGCAGGCAGCGGAGTGGAGAGCGGCTGGTGAAAGCCGCCCGAAGCGTCCAAAGACTCAGAAATCGGCCGGTAAGGTTATGGCGTCTATATTTTGGGATGCGCATGGAATACTTTTCATCGACTACCTTGAAAAGGGGCAAAATATAAATAGTGACTATTACATGTGCTTATTGGAGCGATTGAAGTACGAAATTGCGGATAAACGGCCTCACATGAACAAAAAGAAAGTGGTGTTTCACCAGGACAACGCGCCTTGTCACAAGTCCGTGAGAACGATGGCCAAAATTAACGAATTGGGCTTCGAATTGCTTCCTCATCCCCCTTATTCACCAGACTTGGCCCCCAGCGATTACTGGCTGTTTGCAGACCTCAAAAAAATGCTTCAGGGTAAGAAATTTAACTCAAATAGTGAAATTATCGCAGCAACGGAGGCTTATTTTGAAGCCAAAGACAAATCGTTCTACACACATGGGATAGAAAAGTTAGAAAAGCGTTGGAGGGACTGTATCGCTCTCGGAGGAGACTATGTTGATGAATAAAAATTAATTTTATAAAAAAGACCTTTTTTTAGTACTTAGTCTCGGGACTTATTGAACCACTTAGTTGCAATAAGATATACCAAAAATGATCAAAATAAAAACAAAATTACCATTAAAATGGTAGGTATAACTATTACTTTTAATCCATGATCCTCTATTTTTCATTTTAAAACTCACAAGTAACCTTTTTAATATGTCTATACCGAGTTAGAAATTCTGAGTTCAGGTATTTTAGTAATCTAGACCATCTCGTAAAGACGGCCCAATTATAAAGTCTAGACAAACTCCTTTGATGATCAAAATTACAAGAAAAATTAGGTAATGCATTGAGACGAACTTTATTTGCGTCACAATTTGATTGGGGCAATCGAAATAAATAATAATAAATAATAATCTATATTCACAGGATTGGATATTTATACTTAAATAATTTGACAAATATTTGAGAAGTCATAACACATTTATCCGCCAACCCGCATTGGAGCAGCGTGGTGGATTAAGCTCTGATCTTGCTACTACACATGTACATGTACATGGGAAAAGAGGACTATGCTCAGCAGTGGGATATTAGAGGCTGAAGCGTAAGGGCGTGTTCCTACTTTGTCGTGACGATAGATAATCGTATAGTTTTAGGTGTCGTGACTCATATGTTTAAATGCAGGTGTTCACATATAGAATGACACGATTTACTATCGTCTACGAAATTTTTGCAGTGACGACAGATTGTCATGACAGTGGGAACGGCTAGCAAGACAGTCGTAAAACGATAAAAAAATCGTTACGACTAAAACGTGACGTCAAATCTATCGTAGCCACGTAGAACGTAGAGGCGACTGTAGATTTGTACCTTGCTAATGATGTGTAAACGACAAAGCGACTGCCGTGAAACGATAATATGTCGTCGCGATCTAATGGGAACAGCTAGATACGATAGTCGATAAAAGATAAAATTTTTGACGACAAACAATCGTAATAATGGGAAAGCTAGAGACGACAGTAGTCCAATGATAAATTAATCGCTACGACATAGTGGGAACGCGCCCTAACAATGTTATTTTATATCGAAATGTTTTGCAAATTGTCAGATACAATGTTTTGTAAAATTTTCATAGATTATTATTAACGTATAAATTATGAAGGTGTATTAGACACACGTTTGCAGAAAAAAGAATTATACTCCTCGATAAACTAACATCAGGAATATTAAGAGCCAAATTATTCTTAGCAGCAATCCAAAAATTACTTATGTTCCGCAAAAGAAAGTGTTTTAAGAATTTGCGTAAGCATCAGATGCTGTTGGCGAAGATATTACATCTGCTTTATATTCATCTCACGTACATCTTTTATTTAATACTATTTCATCTGTACTGTCATTTTGTAACTTAAATTATAATACCATACGTTGACGGTATTTTTCGTCTTATTAAATTCCTCGAGTGACTCGCCACGGACGCTTGCGAGATTTGAATTTCAAATGTCTCGTGAATCCTCATCAAAACAAAATCGTAATAAAGTTACTTTTAGTTTATCTTTGAAATGACGGCAAATATTTGTAAATTTAATTAAATTTTCAATTACGAATTTATCATCTTCTTCAAATTTTGAATTGCAAAATATTTATGTAGTTTTTGCATTACATTTTTGCTCGTTTTAAATCCGCTGCGGTCGGGAAGACATTCCCAGATTTCCCGTGAGACTTTAGTCCATTGTCGGAGTCGATTCAACCTTCTGTTTCTAGGTTTCACTATTAACACTAGTGACCGTATACTCGATCTTTCGTGCAGTTAACATTTAAATAGTATGTTACGATTATATTATGTTTAGGTAAGTTGCTTTTATTACTTATCTTTCTTACTGATATTTTTTGAAGTACGTAAAAAGGTTAGGTTAGGTAAAGGTATCTCAGTGTTTTTGCAAAGACAATTCGTGCTCGTATAGATAAAAAAAATAGAATAATGACATTACTATTTTGTTATTATTCTTTAAATTCACATACTAAATAGCCCAGTCAAATTAGCTCAAAAATGGACTGAGATTTACAAAAATTGAAAGCAGCAATTTTCCTTCGGAATTCGTTGGAGGGGGTCACTGGTAGCTTAAATTCAAAAAGTAGGGAATCCAAGCTTGTTGCTTCATCCGCCATCTTGATTTAAACTATATTAGTCATCAGACTGATATCAATCAAATTTAAATGGGACCACATGACAAGAATCAACCTTTGATTAAAACAAGAATTATTAAAATCGGTACAACAGTAAAAAGTTCTGAGGTAAACATTAAAAAAAAAAATACAATCGAATTGAGAACCTCATCCTTTCTTCAAGTCGATTAGTTAAAATAAAAATCAAAAACTTAATTCAAGTCGGTTCAAAAGGACTATTGTATCATTATTTTACAAATCAATACATATCATAAAAAATAACGAGTCGCTGTCTATACATTTAAGATATATGAGAAAAAATATTATTGGGAACTTTATCAACGCAAATAGCACCCAAAACAATGATTATCAGAATTTTTGTATGTTTGTCTGTTCGTTTGAACACGCTAGTTTCAGAAACGGCTTATCTGATTTTGATGTGGTTTTTACTAATATATTGTGGCAAGCTTAGCTTAATATTTAGATTTAGTTATGCCAATTTGAAGAATCACGTTGAACATGTAGCCACTATTCCACGCGGACGAAGTCGCGAGCACAGCTAGTTATATATCTATTTCTTTTAAATTAATTAATTAGGCTTAAAGAGAAGCTACCAGCAATTTGGAACATGAATTCTGCAGTTAGGAATCAGAAAAAAAACATACACATTACAGTTTTGTTTTAACGACTTTAACATAACGTTTCAAAAACCTATCACATATTCCATAACCCAGATAACACTTAAGCACTGAAGACTTTCGGCTCCACTACGAGCAATATTAAACTACCCACTTGCATACAATTTATACGAACGTTTCAAGGAGTCCACCAGTTTACAGCGAATTAAATTTCTCGCAGGTTCCTTGGAACATCGAGTCCCAGGCGATCTGTGTCGTAGAGACAATTTGTAGCTTCCTAGTAGTGGCTGGAGTAAAACCTATTTATATGTTCGTCTAGCACTCCTCGGGGAAAAGTGTGATTTTATTAAAATAAGGAGTTAGTAACGGAGTACTGAGCATTTTTTCGAATTACTCGACGTGAGGAAATTGAAATTTTTAAATCTGTATTGCGCGTTCGTATAAATCTGCTACATTGCCTTTAATTTGTAGAATGTTGGACAAAAATTAGTATTTAAAGTGCAAATATATAAACTATTTATGTAAAAGAAACGTTTGATAACTATATTACTGAAGTAACTAATTATAATTTTATATTTCAGTTCCAGTTTGAAAAATTGAAGACAACTTTGAAGAGAGGAAAAAAAAATATATCTGCAAATATAAAACCGCCAACCCACAGTGGAGCAGCGTGGTGGATTAAGCTCCAATCCTTTTCCTATATGGAGAAAGAGGCCTATGCCCAACAGTGGGAATAGGCCTATGCCCAACAGTGGGAATAGCAGACTGAATGCGAAATATAAAATGTCATTAGAGACAGTAGACTTTGTAAAGAAATACTTCATTTCCAAAATCAAGGATTCCAATATAAAACAATTCTATTTAAAAAAAAGGTTAACCACAGGTGCCATTTTAGTGCCGTTACTTTTTAATCACTACTTTTATAGGTTCTAAAATAAAAAAAGTGATAAAATGTGCTACACATGCATACATCCGAATACATACGAAAACATAACTATATTTGTAAATAAGTGCAGTAGATTAGCTTAGGGAGTTTAGCTCTAAAATTATTTAATAATAGACTTTTTACCCACAGTGGACATTTCCAGGCAGATTTTTTACCCACAGTACCTTATGATCGTCCAGAATCCAAGTGATGTTGGGTGCAGGGTAAGCTTCGTCGATAGAGCAGTTGGCGCGTATGACGTCACCTCTTGAGTAACTCCTCTGAGAGACGGATAGACGCGGCGCTCGGAAGGGGGGATCTGTGGACAGAGTCTAATTAATAACTTATTGTTAATCTATCTATATTATAATTATAAGAGATTTCGAGCTATATATTGACTCATCACGATATCTCTGGAACCATAAGGCGTAGATACTTGAAATTTGGTAGGAATATTCCTTTCGCTGAGTAGAGGTCAGCTAACTCTATATATAAAAGAGATTTCCACCCATTGACTCATCACGATATCTCTGGAACCATAAGACGTAGAGACTTGAAATTTGGTAATAATATTCCTTTCGTCGAGTAGAGGTCATCTAATAACGGAAATTCCACCCACAAGAGGGGGTTGCGGGAGTTAATATTAATAACATATATGGCAAAACAACGTTTGCGGGGTCAGCTAGTCTATTTATATATAAGAGATTTCCACCTATATATTGACTCATCACGATATCTCTGGAACCATAAGGCGTAGATACTAGAAATTTGGTGGGAATATTCCTTTCGCCGAGTAGAGGTCAGCTAAGAACGGATTTTACGAAATTCCACCTACAAGACGGTGTTGCAAGGGCGTTAATAACATACTCGTATATGGCAAAACAACGTTTGCGGGGTAGTCTATCATATAGGAGTGCACTTAAAAAAATTCGATGATGCATTGACACAGCGGTCACAGCAATGGCTTGTGACTGTTGCGCTGGCGGTTATGGGTTCCATCCCCGCACATAGCAAACATTTTTACTGGCTTATATATAGATTTTTGCCGTTGTCTGGGCGTTATGCTTATGTATTGTGTGTGTTTCCGGACCCCCGACATGCTTGTGTGTTGTGTGTGTTTCCGGACCCCAGGAGTGGTACGACACAGGTTAACCACTGGGCTCCGTTGAGTGTAAGGCGTTTACGTGTTACGTGGAGAAAGAGACCTATAGTTCTCTTATCCCAGCAGTGGGATATGATAAGCTGAAGCGTTTTCGAGGTACTTTCTTAGTCGGATTGCTCCAGATTTTGTATATACATATATGCATAATTATATAATGCTATATACCTGAATAGTGATATAAAATTTTAGATTTATAATTCTCATTTATAATACATATAGTTAATTGAAAGTAAACAAACATAAAATTAAATTATTAATTTCACGGGTATTGAAAATGATAAACAGGATTTCATAATTTTCAAATGATGTTCGTCTTGATTTAATTAATTATTAAGAAATAATTTATATTTTATATTATGAAAGAGAAACCTTGTAAATCAAATAAATAAAACGTTCGAATAAATGTTTCACACTGAACGGCCTCCTCCTGTATAACTTGAATCGTACGACAAATATATATAAATATTAATCACTAGTAGTCCGCCCTGGCTTTGCACGGACTATTTAACAAACATTTCAAATAAATTCAAAATATGAGGCTATGTCACCCACGGATAGTGGAGCTTCCCAAAGGTGAAAGAATTTTCCAAATCGGTTCAGTAGTTAAGGAGCCTATTCAATGCAAACAAACAATCAAATCTTTCCTCTTTATAATATTAGTATAGGTATATACGCCTACGTACCCTTAACCGCTGATAAATAAGCCAGTCGATGTGACCATTGCACCAACGTGTATAATATAGGTACAAATTACTGTTTGCGTCCTTGGGTCTTTCCTTTGTATTTTCATATTAAAAAGTAATAACATTTTTGCAACAGAATAAAATATCAATGTAGTTGGGAAAGGACAAAGGCTAAAAGTGGAATTCAAAGCAGACAAATCCGCGACTACGTTCTAGTTAAAATCTGTTGCTAAGAATAAAAACAATTATAACAATTGAAACAACGACTAATTAAATTCCTCCTTTTAATAGTTGAGCTGATTCATAAGAAAATAAAAGATAATTTATGCTTCTGAATAATGTATAAAGCATTTCAGATATTATGTTCTCTGCAGAGAATTCATTTGCTTAAATTGAGTTGGTTTCTGCTATTGTCAATAAGCGCTAAGTATACGTAGTTGGTTTTCTTAGTTTTATTAATTTGTGATTTATTTTAAACAGCAATTTTACCAAACGACACTTTATTTATTTTACTACTGGTTCAAATTGAAAACATTATTTTTGTGTTGCATAGCACATTTACGGAGGAAGGCTTTAGGCAATTTTTTTCCTCAAATTAATGCGTGTGAAACGATGTGGCATAAATAGTTTCTGATAAATGTACAAAGTCGTAAGTGATAGTCTATAATATTGCTTTGAAATACACATATACCACATACATATTCTTATTTAGGTCAATATATGTATAATTGAGGTAGGGCACAGTAAAAAATTTCCTGCTCAAAATATGGAGCAGCCCGACTGGTTTAGTACCTCGACCTTACAGAAGATCACAGCTAAATAATACAGTTTTCAAGCAGTGTTGTGTTGGTGAGTAAGTTGACCAGCTCCTAGAAGTTACAAATCTAAATAAATTAATGAAGTTACTATGTTTGAAGCATGTCTTCATGTCTTCAGTGACTGACTTAAAGCTTCTATAACAAAATTAAACAGCAATTAATAAATAAAAACTGTGTGATAACCCATGTTCATAAATAGTAAAAGTTGCACATTTTTTTAAATTATTTAAAACTCAATAATAAATTATCTTGACTAATCTATTCGAAGTGTCAATAAAGAGTGATCAAAATAATGTTACACTTAATAAAATTAGAAATTAAACCAATGGAGCATTGAAAGACTAATACGGGGAACTCAGCCAATGTGGGAAACTCGTAAGGTGGTCGCCTGGGAAGATTCCATCAGTTTGGTACGTCAGCATATTCGTGGGATCAGGGTCCCGTAATTCTTTTAATTAAATTTTAATTTCTGAGCGCAAGATTTAATAGCTCATCATCATCATCATCATTTCAGCCTATCGCAGTCCACTGCTGGACATAGGCCTCCACAAATTCGCGCCAAAAATGGCGTGAACTCATCTGTTTTGCCCATAGTCACCGCGCTGGGCAGGTGGGTTGGTGACCGCAGGGCTGGCTTTGTCGCACCGAAGACGTTGTTGCCCGTCTTCGGCCTGTGTATTTCAAAGCCAGCAGTTGGATGGTTATCCCGCCATCGGTCGGCTTTTTAAGTTCTAAGGTGTTAGTGGAACTATACTTAAAATCCCTTAGTCGCCTCTTACGATACCCACGGGAAGAGAGGGGGAGACTATATTATTTGCCGTAGCTACTAGTAAAATAGAATTAATAGCTACGGTGCGCTAATCGTGCTATATAAGTAAATATAAGTGTTCTAGATTACTTTTAAATGTAATTTACTTTTATTACATACCAACAACAGTGAGAGGAGCAGATCTGATGTCGGTGTGGAAGAGAGGCGCGTCAGCTGACACCTCGCACTGGTAATCACCGCTGAGTCTCCTGTTCAGGTTCACAATCCTTACTTGCTGGTAATCTGACTGTGCTAGCTGTTGATTGAAATTAAAGTATTTGGTCAAAGTCCATGATCTGCTTAGAATAAATTCTGAGACAGTCTTGCCTGATGGCAAAGGCTTTTGTGCTCATTATGATTGCTCTCATTTAAAATTTTCTTAATTTTGTTTTTTTTTTGCCATATTTGGAGATGCTATATGGCATCTAATAAGCCAAATTAGACCTTGAGACAGTTAGATTTGTTACTATAAATTAAATAATAGCTCCTATGAATAAAATCGGAGCTTAGTAATTGTAATTAACATTAATATTTTAAGTTGAAAAATAACTAGGATGCTGTAACATAGGTTTAATAACACAAAAACTATTTTAATAAGAAAAAAAAAACGTTTCAATTTTATGCGTAGGAGGTATCGAAGTATTTTCTTTTATTATTCTTTACAATGTCTTTAAATACAATAATTTTAATCAAGATGTAGGCAAAATATTTAAATTACTAAATCCAGAATTCAACAATCTTTGTGAATAATTTAGACGTACCTAGGCTGTTGTACTAAATTTCAAATAATCTTCTTAAAATATTATAAGAACTTACATCAACAGACGCTCCAGGTAAAGGAAATACCATTGTCGGTGGCATTTCCCTCGGGACGTATCGGTAGAACTCGGTTTCTGCTCGGTACCACCGGATTGAGTACAGCATGGCGCCTTCTAGGTCGTAGGAACAGCGTAGGATGGCTGACTGACCCTCACCAGAGAGGACAGCCCTGGGGACGGAGATGGACAGGTTCCGTAGGGACCAGACACCACCTGTGATGGCAAAAAAAAACAATTTTTTTTAAATTTATCTTATTAAGTAATGAATACTTCATCAGAAATAATTGTGTGTCCGAAAAACGGGGAAATATCTTCTTTATTAATTAACACATAATTATAAATAGTCCGGTCAAATTAGACATATATAGTGATCGATAACAAAAATTCCGACGGAGCGAGTCAGAGAGACAGAGTCGAGACAGAGTAGAAATAAAATGCCAAAAGTTCCCCATCGATCCCGTGTGAGCTAAAAAAAGTTATTCGAGGTCAAAGGTCAAAATTTTCGGTTTTTTGGATTTTTTTCAAAAACGGTATTTTGTATCAAAATTAAATTGTAGATCATAAAATTATCTACAAAAAGGATCCACCAAAGGGTCAAACAATAATCAGATATCGCGATTCTCGTTCTACATTCTACATTCTTCCGCCAGTTCTTCTCAGGTCAGAGGCTTCTTCTTTCCGAACTGGTAGTAGACTGATGACGTTCAGTAAGATATTGTAAAAAAATTATGCTGAATAAAATAATTTGAATTTGAATTATGAGCACACATTTCCACACCACTTTCCCGTCTAGTCTCTAGTAAAATTCAGCCCAGTCGGAGTTTTTGTAATTTGAATTGTCTATTTTAATCGAAATAACTTTAACTGAGGTAGGGCACAGCAGGAAATTTCCTGCTCAAAATATGGAGCAGCCCGACTGGGGTAGTACCTCGACCTTACAGAAGACCACAGCTAAATAATACTGTTTTCAAGCAGTATTGTGTTCCTGTTGGTGAGTAAGGTGACCAGAGCTCCGGGGGGATTGGGGATAGGGTCGGCAACGCGCTTGCGACGCTTCTGGTGTTGCAGGCGTCTATAGGCTACGGTAGTCACTTACCATCAGGTGAGCCGTACGCTTGTTTGTCGACTTCGTACCATAAAAAAAAAAAAAAAAAAAAAATAACATACAAAGATGAATAATTTATTAAATAAAACTATCAATTATGTTTATCAGTAAAATAAAATTTCTGACAAATCCTTTGATTTCACATATTGTTATTATAGGTATATAAGTAGGTATGGTCCGGCCGCTGAAAGAATGCGTTTCTGACAGATCGTGATTGATTGGGCGATGTAACTTTGAACTGGCGTACAATTTACGGCAAAATTTTAAATATCTTTTTTTACCTTTATTAACGAGTGATAACATTAAAATTCGAATAATTTTGCCAACTTACAATAAATATATTAATTTTGGCCTAAAATTATTACAATTACTTAATTAAAAAATATAAAAACAATAGCTTTTAAAAGTCCAACCACGTCAAACGACGCTGCTTCAAGGTTATGTCAACTGTTTGTTTTTGTATTGTAGTGATGTGACAAAATAACGAGGCAATTGTTATCGAATATTTTTGTAATCTTAATAAAATCTGTCGGTATAATATAAAATAAAACGTTATAATTTTATAATATATAATGTACTTAGTATTTAATAAAGTTAATAACATAATAAAGGTACGCCGAAACAAAACTTAAGAAAAATAGTGTCACAATATCAGTCAGATGAATTAAAAAAAAAAAAAAACATTGAAAATAAAATTACTTACTTTACTACTTTATATTTCTGGTAAAAAATGATAATATATATGACTTAGTCTTCATTGTTTAAGGCTTAAAACAATGTATTTCATAACATACATTTTCCAATAAATAAAGCATTTTTATTTTTTTCTCTTCGTTACCTTTAGAAATTACGATTCAATTCAATTAATTGATTCATTAAAAAATTATTTACATTGTGAATATTTATTGAATATGTTACGGTAAAAGCTCGAACTACGGTAAATCCTAAGATTTAAGAGTAAGTCTTAGGATTTACCGACATGAGTTGGTAAATGTAAGGATTTATGAAAATGGGACATTTTTTTGGGCTTTTACTATTATAATTTAGTACATGCTAGGTTTTACCACTGACAGCTAGTAAAAGTTGGTCTTGGGAATAAAACAAAGATTAATTCTTATTCATATACCTACATATTTCAGTCAAAAACTTAAATTGGTAAGTCTTTAGATTAAGACCCGTAGACCGTTATCGGCATAATTTCGTTACAAAAAAAACCCTAACCTATCTAACTTCAAAATTAGACTAACGCGGGTCTTAATATAAAGACTAGCTACGTTATAAGTTTATAACGTGTCTTTTTCAACATTTACCGTGCCTTTAATGTAAATCCTATGACTTACCAAGTGAATAGTGGTAAAAGTTCGAATCGCAAAATTGTTCGGGCTTTTTACCATTAAGAGTTGTTAAATCTTAGGTTTTACTCTTAAATCTTAGGATTTACCGTAATTCGTGCATTTACAGTAACAAATATATTGAAATATAAATCCTATAAAAAATAACAACATATAAATTAAATTGAATAAATATGAATGCAATAAACAACGTAACTATATATTATTAATGTTATTTATTGTACATCACTAGTCATGGCGAATTGGCAGGTGTCAGAAACGCATTCTCTGAGCGGCCGGAGTATAGTATAGGAGAACTGTCCATAATAATAAAGTTCCTTTAATTTGACTATGTAAAAATTACATCCATACTAATATTATAAATGCGAAAGTAACTCTGTCTGTCGCGCAATCACGCTAAAACCACTGAACAGATTTAAATGAAATTTGGTATACAGATAGTCTAGAGTCTGAGAAAGGACATAGGCTACTTTTTAATGCGAAAAAAGGGTTAAATAGGTTGAAAGGTGGGAATGAAAATTTGTTTAGAAATATGTACAATGTTCGCGTGTTTCGTAACTGTCAAACATTTAATGTTCATCCCGTCGATATGGTAAACTCTCCCCAAAAATTCAAGAACGTATTTAAATAAAGGTTTCGAATCGACAACACATTATATCCACAATATACGAATAGTGGCGTATTTTAGATTTTAAAAATGTATAATAATGTCAGTAATGAAAACGGATTGACATAATATACATTGGTTGTCAAAGATATATGCATGCTTTCAGAAATTTATTAAATAAGTATACAATAGATGATAAATGTACAAATGAATTAAATACAAAAAAAAATCCCTCAAATCAACGCAGGTGAAGCCGCGGGGCACAGCTAGTATTTCATAAACAAAACAAAATTCGGCTAAAAAATATGATATATTTTTAGCCGACTTCAAAAAAGGAGGAGGTTACTCAATTCGACCGTATATATGTATACAATTTTTTTTATGTATGTTCATTGTTCGGGGATAACTTCGTCGTTTATGAACCGATTTTGATAATTCTTTTATTGTTGGAAAGGAGATATCCTAACTTAGGTACCACGATGAGGAAACCAGGATCTGATTATGGAATCTCAGTGAAATCGAGGGGAACCTTCGAAATTCGTAGTGATGACTAGTGCGTTCGTTAATTTTTATAGTCTAATTACGTTGTATTACTTGTAGATGTAATTGAAGTCGTTTTTTTTTCGTTTGCTAGCAAACACAATTATAGTAACTTTTATTACATCCAGAACATTCAGAAAGCATATTTTCAATTGTATGTAAACAAACTAACAAAAACAAAAACTACTTCGATAATGCAGGAGCGTCAGCGTGAAATTGCTGAGATCAGAAGCGATTCGTCTTCATTCCCTTGGGTGATATAAAAAACTTTGCACCACGTTTAGCCTAAAAAATGTCCGTGGAATTATTTACTAAACTTTCCTCCACGAAAAAATCCTTTAGGACTTCCCTCGAGAAAGACCGAACGCTATGTTTGAAAGAAAATATTATTCTTCCAAATATTTAATTAAATAAAGGAAAACAAAGTACAATTTTGTTAAGATGTTTTGGTAAAATTGCTTTCATGTGTTTTTTCTATTTCATCAAGTGCTTGATTTCTATCAATTGAAATAAAATAATCTGCCTCTCTTATTATACAAAGTACTAATTTATTTTTTGTAACTACGTAATGTCATTATGTTTGTAAGGGATGAGATCGTGAAAAACAATATGGACCAGAATTATCTCCGTAATATTAAATATTAAAAGGTGTAAGTGGTGAAGACCACAAACTGACTCCAGTATAAATAAAACCCTGTGTCGAGATCTGGAAGCACACAATATAGTCAGATACATCTAGACTATGGAAAACATCTGTATCACATCTGTATAGCATATAAAATATTTGTTACTGTATCTAATGTTTGAATTTTATTCATTGAAATGAAACAACTTTTACAGATTTTATTGCGGTTTATTATATTTTTTAAATTCCCGATGTTTCGGATAATTTACAGCAACTATGGTTACGGGAGCACGAAGAATTTAAAAAACAATGATGTTTTTTTACGGATTTTTTGGATTTTTTTTTGGATGTTTTCATAAACCACGATAAAATCCGTAAAAGTTGTTTCAATTAACTCAAAATTTGTCTAGATAAAACTCTGGTCACATTTTCTAACATTGCTATTGTATGGGATATTGACACTACCTTATCTAACTTTCTTCCATGTATGTTTTTAATTAGGGAGCTGCTGCTAATTAATTCAGAGTCACTCATTAAGCACGTTTCTCTTCTTAACTTCGCTTATAGAATAAACACATCATTTGTTTTAGATATATGGGATCAGTCTTTAAGACCACTATCCTAATTAAAATAATAATAAAGTGCCGATTTTTTTGTACGATATTTAACTGATATACATTTCCTTAGTAATCGTAAGGATGGTTCAACGACGTTTACCAGAAAAATGTATCCCACGGGAACAGTGTATTTTTCTATGATAACATATTCTATGAAAGTGGCCTTTGCTCAACATCTATCTCTGCCTAATTAACACACCAAATTATATCCATGTCCGTTCTAGCTTTCTGATGATATTTAGGATTTAATATATTATTATTTTGAATTTGAATTTGAATTTGAATTACGAAAATTAGGATTTCAGCAACCTATATCTTAAATGAAGGCTATAATTTTTAATTTCAATACTTCATAAATACCAATAAAACCTTGTAACTTAAAGAAGACATAATAATAGAAACGAAAACTTCGCTAACTAAATCAATTTCGCTGTACCTGTTCTGGAAGATTCCAGAAAAGGTAACTCATGAACGATCACCGACGTGAAACATGTAAATCAACATGTGTTACCCCATACCCATGTGTTTTGCGAAGTGACAAAGAAAAGGGTTGCCACTTAATCACCGGACACCTGCTCACCTTTCGACTCGAGGGACAGCCCTGAAGCGAGCTTATTTAAAATTGAAATTTTGTTTCTAATATTAAATGGAATTAGTTTTTGTTGAGCGATGGTTCGTATTACAAATTAATTGTTTGTGGAAATTGAAAAGGTATTTTAGATACTATGCTATTTACTGTGTAACTAAAGATACCAAACAAATATTTTTGTATTTTTTTTTTCGTTCGTTTACTTTTATTCCTTCACTGGCGATACATGGGTGTATATTGAGTGAACTAACTGATATGCTAGCGGTCTGTGGTATGTTACGGTTGCTGTGTGATTACGGCAGTAAAGAATATAGCCACCCTCTCTCTTCCCGTGGGTGTCGTAAGAGGTGACTACCATCTTGGAACTTAAAAAGCCGACCGATGGCGGGATAACCATCCAACTGCTGGTTTTGAAATACACAGGCCGAAGACGGGCAGCAGCGTCTTTGGTGTGACAAAGCCAGCATTGCGGTCACCAACCCGTCTGCCCAGAGTGGTAACTATGGGAAAAACATATGATTGAGTTCGCGCCATAATGTTGGGCGCGATCTTGTGGAGACCTATGTCCAGCAGTGGACTGCGATAGGCTGAAGTGGATATACATTAACATGCGCACTCATCTGACAAAATACTGTTGGACTGTCATTAAAAAAAATCATAATTAATTCAGCTTTGCATCAGATTAAATTAATGTTTGTTGAGAGCCGTTAGTCCTGAAGAAGAACAAATTATATTAATTACTATCATTATTTTTAACTAGCTTCTGCGCGCGACTTCGTCGGCGTGGACTCCGCTCCTATTAGTCTTAGCGTAATGATATATAGCCTATAGCCTTCCTCGATAAATGGACTATCTAACACTGAAAGAATTTTTCAAATCGGTCCAGTAGATCCTGAGATTAGCGCGTTCAAACAAACAAACAAACAAACTCTTCATATATTAGTATAGATATGATATAATAAAAGTAACAGAGATGTGTGGGCTTTAGTGGCACTGTTTTTTTATGTAGGTATAAAGCTGAGTTTATACGCTTCAGGTGTACATGATAACTACGACTTAACGTGCTCTCCGAGGCACGGTGGGGAGACCCAAAAGAACTGCACAAACACCCAGACCACGGCAAACGTCTGTTTGGCCAAGTACAAATGTTTGTCATGTCAAACCAGTGCTGTGACCGTTGAGCCAACACGTCGTCAGTATTAATATACGTTATATATTTTGTCCGTGTCTCAGTCAAAATTACTCTTACTGACATAACTTTACAGATCTAACCTTATTTCATGATCAAGTCGGTCTCCCGAGCCCTTATGGAAACTTGATTTACCGGGTCATTTCGTCCCCTTGTTAATACATTGAGTCCTCAGCTTATTGAAGATTAAACATAGTTTCCTAATTGAATTTTCTGTTTCCTGAGAGCTGATATGTGATTATAGATACTTATCTACTGGGCAAAGCACATGAGTTCACGCCATTTTTGGCGAGAACTTGTGGAGGCATATGTCCAGCAGTGGACTGCGATAGGCTGAAGTGAGTGAGTTAGATGCTAGTGGTGACGGGTCAAATTCATGTAATTATATAACTAAAATTTGGATAAGCCATACATAATTATGTCTGTCGTGGTCTGGGCGATTGCTATTGTATCGCGTGTTTTTCAGACCCCCAACACAGGATTCATACCCTCCTGAGGGCCATTATGAATTAAGCGTTTATTAGAGCTCTCAGCCGACTTAGCCGTATTAACAAAAACCGCTTAGCTTCTTATGGAGGAATAAAAAGTTTCTTATGTGCTGTTCTGAATCTCCAGCTATCTCCGTACCCAATTTCATTTCAATCAGCTCTGTAGTTTAACAAACATACATTTATCGATCCCTACAAACTTCGTTTACAATATTAGTAGGATAAAAGAAGTCGCGTGAACGGTCAATATATAAAGATTTATTTACAAAACTAAGTTCACGAAAAGTTTATTTAATAAGTCGTATAAAAATACGCCCAGAATCGAATAACAAGTGAAATAATAAGGTCACATCAAACAAAGAAAAATGTTATCAAAACAGCAATTGTTTGGATATTAAGTATGCCTTTTTAGGGTTCCGTACCCAAAGGGTAAAAATGGGACCCTATTACTAAGACTTCGCTGTCCGTCCGTCCGTCCGTCCGTCCGTCACCATGCTGTATCTCAAGAACGGTGATAGCTAGACAGTTGAAATTTTCACAAATTATGTATATCTGTTGCCGCTATAACAACAAATACTAAAAATAAAATAAAATAAATATTTAAGGGGGCGATAATTATTTTTGTTTTTTATTAAGTCTTCAACGCCATATATCAGAAATTAGGAAAACTTCGTAGATATACTAATAATAGTTTTCTAATAGCGGCATAGATGGCGTCACAATTAAATAAATATTTCACAGAATAAATATTTTACAGAAAATTTACTTATATTTAGTTTAGTCAATGGTACGGAACCCTTCGTGTGCGAGTCCGACTCGCACTTGGTCGATTTTATTTGTTTTGACAGATGCTCGTTCTGTGTATTGATGACATAAATTCTATTAACTTTGACCGGGTTCTAATAATGAGAGTTTGATTCTTGGTTTAAGGCTAGAGCACTGACACGGTATGTCGGAGGTGCGGGTTCGAACCCCGCTGAACCGAAAAAATTTGATATGATTAAAAAATATTTATAATTTCCTCATGTGTGGACTGTGGGTAACACGAAAATAATAATAAACCGAGCTTCAATAATGAAAATAAATATGATGTTAATAATATAATTAGTACTTATCACGAGTGCAGCATGGATTATTATCTGCCGTTCATGTCTCACTAGACCTTTAATGTACTAAGAATTTCGCCCTACTTTCATAGAAAACTAGCGACCCGCCCCGGCTTCGCACTGTTGCAAAAACTATCGGTGTTCCTCTACTATATTATGCATGTATTATACATAATATAAATCCTTCTCTGAAATCAATCTATCTACTAAAGAAAACCGCACCAAAATCCGTTGCGTAGTTTTAAAGATCTAAGCATACAGACAGCGGGAAGTGACTTTGTTTTATACTATGTAAAGATTAACATTACAAGCCAGTCTGAACCTAGTTATTACATCTTACGTAATCAGTTCTAATATCAACATGTTAACATAATGATAATTCAAATTACCAATGTACGATTAACAAGATCTTGACTGAGACAATCCACTCCACCGTCTTACAAAGGACCTAATATCCTTGAGGATGACCACAAGTAAATTGTTTCTCCCATAGCCTTGGCAGCCGAATTATGCACGCCCCCTGTCCACACAAGGTGAGACAATTTATTGTTATTAGCCAAGCCATTATAGCCCTAATGTTGTAGATATAAAGTTCAGAATCCTGTGTGGTGAATGTTTTTGTGCTGTGATTGTTGGGGTCAGACATGTAAATGAGACCAATGTAGATGGTGTTTAGATTCTGATTGTAGTGACAATATAATGAGATTTAGAATGTGTTCTGTGTAATATTAATGCATAATTATACTATTGTAAGGCTAAGTTGTGGTTTAGAAAATAAATTTTGGTTTAAAGTTATTTATCTATACTAATATTATAAAGCTGAAGAGTTTGTTTGTTTATTTGTTTGAACGCGCTAATATCAGGATCTACTGGTCCGATTTGAGAAATTCTTTCAGTGTTAGATAGCCTATTTATCGAGGAAGGCTATAGGCTATATATATCATCACGCTAAGACCAATAGGAGTGTAGCACCAATGAAGAATGTTTCAAAATCGGGTTTCCTTTTGAGAGCTTCGGCTGCGTAAACGGTTAAAGTTTCGCACAAATCACGTATGACAGAATTGATCCTATTCCACGCGGACGAAGTCGCGCTCAAAAGCTAGTTTTATCATAAGAACACAAAAAGTACACTTATGATATTAATATCGATATACATATTTGACTGGAATATCCTTAGATTCTGTTGAATTAATTCTATAAATTCCTTGCTAGAATCAGTTAATTTAAAATTGAACAGGAAAATTTAAATATTCTATTTTTTAAATTGATGAATTTTTTTATTTGACATTTCCCCAAAATAACGTTTTTAATTATCATACAGAAAAATTTTGTGAATGGAACACTTACTCGTTAGGCAACTTCCAGTAACTGTTCAAAAGTTGTTAATGCATTTCATTATGAAGTAGTTTTATCTATTTATTTATGATTAATCAACAAATCATACATAAAATTTCAACAATGATTTCTTACTCAAAAGTTTACAATTTAATGTTAAATACCTATTTTTCTTATTACAAGTTGTCACAACATGCAACAATATCAAGGAACGTAAAATAAATAAATAGTGTGCGGCAGAAGTGAAAACTTAATTATGAAAATACCTAACACAGCGACACAACAGCGAAGAGCAGCTGTCTGTATCTTTCTCGCTCGGGTACACTCGGCGGTCCCGAGTTCACCCGATCGAGCCATTCACCTCAGAGCGTGACGGGTCAGCCTAACTTACTACCTACGAAAAATTTAGTGTCTGGTGCTGGGCTATGGGTTGCGTACTCATGGTCGTACTTTATGAAAACATATTTAAAACCAATACTTTCCTTAAGTATAAATTAAATATTTGACTAAAAATAACACAAATTAAGTATATCTGTAGAAACACGCCATCTTATCTCAGACGATGTACAATCAAAAAAATACTTACATATTCTCTATAATAACATAGCATTTTCCCTAATATTTTTTCCATATCACTGAATATTCTCTCTGGTTTATTTTGCCATCTAACCTGATTCCCAAAAAAAAAACGAACGTCAATATCTTCATCAAGTCCCAGTATGTTGCCATTCAAAGCAAATTGATTCAACAATCTTCGTGAAACTCTTTGATGTTGGCAATTTCCTGACGTCAAATCGACACTCTCAATCATTGCGCTTTCGCTTGTAGCTAATGAAGGTAGTAAATGTGTTCGCATGTTCGTGCGGGCAGCGATGTATAGATTCCATTGAGATAATGACGCACGAGCAATAAGGGAATGGTCTGATAATGTGGATGATATGTTCTGCGCTCGTGATGAAGGTACAATAGGATCATTTGTTTTGGTAATATTAAGCTTTCTGAAGCTTAAATTAGCTAATGGATTCTTAAATCAATGTTTGAGTTTGTGTAATTGGGTATTTGTCTTGCTAAGTGTATGTGTCTTCTCAAATTGAAAATTGGCAACGTGACTCTGTAAATATTATTCTGACATTAAAATTGGCGTCACATGTTCTAGAGTATATGAAAAGATAAATAAAGCTTTTACTCATTTACCGTTCCCTTTTCACTTGACTATTGAAATAATTAAGAACCTCTAAAATGCCTTTTTATGTATTTAGCAACCAGTTTCTTTGTCAAGTTTTCCTTCAACGTTGTCTTGTTCATGTTTCTGTCAGTTAACTCAGTTATCATGTAATAATTGTTTACACTTTAATATTTGTGATACAATGGGGCACGCATTAATGCATCGTACTATAAAAGATCATACATCATCATCATATACATCATACATTAAAATATTTTATTTATTTTTATTTTATACTTTATTGTAGACCACAAATATATACAAACAAAACTTAATTTAATTTAATTTATTTATTTTGTGTCAGACATAGTCCATATTATGTTAGTATTAAAAAAACAGCTTATATCTAATGTTAGTAAGTTAATATAAATATAAATCAATACAAATAAAATCAATAAAAAATAAATAAATAAATAAAAATAAATCAAAATAATAGCTTTCTGGACACGACCCTCGTCACTCAGAATGAAGCCGTATCCAGTGGCGCAGTATTGCCGAGTCCCAGCGGTCCGCCAATGTACTCAGAATGCCGTTCGAGCTGGTTCGTAGCCTCCGGAGCATGGATGCACACCTCTTACGAAGAATGGCATTAAAGCTATCAACGCGCCTCGTAGTAAACATTTCGGAGGCACTGCAGTAACGCGGCAACTCGAACAGCACTCTGAATGCATTGTTGTACTGGACTCTCAGGGCGTTGTACGCACGCTGTGTATACCTGACCCAAAGGCTGCAGGTGTAGAAGGATTGACAATATGCCTTAAAAAGAGTTACCTTCACACTATCAGTACACCGTGCAAACCTTCGGGCCAGCATGTTGCAGCGCACGGCCAGCGCCCTGCGCTCTTGCTCCAAATCCTCGTCATCGCTGAGGTCGTCCGAAACCCAGTGACCCAGATACTTAAAACGTTCTACTCTATTTAAAGCAACACCTCCAATATATAAAGGTGGTACATTCGCGTAAACTTTCTTGCCGGCTTTAAACACTAGGAGTTCACTCTTTTTCGAGTTGTATCTGAGTCCCTGGGCTTCAGCGTACCTTTCACAAATACGCATTAATTTGCGCAGCCCACCTATAGATGGGCTTAATAGTACCATATCGTCAGCGTAACTGATGTTATTTACGCAGACACCCCCGATATGACAGCCAATGTTGCTATTTGTAAGTTCACCAAGCAGCCCGTTCATGTACAGGTTAAATAGACGAGGCGAGGTCAAGCCCCCTTGTCTCACCCCACACTCCAACCCGTACATTTCCGAGTGCGTGCCCGCCCATTTTACGACATTCCGTTGGTTGTGGTACCAGTATTCCAGGACAGATGTGACCTCGCAGGGTACATCAGTCTCCTCCCTTAATTTTTTCCAAAGCACATCATATCGTATTGTATCAAACGCCTTTGATAAATCCAGAAAACAGGCATAGACAGGAGTTTTTCTAGCTGTATAGTACTGTACAGTCTGCTTGAGGCATAGGATGGCACTCTCTGTAGAAAGACCCGGTCTAAAACCAAATTGAGAGTCCTGAAGCTTAATATGCCCCTCTAACTGCTTATCAAGCAGACTGTCCAGTACCTTAGCTATGACTGTAGCTAGTGAGATTGGTCTATAGTTGGAAACATCGGATACATCCCCTGTTTTATTTTTCAATATAGGTACTACTATAGTGTACATGAGATCCTCCGGCAGGTAACTGTGACCTATACACAAGTTAAAAAACATAGCGAGAACTCTCGACAAGTCAGGCCCCGCATACTTCAGATGCTCAATACTGAGCCCATCGTGACCGGGTGACTTACCTCGTACCATCTTACTTACGACCCTCTTTACATCGTTAGCGGAAAATCTAACGCTTATTGACTTCGGTTCCTCAGTATTGAGCATCCGAGTACCGGAGCCGCTCGGCAGATCAACCTTGAAATGTTGTTTAAAAAAGTTTGCTATATCGCGGGGTTCGTGAAAGCCTGCAACGCTCGCAGGACGGCTATTTGACTTTGGATTCAATTTATTTGTTCTCTTCCAAAATTTACTAAAATTTTTACTCGCGTGATGTTGCGCTATTATGTCTAACTTTATTTGATTTTCATTTTCCTGACACCATTTTAATTTCGACTTAAAAATCCGTCTGCTTTCCCTCATTTCGTCATAAACCGATCCCCCCCTCGGCTTACCCATAAGAAGCCAATTTTGATAAAATAATCGTGCCGTCTTGTGAGCGTCACTGACATGCATATTCCATCCCGGTACAGATCTATGTTTTCGAAAGGTAGGACCCACATAGGAGTTCACAGCCGCCCCTCGGAGTATTTGCACTATGTTATCATACATTAGTTTTAAATCGTATCTATGTTTAATATCACTACAGAAACTATCAGCGCATTCGTAAAAATGCGCAGGAAACACTATCTTACTAAGTTCATGCTGACACAATTTCGAGTATTTACTGGTCTGTTCTGAGCTTCTTTCCCCCCAAATAACTTTATTAACCCTGGAGTTAGGGGATGTCAACTTAGGCGTTATAAGTTGAAAATTACACTCAACAATTAAAGGCAAGTGATCGGACCAGTAAACATCATACAGTATCTCAACATTACTAATCGTGCGCCTGGCCGCGTCAGTCGTCACGCAGTGATCGAGCCAGCGCCGACAGCCGTGCGCATCACTCACGAATGTGTAACTGTCCAGAGGAAGTATTTCCATGTCCACACACGACCACTTTTGTTCGACACAGAAGTTCAATAGTTCGTTTGAAAATAACTCACCCGGATGTGCATTAAAATCCCCAAGCACATACACAGACTCCACGTCGTTACTTTCTATTAACGCGTTTATTTCACTTAGACACTCCGCGTATTCGATTAAGTTTTCCGGTTTCGCGGTAGGCATATATACCGACACAACTAAACTTGATCGATCACCGTGCACTATTTTAACAGCCGCCACTCGAACACTGGCACTAGTTAACGCGGTGACACACGGGAACGCTGACTTTCTCCATAGCAGAGCCACTCCACCGTACGGCCTGCCTCTCAATACTCCAACAGTCGTATCCACAGCAGAGGTCCCGGTAAACGCAAACTCGTCGTCGATGGTACCCAGGTAGGACAAGTCATGTGGCAGCAACCAGGTC
Organism: Melitaea athalia; assembly: GCA_905220545.2. Taxonomy (NCBI): domain Eukaryota; kingdom Metazoa; phylum Arthropoda; class Insecta; order Lepidoptera; family Nymphalidae; genus Melitaea; species Melitaea athalia. The sequence goes on from HG992203.1 coordinate 12,828,014, forward strand.
TCCTGCAGTGCAACGATATCTGCCTTGAGGCAGAGCTTTCAAATACATTCCGTGGATCTCACTACGCTCTTACAATTAAAACTTATTAATTTTATGGGCGTACCGTTATCCATTACGATGTTTTATTAATACATATTTCTCGCTTGTCCCCTGACACTCTTCCGTCCCGATGAAAACTAATAAAACGACGGTACGATATTCCTTCTGGCCAAAAGTCTTCACACAAAAAAGTTTCAAGTTTGTACTGCGGTACAAAAATTTTAAAAGCACAATACGCCTTATCATGCCTCATATTCCACTTAGTTAACTTAACATCTAGACTTGCTTTATTTTTAATGTAATTGAAAATATCTTCTTCCTTCGTCTGTTTTGATACATTGTAAATGTATATAGGAACACTAATATCCGCGGCTCTAAAGTTATTTTCTGGCTGAACAACCGCTTTTCCTTTATTTCCAGTAAAGCGATTTCTATATTTTTTCCTTTGTACTTGCTGCCACTCACCCGTTTTCTGTTCATGTTTCCATTTCCCATTTTCCTTGGCTACGCTTGCAAACGATTTCACAGACGTTACAATTTTTGTTTCCGTATTTGATTCGCCCGCAAGTTCTAATGCATCGTTGTTTACATTACGCGTCGCCGCCGGCAGCGTTGACTCAATGGGCGGGCTAGGCGCGGGGTGCGGAGCGCGAGGCGATCGCAGCTGATTCATCGCTGATTCAACGTTTTGCACGCCGTCAGCTGTTTCTTTGTTTCGTCGCGGTGTACAATTTGTGTCCCTACCCTCTTTCATGTAAACGGCATCATTTGCTTTCATTATAGGAAATATTCCTGTTGGCCCACTATTCAATTCAAAACTATTAATTAGACAAGCACCACGCTTAGTATTTATAATGTTGTTGGTGTTACAGTTGTAATCGACCGGATTATTTATACTCATATATTTTTGTTTTAATTCTAGCACTTCTTCTTTTGTTGCATAAATGTCTGTAATCCGGTCTATGTCCTGTCTTAACTTAACAAGGTCCTTGAGGATTCGAGTAGCGTCCAGGTGATCGAATAAAACTGGGGGTAGTTTGTGCAATTCCCGTGCCACAAAGACGGGAACTATCTCTGGATCGCTTTCTTTAAGACAACAAATAATGTCCTCTATGTCCCTCACCACTTTTCCTTTCCGTTTTCTTACCTTCTTCTTGCTGTTCGCGATAGAATCAAAAAGTAAATTCTTTGCGACTGTTATTTCGTTCTCCGTATACGCTGTTTCGCAGATTCGACATATACTGTCCTCGTCCATTACGTCTATTTTATTGCAGACAAATGCAAGGACTTCGTTAATAACTATATTGCACGAATTGCATTTAACTGTTGTAGTTATTTGTTCACCACTATCTTTCAACTTATGACTCATCTTCGCAACCGTCCGCTCGTAAGCGCAAGCGACACACGACTCGATTAATGATAAGTACTGACAGTGAAGTACAATGGGCAGACTTATTTATTTATTTTTTATTTATTTATACTTTATTGTACATCACAACTACAAATATCATTTACAGACTGTGAAGTACAATGGGCGGACTTATGGCTATTTAGCCATTTCTTCCAGACAACCCAAATATATATTTCCTTCTATGAGTAACGATCGCTATCAGGTGTACATGATAACAACCGGGACCGACGGCTTAACGTGCTCTCCGAGGCACGGTGGGGAGACCCACAAGGACTGCACAAACACCCAGACCACGACAAACATCTGTATGGCCAATACAAATGTTCTCGTGTGCGGGGATCGAACCCACAACCGCTCGCGCAACAGCCAATCGCAATCCATTGCTGTGACCGCTGCGCCAACGCGGCGTCTAAGACTGACGACGACGACGAGACGGCGACTTATGGCTAATTAGCCATTTCTTCCAGACAACCCAGACATAAAAGGAAACTTATTATCTAAATTGGGTATGTGGTGTAGATGTATAATAAACTTAATATTGGTTATAAACAAAACCGTTAATCATTCGTTTAAAAGATTTTATCAGAAGAACAATGACTGACATGTAATAGCGACAATAGCTATCCGAGATCTTTTAAAAACGAAAACAGAACGAAACGAAAAATATATTTTCCTCGTTTCTCTCGCAAAGATTGCTTTTACACAATTCCGAGACGTCCACAATTCCCCCTCATTGTCCCCACATCTTAAGCACACGCTTTTGTATAGACAGTATTTTCAAAGGATAAAGCGATTACGTTACTCGAACCTAATTCTAACGTTTCAACGTCTACTCCTGTTTTGACAATTTATTATTTTCAAGCGATTACTTCGCTTACAAAGAGACGTATATGGGTGACGAGTTGAGCTTTAATTTCACAATAAATATGTGTAATAAACAGTGAAAATATTTGTTAAGTATTCCAAATAACAACTTGGTGTCATTTGAAAATACTTGGACCTTAAAGTAGCAGTGTAAAAACCTCTAATTTAGCAGAAATATTGAATATTTAATTTACAATAATTGTGTTTGCTCGCAAACGAAAAAAAAATCGACTTCAATTACATAGACAAGTAATACAACGTAATAAGACGAAAAAATAGTCAAGTAAATACGCGCTATTAAAGATTACTCAAAAAGTTGTAATCAGTTTTCGATCTAATTTAAACAAGACTACAAGACAAGTATTAGCTTTCGATTAAAGTAATAATCATGGTGGTAAGACCGTAGCCTATAAACGCCTGCAACACCAGAAGCATCGCAAGCGCATTGCCGACCCTATCCCCAATCCCCCCCAGGAGCTCTGGTCACCTTACTCACCAACAGGAACACAATACTGCTTGAAAACAGTATTATTTAGCTGTGGTCTTCTGTAAGGTCGAGGTAGATATTTTTATTGATAGCGAGTTGAAACAGTCTTTGCTATTTCGTGACAAACTTGTAGAGAATTATTAAAATTTAATTTTCATGACGTTTACAAGTCAACAATAAAGTGTGCTCTAGCTTACAAATTAATATTTAGTTCATGAGGTAAGCAACATAATGTCATTGCTTTAGGTATTGGCCAAATGATACGCATACTTAATAGTTTAGGTAGATAATTGCCGATTATTATATGTCTTTTATAATGTCTAATTAAATAAATACATTTATAAATATTACACCCAAAATAAACAATCGAATCGAAAATCATTGAACTAAAAGTATGGTCACTGCCAACTGTTACAAAATGGCAGTCAAATTTATAATTTTCGATATTTAGTTATTGATTTTTTATTAAAGTTTTAATATACTAGTACCAGATGTTGAGAATATTCAGTTTGTTTGCTGGAAACTGTTTGCTTTCTAGAATTTTTAATTTCTTTATCATACAATTATTTTTTTTAGAAAACAAATCATTTCCTCAGGATAGACTTCCCCAACACTCTGAGGTTCATTTCCGTTACGCCTCAACAAAGGCATTCGTTTGCTACGACTGCTGTGAACGTATCAATATCAGATAGAGGATTTTAAACTCACTTATTCCAGGTCTTTAGGTCTAAAATTGCATGTTACAACAAAGTAACGTGTAATAAGTTCATTTTTTTCGATTTCTTGACCGGAAATTTCGTGTTGCAATTTCCATTTGGATAGATGAAAGAAATGTATTGATTTATGATTTTTACGAAATAAAAAATTTAATTGAAATTTAAGATATTTTTGTGTTACATTTGAAAGCCAGCCAATGTTTGTTTCGTTTTGTTTTCTTAAATAATTTCCGTGCAAAAGAGTTTTAACGCATACTTTGAAATAAAAATGGAATGATTTTACACTTAGAATAAAAACTTGGAAGTAAGTGAAATTAATTTAGTTTTAAACGGGTTTTTACTAACGTTAAATCATAAAATTTATAGTTGCTGCTGTTAATCAAAACTTTTAAACTATATATACAAAATAGTATCAATTATTTTATTCATCATGTGTGTAAGTTTGTGAAATTAAAGTGATGTTACATTGGAGGACTAATAGTTAAATAATAATTTATTTATTTTTTATATTTAAGCAGAATTGCAATCCAGTATTGTACTATTTTGATCATGCTTAGTATGCAATCAACATAGACTGTTGCAATTGCTGTAGAATTACCCGCAAACCCTCAGTGGAGCAGCTTGGTGGATTAAACTCCAATCCTCCTCCTTTATGAAGGGAGAGCCCTATGCCCAGCAGCGGGATAATACACGCTTAATGTACAAAAGTATGCAACTGAAATTAAAAATCAAATTTGATGTTAAACAAAATAGAATTTATAACAATAATTTACCCAATCTGTGGGTTAATCATAACTTTGGGCGGAACATAATTTCATAAATTAAATATTGAACGTAAGCTAATACGTTCAAGGATTATATTACAATTAGATTATGGCTTATGGGGAAGTTGGATCGTTTGCGGAATTCCGTTAGTTAACGCATATTATTAATGACCATTGAAGTGAAATTAACTCGCTCTGAGAATGCTTAATGCGTATATAATTGATTATGTTGTTTGCCTAAATTTTATAATTATTATTAGATTTTCTTGTAACATTTGTTATTACAGTGTAACGCTCTGGTTCGGGTAGATATTTATTCGTACAATTTTTTTATACAACTAGATTGGCATTCAACTGTACACGTGTAACACCAGAAGCATCACAAGGGCGTTGATGATCCTAGCCCAAATCCCCCCAGGAGCTCTGGTCACCTTACTCACCACAAGAACACAACACTGCTTAAAAGCAGTATTACTTTTCTGTGATTAAACTATATAGAGACTATATTTTCTGCTGTTAACAGTAATTATTAGAATTCAGAATTATCCTTCAAATATTGTTTGTTACTGGTGGAAAAGGCCCTTAATATCATATTATAATCACATCGTTAATACGAACATAAATCTTTCCCTTATTGATATTTGCCCGATGGCCACATTCACCACAATTCGTGCGTTCTAGGCGACAATTGCGGTCATAGCCATAATATTATTGTTTATTCTTGTTTGTGCCAATTAGCTTTTGTGATTAATTAGTCATGTTATACACCATTAAGGATTGCTTAACTATCGTGTGTGAGATTAATTGATGTGTCTGTTCTTGTTTGTATATGATTGTCGAAGTGGTCCAGTAGATAGAACGCGTGATTAGCCCGTTTACGCAGATGTGTTGTAGTAGAACATTAATAATTTGATTCACTTAAAATTTAGTAAATAATGTTATTAGCTTTATTTAAACTAGGTAATAATATCATCAGACGCTCACCCTTAACCGTGTTGAGTTACCTAAACGTCGACCGGTCGAATCCAATCAACTATTCATTTTTACATCCATAGATATTCGGGCTTAACTTTGAAATATCTAAATTCGAATCCTTCTTAATTGAATTTTTTAAGCCGATTAAATTTAAAGTACGAAAATGTATTTAAAAAATCACATTGAGGTTGAAGTAAAGGTGGATTTTGAGATATTCTTTTATTCATTAAATTAACTCTGGATATCGATTTCTTTTAGTATTTTTAGTCCTTTAAAACTCGGTGATAAAACGTGGTCAGACCTTAGACCTAAGATTCGATCGTTTAATTCACCCTTTAACGTCCCACTTTTTAACCGACTACCAAAAAAGGAGGAGGTTCTCAATTCGACTGTTTTTTTTAATGTATGTTAGATCAGAACTTTTGACTGGGTGCACTGATTTCGATCAATTTTGTTTTAATTAAAAGGTGTTGCGTTTCATATGGTCACATTTAAATTTAATTGAGATCTGACTAGTACTTTTAGCGTTATATCTAATAATGCGTATTTATTTGAATACTTTTTGGTCGACGTGCGTTATATTATACCGCATAACTTTTTACTCGGTGTAACGATTTTGATGATTCTTACTTTAATCATAAGCTAATACTTGTCATGTAGTCTTGTTTAAATTAGCAAATAAATTTTCTAAATTGAATCGTTGATTTTTGATTATAATTGACTTATTACGAAAAAGACCCTATAAACAGCATACGTACATACGTGGGTAAGGGAGATGATGAATAGAATTGAGAACCTCGTCTTTTTTAAGACGGTTAATATTAGATTTATGTGAGTAGATAAGTATCTATAATCACATATCAGCTCTCAGGAAACAGAAAATTCAATTAGGAAACTATGTTTAATCTTCAATAAGCTGAGGACTCAATGTATTAACAAGGGGACGAAATGACCCGGTAAATCAAGTTTCCATAAGGGCTCGGGAGACCGAGTTGATCATGAAATAAGGTTAGATCTGTAATGTTAGTAAGAGTAATTTTGACTGGGAGACATGGACAAAATATATAACGTATATTAATACTGACGACGTGTTGGCTCAACGGTCACAGCACTGGTTTGTGGCTTTTGCGCTGGCGGTTGCAGGTTCGATCCCCGCACATGACCAATATTTCAAATTCAAATTCAAATTCAAATTATTTATTTCGCCATAAGGTATATGTAATACACTTAACGAAAGTCTTTGTATTGGCCATACAGATGTTTGCCGTGGTCTGGGTGTTTGTGCAGTTCTTTTGGGTCTCCCCACCGTGCCTCGGAGAGCACGTTAAGCCGTAGTTATCATGTACACCTGATAGCGTATAAACTCAGCTTTATGCCTGCATAAAAACAGTGCCACTAAAACCCACACATCTTTGTTACATTTATTATATCATATTTTAACTAAAATTACACAAAAAAAGGACAAAAGATTACTCACTACGCATGTATTGTTCCACTTCAAATACAATATTTTTGGTAACATTATATATTTAATCAACGCTAGCACATTAGAATAAGTAGCTATACACGTGACGGCATTACAATTAACTCACAGTAAATACAGCACACAAAATTAAAACAGTAGCAATCAAATTAAAAATAATGATAGTAATTAATATAATTTCTTCTTCTTCAGGACTAACGGCTCTCAACAAAAATTAATTTAATCTGCTGCAAAGCTGATTTAATCATGAAAATTTTTAATGGCAGTCAAACAATATCGTAGTATTTTGTCAGATGAGTGCGCTTGTTAATGTATATCAACTTCAGCCTATCGCAGTCCACTGCTGAACATAGGTCTCCACGATCGATCGATCGGCTTTTTAAGTTCCAAGGTGGTAGCCGAACTGGGTTATTCTTTACTCGCCTCTTACGACGCCCACGGGAAGATAGGGGATGGCTATATTCTTTACTGCCGTAGCCACACAGCAGTTTAAATTTAAACAAATAATTAATTTCCTACAAAGTTACATTAACTCAATTTAAAATAGCCATAACATCACTCATAATATATCAACAAAAACCAAATAAAATTAATGTGATTAAAAGCACAAAAACGAATAATAAATTGTATATCGAGACAATAAGCGTATTTTCCTGTTTCTTTTATTAATTACATTTGTATAACCGTCGAAACAATAGCACAGCATCAGTAAAGATCTCCAATGTTCCTTTATCACGATTAACTCGACTCTGAGAGGAACTTAGCGAAGCGATCGCTAATGAAATCACCGAAACCAATTGCAATGTCAGCGCGATCGAACGTTTATCGCTGTGATTGTGACCGCTGACATTGTTACGAATTAGCGTTTTCCCGAATCCCGGATCCCGGGATGGACGGGATTCGTTAGTACAATGTGATTAACAGCACTATTTATTTCGTTGATGAGTTCGTAAACATGTTTGGTTATCGTTGTCAGTTTGTTAGGAATTTATGAGAGTTTTCCCTTTTGGAAATATTCTGTATCTTTTTTGTGTCTTTCTCTTTTATCTTTTATTATTTATTTATAATATAGCTATGCTTTTATACAATAGAATTAAAGACTTCGTTTACTTGTATTAGTAATTTTAAAGTTACTTATCTAATTGTATCATAATTGTATAATAATTATTCTTGGGTGTGCTAGAAGAAATCTCTTAAGGGATAGGCACACCCATTATACGTGAGTCTCCATGACAAATTGATTACGTATGTTTTGTACGCATGATAAATTGTTAAATAAATAAATAAATAATAAAAAAGTGCGTGTGTGTGTGTGCAATCCACACACGGTAGAAGTGAAACTTCTGAAAAGTAGTCTACGATCTCATTCTCTCCAATATATTTATGTGTTAGGTTTATTTATCGTGACACATATTCGTGACGGATTTCCAAATATGAAACGCAGCGTTATTTTAATGATATGTTACTGGAGTGTGAATTGTTGCAATTAAATAACGTTATAACCAATAATTAAATCGGTAAATATTTTGTTAAACAAATTTTATGATGATTTACAAACGTCAGTGTTTTAACGATTTTATTGTTATACGTTATAATGTTGTTATATTCATATGTAATAAATTACTGATTACTTAAATTACAATACGAATTTTTTTTAATTTTAAATATGTTCATTTGTAATTAAAATTAATTTGACTCATGATTTGTTAATTCGCATTACATTTAGCATAGTTAATCTAAAATATTTAAAATGCTTATCATACAAATATTAGCAAAAAACAATACAAATATAAATAAAGACCATAAAACATTCGCACACGGTTTTATGTTCCCACGGTAAGCAACTTAATGTTTGTATTATAGGTAACAGCTGACTATTATATCAATTTCTTTTTGTAAATATACGTAGAAATAATATTAATATAAAATAAATATTACAATAAGACTCAGGCGGGAATGAAACCCACAACCCGGTGCGGAAGGCAGGGCCACTACAAACTACGCTTTGGGCGCCCGTTTGGGCTAGTAAAGGAATAATAGACTTTAAGAGTTAAAAAGCTATGCAATGCAAGAGCTTTTTTTAAACTAAAACAAATAAATACTCTCACCTGAACACTAAAACACCAAAAATAAATAAAACATAAAACATAGGTCCTAAAAAGCGACCCCGCAGGACACCGTCTTAAGTTCAATTTATTAGCGGCGGGGAACAATTAAACGACGTAGGTTAAATCGGTGTAAATGCCGTGAAATGAACCTTTATTGGGCTATTAGGGCTTAGCACAACTTTAGCCATTCAGTTGAATCGCTATTTCTAATGAAGCGTATTGGGTGTGGTTTAACAACTATGTTTATACTATTTGTATATGCTTTGTGTATGCCTTTAATTAATTTGCTACTGTTTTATTGTTTTAGATTCTATTATATAATTACGAGTACGTTATTATTAGGTACCTACTTGATATCAAAGATTGATTTACTAATTTCGACACAACTAATTTCGACCAACTTCCGTAATTTTACACTACTTCTACACAGGAAATGCCATCATATAATAAACTAGCTTCTGCGCGCGACTTCGTCGGCGTGGACTCCGCTCCTATTGGTCTTAGCGTGATGATATATAGTCTATAGCCTTCCTCGATAAATGGGCTATCTAACACTGAAAGAATTTTTCAAATCGGACCAGTAGATCCTGAGATTAGCGCGTTCAAACAAACAAACAAACAAACAAACAAACAAACAAACTCTTCAGCTTTATTATATTAGTATAGATTAATTTTTATGTGTACTTGTAGTAAAGTTATGTATTGTTATTATTATTAATTAATACTACGACGACGAGACGACGCGTCAGCGCAGCGATCACAGCACTGGCGTTGCGCTGGCGGTCGCGGGTTCGATTAAGCTCCGACCCTTCTCCTACATGTACATGGTACCGAGTCTATTTGTTTACCACAATGGTTAATATCACGATTCACGATTCAGCCTGTAATATCCCACTGCTGGGCATAGGCCTCTTCCCCATGTAGGAGAAGGAATGGTTAATATATCAATCGTAAATTAAAATGTCGTTGACGCACCGACATATATATTTTCAGGTACCTATAAGTCCTATAACCATAATACCTAGACTACTCTCGGGTTCTTTGTTTAATCAGCAGCCTTTGTAATCAAACACTAATGAACATTTCATTAATTAAGCCCTGAGCATTCATATTAAAGATAACAAGACCTTAATTATAAACATAATTTAATTTAGCAAATTGTTATTTTTGAATAAATTCAGTTTTATCTTAATCTTCATGTATTCCTTTCTCAATCTAATTATCACTGTACGGTATATGAACAGAGTACAGGTGTATTTTTAATAATGTATTATTTTATGATTTGTTTATAAATATCATGTAGGAGAAAGCAAAGCCTCGGAGAGCACGTTAAGCCGTCGGTCCCGGTTGTTATCATGTACACCTGATAGCGATCGTTACCTACTCACAGTAGGGAATATAATTATCCGCCAACCCGCATTGGAGCAGCGTGGTAGATTAAGATTTGATCCTTCTCCTACATGGGGAAAATGCCCAGCAGGGTCAGAGCTACGAGGGGAAAGAGACCTATGCCCAAAATTGGGATGTTACAAGCTAAATCAAGAAATCAACAAGGCATTTTGACTAATCAATTTTCAGGTTTTTGTCAATCCAGCTATGAATGAATTTTCTCAAACTTAAATTCGAGTTTATTGAAGAGAAATCCCGAAGTTTCATGACGAAACTTTGTTAGTACTTTATAAAAAAATAATAAATCAAGCTTGAATTTCTTTCGAGCGAAAACTTATCATTGCTTAAAGTATTCTTCTCTTCGTTAATTGTTTTTGAAGATATTTTATTTCTTTGCGATTGCTTTACGTATAAAAGTTTTTTCTTAGTTTCGTGAAGTTACTTAAGTCCGATTTAATTAACATTAAAATGAGTAGTTAAAACTTTTTACTAAATAGCGATGCAGAACCAGCCTGGCATAATTTTTGCATTGATTGTCCTTTGCCAAGTCGCTTGGAAAATATCGTTCTACCAATATTTAACTACATAAGATCCTATTCCTGCATGTTTCTGATAAAGCTTCTGATAGTTGGGTGACATATAACGGTATCCAATAGGTAAAACTTGCTGATATATTCTTTTCTGTTTCACCATCTAATCTAACACCACTCTAAAAGTCAAATAATAATTCTAGCCGCACTTTGTGTAATAATGCGTATTTGACTATTATTTCGTCTACATTGTGTTAATAATCGATGTTATTGAAGTCGATATATTTTTTTAGTTTAAGAACAAACACAATTATTAATTAATTATCATAGAGACTTTTCAATTAATAATAAAGACTTCTTCTCCTTGGGGTACTTGGGGTTAGGGTCGGCAACGCACTTGCGATGCTACTGGTGTTGCAGACGTCTATAAGCTACGGTAATCACTTACCATCAGGTTAGCCGTACGCTTGTTTGCCGACCTAGTTATATAATTGTATATATGTATGCTATAAAAACCGTATCTAGATACAATCACTTGTTTCTTGTTTCTATTAGTCTATGTGCCAAGAGTTCAGATAGTAGCCGATTGAATAACACATCGCCTTAAGGCTATATGTTATTGATTGAAAGGTCAATTAAGCTTGTTTTGACGGTATAATTAGTATCTACCTTTGCAACACTATACTGCCCCGGGCTTTGTTGGATTAATATTACATGTTAGATGTAATATTAATAATCAATTATTACACAGCCAATCAACTTATATAAAGGTTCATTACTTTGTTTCAAGTAATCTGTATTTTAACAATTCATTATCTTTGACTAATAAACGTTCGATTCTCTTAATGTTAATTAACTACCGTAGCCTATAGAAACATGCAACACTTGGAGTATGACATAATTATATACACGTTGTCTATCCTATTTTCACTGACAAGACAGTCCGGGTCCAGGAACTCTGGCATTCGGGATCACTCGCATCTTCTGGCATTACTCGCCATAAGAACAATATTATTTGGATATGATCCATGGTAAAAGTTTTTCAATATCATCTGAGCAAAATTACCTCCAAATTAGATTAAACAATAAACAAAATATTCGCCTACAAACTCAACGAAATTTCAAAAGAGGATTATTAATTTTCATAAAAAAAATACCATATTATTTATGACAGAAACCTATTAACCACAAAAGGATATTTTAAAAGACAATTTCGGAAATTCAATTTGTTTAACAATCCGTTCATTATTCTTATACATGTGTTCTGAAAAGGGGCAAAAAGTTTTAATCAATATAAAAGAAATTCTTTCTTTCAAAAGGCCACGAGGCGGAATTTAATTTATCCTTTGACCGTCGGATCGAACCTCGAAAGACAATAAACAGTGAACTTTTGAAAGAGACTTGCGAGAAAAGTTTAAATTAAAGGTGCTTAAAGTGTTTGAGATAAGGTGTGAAAAATACATACACGAGGCAATTTTATTTCCTTTAAGATAGAAATTGAACGAATTAAGTAGTTTGTTTTTAGTCTATCCAGTTTTTGAACTAATTTGGAGATTGGGTATGAGTTTTTATTTTTATTTTATTACAAGCTGTGGACCGCGGATTCACATGCGTTAATTTGAAGGAAAAATAACCTATTGCTTTTCTAATCATCGTTTTCGGAGATTAGCGCGCTTGAACAAACAAACAAACTTTTCAGACTTACAATATTAGTACAGACTTGTTCATTTTATATATTTTTAGGAAACTTATTTATAACTCCTTTTTTAAATTATTAGTGAGACGATTGCTCAATATTTTACTACAATTCCTATTTCACAAGTTAATCACAGAAGAAAACAAATTAATTGATTTTATGCTTTCATGAATAAAACTAAGATTATGTTTCACACTCAATTTTTTAAATTGTAATTGTAAAACTATTGTGACATTTATAATTTTTAGTAGTAATTGTTTTGTTGTTTTTTATCAAGAATGGTTTTTTTTTCTTCTGGGTCATTTGATACCTGAAATAAATAATTATTTATTTCTTTATGTAGTTATTTGATTTCAAATATGAACCCTGTGAAGATGAATTGGGATTCCAGAACACACGAAACACAAACAAACTCTTTACCCAGCTTTTTAATGGAAATAAATACCCGTATTTCAAACGATTAGGTATATCTTAAAAAAAAATAATTAAAAACTTGTACTTAAGTGGCTGGTTATAATTAACACCTTGTTATCACGAATATTTGAACGTAATTTTCAGGTTAAAACGTTAAAACAATATAAGTACGAAACATTGCTAACCACTTTCAGATCTAATTTGCAAGGAAACTTTGATAATTTAATATACTACCATCGATCGTATATTAACCGTCACAGTTTATCCTCAAATTGATATCTGGGTTAAACAATATACCGCGTTCAAGTTCTCTCTTTGAAGAACTACTCGCAACACCTAGTGTTATAGCAATAACAAGCTTCGCTGAATGTTCTTATAAGTTCCGAGCTACTCGCCGACGCCGACGTCTTGACGATGGCAAGTTTGTATGATATTGATTTTTCTCGAGAACTTTGTCTTGCTGTATAAATAAGTTTGAGAATACTTGTTTGTGTCATAAAGATGATTTCGAAATATTGTCTTTTTAATGTTTTACTTGCGTTGCCTATCTATACTAATATTATAAAGCTGAAGAGTTTGTTCGTTTGTTTGAACGCGCTAATCTCAGGAACTACTGGTCCGATTTGAAAAATTCTTTCAGTGTTAGATAGCCCATTTATCGACGAAGGCTATAGGTTATGTATCATCATGACAGGACTAATAGAAGCGAAGCATAGCTTGAGATGATGATGGATGAGAGCTTTCCCAGTTAGCAAAAAAGTAACTATTCCACGCGGACAAAGTCGCGGGCAGAAGCTAGTCGTATATATTTGTTATGTATAGAAATTAATATAGTGGGGACATAATATAATCACATGTGACGGGTTTTGCTGTAACGTTAAAACAGGAAATAACTAAAATTGTATTTCTCTTTAGGTATATATTTTTTTCAGATTTTATTGCAAAATGTTGATTCTAAATTGTCCTCAAAACTTACTTAACTTTAATAATTCGTTTTAATTCAGAAATCATGGTATCTCAAGCAATAGTAAGTGTTAGACAGAATTTTCTGCAAGACTAAAATTGCTTGGAATTCATCGTCAATACACGAACAATTGTCACGACCATTATTTCGACCTCTTGCGTGAATGGTCGCAAATTGCTTACGGTGCATTTTGTATAGGCAGTTATAGCTTCATACTTAGATTTTTATTATTGAATTATCAGAATAGTCTAAGATACGAATGATATGTATTTTAAATGTTTGTCTAATTGTCTTGCTTTTGATTAAGAATTACCTTTTTTTTATCACTAAGTCGGCAAACAAGCGTACGGCTCACCTGATGGTAAGAAATTACCGTAGCCTATAGACGCCTGGAACACCAGAAGTATCGTCAGCGCGTTGCCGACTGTACCTCCCATTCCCCCCAGGAACTCTTACTCACCAACAGGAACACAACACTGCTTGAAAGCAGTATTCTTTAGCTACGGTCTTCTGTAAGGTCGAGGTAGTACCCCAGTCGGGCTGCTCCATTTTTTGAGCAGGAAATTTCCTGCTGTGTTCTACCTCAGTTACTGCTGTACTTTTAAATACCAACTATTTCTGCGGTCTTCAAAATTGTAATAATGTCCGACTTCCTCGATCTCGACCGCATCGAATCTCCTTCGTGTTTTTGCGTATCTAAATTCGTGATTAAAATGTACCCAATAAAATATAATAAAAAATGAATTACCTAACTCTTCATAGAATGGTTACAGGAAGGCTAAAAGCATTTTCCATTTATAACGATATATAGATTTTTTAAAATTTAATTATCAAATAAAGAAAAAATATGTAAAAATTCACAATTATAAGTAGCAAAAGAAAACCACTAAGGTTTGTACAGAATGCTACATTTAATTTATAAAAAAAAAATTAATTATTTAAAAATTAAAATAATTATTATTTTATTTAGTTAAAAATGTATAGAATATTAAGGCGTAAGTTTTAAACGCTAAATGGTTAAAATAGTTTCTTTACAAATGTATGTATTTATAAACAAAAACGAAAAGAAGCAAGTAAATTACCGAAGCCTAGAAAATCCTTGCGTTCAAAATCATATTTTACTTTTAGGAAGCGGATTTGGCATCAGCAACGGTAAAAACATTATTCACTTTCACTTCAGTTCTTTAAATTAAAAAAAGAAATAAATGCCGATAAAATAATTCTTACATTTTTGGATTTTACACATTAGTTAGCGTAACTTTGTGTAGTTCAGTGGTATGAGCTGCCTATAAACCGGCAAATACGTTCAATTTCCACTCCCGTTTTTGGTCTGGTAATATATTATTGTAGGCCTTCCGATCATGCCTTTAAAACACATAAAGCTACGGCTAAATATATCGACCATGACTGTTATCTTTGACACCTCATAGTGATCCTTAATCATGATAACTTTTCATCAATTTCTACTAGTGGATTCTATTCTAATTTTATTCTACCTTTGCCTGAATAGTAATTTGAAAGCTGTCTTAGGTCAGTTAAGTAGCATCATCTTTAACCAACTAAATCTCAGTTAAATTGTGTGCTGTTCCACAGTTGATTGTTTGGTACACAATTAAGTTTAACGTTTACAACTTTTTTTACGATATACCATATAAGAATTATCTTCTAAACTTATTCGAGAACGCTATAAAAACACAGCAAAACTTTTTGTAAAAATGTTTTATGTATCAAGTCGTGTTGTGAGTTGAGTTGGTTTATTTACTACGTTCGCGGTTACAGTGATTTGATGGACAAAGTTTTTACCCGTCGCTATATTCAAAGATTTATACTTCGTGTACAAACTTATTTTTCTATTGTACTCACATGATTGGGTAACCAAATATTTATTTGAAGATTAAAAAATTGCGTGCGTACAAGGTACACATGTCAGGAATAAAACTTATTTGGCAAACTAATTAAAAAAAAACGAATTAGAAAAACACAAATTAAAAAAAACTAATTAAAAAAAATATTTGAAATTAAAAAAAAAAAAAACAAAATGAAAAAAACAAAAACAAAAATCCCACGTCACGTTGTGGTCCCAGACGGTTATTCATCCCGTCCCTGACGCTGCCGCGTTACCGGTACCTCAAATATTACCCCTCATGCGCCTTGCGCCTAGAGAAATTTCACTACAATAAATTCTGGAGAAGTCCAAATGGGGAAGTACTTCGACCTTATAGAAGATCACAGATAAATAATAATGCTTTCAAGCAGTTTTGTGTTCCTGTGGTGAGTAAGGTGACCAGAGCGCCAGGGGGAATTGGGGCTAGGGTCGCCAACGCACTTGGCGTGTATAAGCTACGGTAATCATTTACCATCAAGTGAGCTGAACGTGTAGTTTGCCGATCGCTGGGTTGGCAAACTACGCGTTCAGCTAAAAAAAAAAAAAAAAAATTGAAAATAATTTATTTTTTACATTATCACTCTTGCGCTAATGTGTCCCGCGGTAACATCATATTTTCTCACCACAATAGGTATAAATACACTGGTAGAGATCTCTTATAGAAATAAGTTCGGCCTTGCCAACATACTTTGTAAAAATGATTTGTATTTTTTTTAAGTGCAATAAAGAGTATATAAAAAAAAATAAAGAAATTTGCGAAAAAAGATAAGACAAAATAATATATTACTTAAACAAATACTTTATTTAACGGTGTTAAAGAAATTATTTTTCAATTTAACACAAATCCACGATACAAGTTAAAATATCGAGTGAAAATAGCAGTTACTGCAATTTAGCATACATTAATGTGTAGCCAAATCAAAGTTTACACAGAATACTACTACATTTCACTCAATTCCAATTTACGCATGTTAAATACGTTAGCATTGGCACTACAGATACCTATATTTAATTTCGCTGTGGAAGTTTTCACTTGGCAAACATAGCGGTAATCTGTTTCATTGGGATTTAAAATTTAAAATGGAAAATCGGTGTAAATATTAATAGTCTATAAATTCTGGCTTCAAGGCTTAAGAATACATAAATAAAGTACTGGAAAATTTATGAAACAAAATTCTATCGCTTTTAGGGTAATTGTATACTGTCCTGTTCAGCCTTCAGTATGCGGGGTGTCATATAATATGTGATGTTATTGCTACATTTGGTTTTATTCTCCATTATTATGTGACATTGGTGAAATAATAAAGATCCAAAATTATTATTGATGTTCTTAAGGCTGCGATCACTTGAGTTAAAGGTGAAGCCAGGTTAATAAGTAGGTACTCGTGGAACCTTGATCATGTTGATCTCCAAAATCCAAAATCATGTATGATTATAATTATGAAATAGTTAATGTTAAAAAATAAACAAAATTAATTTATCACGAAACTTAGATATTTGGCGAACTAATTTAAAAAAAAACTAATTTAAAAAATTATCAAAAAAAAAACGAATTTAAAATACGGTCACCTATCCAAGTACTGAACGTCATGACCGCGTTACCGGTCGCTCAAATTTTACCCCTCATGCGCCTAAAGAAGTTTCACTTCAATAAATCTAGCTTAGCTTTCAAAGAGAGCTTGGTCTTTCGAATATCATTCGTGAGAAGTTTGTTTATTTTGAATTAGAAAGTCAAGTAGAAGTTTTATTCAGAATTTCTCTCAGAAGACCATCCGTTGGTGAAATATTTCAACAAGTGAATTTTCACTACAATAGTGATGAGGAACAGTGTTATACTGGGTATTTATTGTTACTGGAACAAGATATTAGTCTTACCAAGTTCATTACTATATCGTTTCAGGGAAATCATTTGCCAAACATTGTTAAGGAACCTGCCTAAATATGAACTGAACTAAATCAGCCTGTAACCATCATACTGTTGAGCAAAGGAATCATATTCAATTTAGAAAAAGACACTTAATACACTTGTATGCATCGACAAAATATACAATGGAAGTAGACGAAAAAAATTACCCAACGCAATATTCACCACTAAGATTTTCGAAGTTTCCCCTCGAGTTCTCTGGGATGCCATCAACAGATCCTGGTTTCATTATCATGGTACCACTATTAGGATAACTCCTTTCCAACAAAAAAAAGAAACAGCAAAATCGGTTCAAAAAACGACGAAGTCATCCGCGAACACATAAAAAAATTTATATATATTATACGGTCGAATTGAGAAACCTAGAGGAGTATTTTACTCTTTAGTTAGTTAGTTCTTTAGAGGAGTTTTTACTTACGAAAAATTACAACTTTGTACATTGTATTGACTTCCTATGTAATAAATAAATTTTATTATTTATCTATTATTAAAGTAAAAATACAACTGAGTATTTTGTGAATATTTCAAGTGCCTACCTGTTGGGATTATTGATATCGAGCAAAAAAGGGCAAGGAAATCGCGTTTGTTGTATGGGAGCCCCCCTTAAATAAAATAATTATTTAGTTTTTAGTATTTGTTGTTAAGCGGCAACAGAAATACATAATTTGTGAAAATTTCAACTGTCTAGCTATTGCCGTTCTTGAGATATAGCCTCGTGACAGACGGACGGACGGATGGACGGACAGCGAAGTCTGAGTAATAGGGTCCCATTTTTACCCTTTGGCTACGGAACCCTAAAAACAAGTTAATGAATCGACGCAGACACCAGAACAATTGTCTGAATAATTGTCCCGTCAACTGTTTCCACTAAACATGTAAACTGCCGGCGATAAGAGTCAAACAAACCCGCAAACAATCTATATAAAGTTTGACAAACGGCTTTATAGTTTGTACGGCGCTTTACAATTTCTGAGCCAGCATACGTCTAGCTTGTCCGCGTGCAAATTTTGCCTTTAATAAAAGGGTGTATATTTTTTTCTATGTAGTGTTACATAAACATTTTTACTTAGTGTGTTGGTGAATTTATTACTACTACTCGGGATAATTAATTAATTAGTGGTTTATTTATGTTTATTGTTTAAATTGTGTATAGCTTTAGCCTGTAATATCGCACTGTTGAGCATAGGCCTCTTTCCCCATGTAGAAAAAGGATCGGAGCTTAATCCGCCACGCTGCTCCAATGCGGGTTGGCGTATATATTCCCTACTATGAGTAACGATCGCTATCAGGTGTACATGATAACCACTGGGACGTGCTCTCCGAGGCACGGTGGGGAGACCCACAAGGGCTGCACAAACACCCAGACCACGGCAAACATCTGTATGGTCAATACAAATGTCGTATGTGGGGATCGATTTTAACTAGGTAGGGACAGCAGGAAATTTCCTCGACCTTACTGAACACCACAGCTAAATAATACTGTTTCCAAGCAGTATTGTGTTCCTGTCCATTAGGTGAGTTTGTTTGCCGACCTAGTTCTATAAAAAACCGCCAACCGCCCGCGCAACAGCCACAAACAGTGCTGTGAACGCTGCGCCAACGCGGCGTGTTTAAATTTGTATGGAATTAAATGAAAATTATCTCATATCGAAAAAAAAAGTCACGTCAATCTCTCATCTCAGGATCTCGAAGTAATCGGTGTACATACTTTAAAAAACTACCAATCGCATTGATAACATACCGTTCGAAGTCGGTTAATAACAAAACAAGTGACAGAAAGACAAAACAAAAGCACTACATCGTTTCATAACACTTTCAAACTTTCAAGTAAAACTTCCTTTATCGCTTCCATAAACTATTCCGATTCCCGCGGGATAGATTCCGATTCAATTGAAAAGTGTTTTTCTATTTATAACGATTTCAATACAAATATTAAATGCGAAAGAGTTGTTTGCGAACATTAATTGGTGTCACAACTATTTAAACTTATTTTATACGATTTTTAAGTGGATTCCATCCAATTTAACCGGATTTATATAGTGACTGAAAAATAATGAAAAATATGTTTGTTTTCGTTATTACACTCTGAAAAGTGCTGTAGTTAAGTGATTATTTTGTTAGCACCGCTTGCTGATGCTAAAACACGATATTTTAAACAGTACGCAAGACCAAAATAATTCACTATCCATTTTTTTTAATATTAGGAGATTAAGGGATGAAAATTCTTTAATATTTATTTTAGTATATTAGAAAAATAAATCGTAAAGGTAGGCTATATTTAATTCAGAATTGAAAAAAAAATTCATTTAACTATACACCTATGAGTTTAAGGAATAAATTTAATACCTTCCGACACGATTCAGCCTGTAATATCCCACTGTTGGGCATAGGCCTCTTCCCCATGTAGGAGAAGGATCGGAGCTTAATCCACCACGCTGCTCCAATGCGGATTGGCGGACCTTCCGACAGTATGGAGCCTATTGTAGAAAATGCAAACGTTGGGTTGTCTATTATTTTACTGGCATAACTATGTGGTGGCAGGTATAAACAGGTAGGTATAATAATATAAATGGTTCTAGTTACTTTCACCCAGATGTTTAATAAATAAATCTTAATTTTTTTGTTTGTTCGAAAAATTCTATTGGATTATATTGTGTTGGATAGCCCATTTACCGAGGAAGACATTTTTTTATTCAAATCAACTAATGTACAGCTAATTACAACGAATGTACAGCTACTAGTACCTAATATTTTTTCTTCTTTAAAGGCTTTTAAATTCATATTCTACTGGAGAAAATCCTACTGTGGGCCGTTGAGAGTAAAGCGTGTTTTATTTATTACTTTATTTTTCTGTAATTACTAACTATAGCACTACATCTCATGTTATACAATCCTTCTCAAGAAACTTAAATTTAAAGCAAAGAACTTTTAATTGAGAATGTTTCAATCATTTTCAAATTACTTCTTTTCGACTAAGTCGAAACTCAAGGTAACGTAGAATCAAAGAAACGAAATAAAACTTCCGAAGTTATCCCCTGAAGGGTACAAAGCTTTTTTGGTCAATAACTCCTTAACTTGAAATAAAATATCTGATTTCACTTAATAAACAAACAAGATATGTATTTAATTTTTATAAAACGCTTAATTTCCGAACTGGTTATATAATTTAAAAAATCTCTATCTGATATTTGGAAAAATTCATGCTCTCCAAATTTTCACGCGAACATATTTATTCATGCAATATGACACCGAATTTTACCTAATGCTTCATTTATTGGAAAATCGTTATCTCCATTTAGTCCTGAGAAGAGCTCGGTCGCTCAAATTCTGTTAGTATTAAATAACAAATACACTTAAATTATAATATCCACACAACAAAGTTAATAAAACATAAAAACGACATCATGAAGCATTTTTTATCGGATTATTTTAAGAACGTTGAAACGCGAACAGTATTAATCTCATTACAGCAGCCATAGAACATCGTTAAGAAGATCAGGTACTTTGGCGAAAAACAGTAATAAGCAATATACGTAATGTGAAATCCAATCACGCAGATAATTAATTAGCCGAAGATATTAATATCGTATTTATGAGAAAACATAATAATGATTTAGGTATCAAAACAAAGTAGTATTGGTTTCGTGACTTTGCACAACATCAAACCCAAAATCAAAAATAGCTTTTTTCAAATAGGTTTCAAAAGCACCTTAAAATTTTACAAATATAAATTCTGCAGAAAAGAATCGGCAATGAATCTTCAGTTACTCTTTTAGAAAAATAAGCTGTGTTTTAATATAAAATTTGTAATATCTTGCACAAATTCTGAAAAATATATACTTTTCAATAAAGCTACTGAAATACAAATTAAAATTGCACCAAGTAATAATAATTATAAGTACCTAACAAGATGATAATAATGGTAATAGTGAAAAATCGAAACTGTAATATTTCTCTTTTACATTACCAGAACTTCTTAATTCTGCAATTAATTCTTTCATTTGTCACTTATTTATTAAACGGTTTTATTTAGCTCACCCCGTTTGTTTTATTCTTGGGTCAAATTTAGTAATTCAAATTTCACCCTCTTCCTGCCAACCGATTAATCTGAAATTTTGTATACACTTTGGATTTTGGTGACAATACAATTATGTGTATTCATTATCATTATAAATTCAAGATGGCCGCCGCTACAAAATGGCGGATAATTTATGTTTTATTAATCCCATCAATATGGGTATCAAATGAAAGGGCTCAACAAGCAGAATACAATATACTATAAAAAATTTAAATCCAAGATGGCGACCGCTACAAAATGGCGGATAACGTAGGTTTTATCAATCCCATCAATATGGGTATCAAATGAAAGGGCTCAACAAGCAGAATACAATATACTATAAAAAATTGAAATCCAAGATGGTGGCCGCTACAAAATGGCGGATAAGGTAGGTTTTATCAATCCCATCAATATGGGTATCAAATGAAAGTGCTCAACCAGTAGAATACAATGTACTATATAAAATTAAAATCCAAGATGGCGGCCTCTACAAAATGGCGGATAACTTAGGTTTTATCAATCCCATCAACATGGGTATCAAATGAAAGGTCTCAACAAGTAGAATACAATTTACTATGCAAAATTGAAATCTAAGATGGCCGCCGCTACCAAATGGCTGATAACAATTTTTTATCAATCCCACCAATATGGGTATCAAATAAAAGGGCTTGACAAGAAGAATACAGTGCACTATAAAACCTCAATATTTAAGATGGGCGCAGCCACCAAATGAAACTAACGGGCAAGAAACCTTGCAATAATGAAGCACTAAATGAATTAAACAGAATGCGAAATAAAAACTAAAAACTAGAAAATAAAAATAGGTAAAAAAACTTTTTAAGTTAAACGGTTTTATGTTAAACATACATTGCAATGTTTAAGATAAATGTACTAAAAACCAAAAAATAATAAAATAGATACAGTCGTGGGAATTATAAACATATGCATAGACTAGACTAAAATAAAACCGTGGGGCACGTCTGTTCAGTACATGAACATAAATTGTAAAATTATAGTGGAAAAATAGTTCATTACAGATAAAATATTGATATAATTTAACTTTTCATAGATAATAAAATTAAGTCTAAAAATTGTAATAATGGCAATAATCTATTTTTAATTGTTAAAGTTTTGTGTATGGCAATTCTTCCCTTCTCACTTCAACGGCCATAGCGTTAACATATATAAAAATTGTGTGCATAAAATTAGCTAAAATAATATTTAATAAAGTTATTAAGAAATTTATAGTATGTTTCATTAACATACTTTAGTGGTCCTTCGATAGTTAATTGTATAAAATCAGTGATTCGTCGTGATAATACCCGGCGTGCTTGCTATGAGAGCACATGGTGTCGGTGGCGGATACCTATGGTGAAGTAGGTAAAACACAGGTTCGTGGAGCATTCATCCTATGCATGGTGCCCAAGAAGTTGCTGGAAGCCTACGTAAGTTCCCAAATCTATATTTGTGGACGAATTTCATACTTTCTTCGTTGGAATTTTTTCGATTGGAGTGAAGTTGGATGGGAGTGTGACGTCACGATCAACGCATAGAGCAGCCATTTGCATTTTGTTCGCCGCATCAAGGAACAACTTCAGCACGTAACGTCAGTCAACTCAAGTGTGACAATCTGTGGTGACAATCATCTGTCACTTGCACTTGACACCTCCCGGCTGTCATCCTATAGCTTCGGACTATACTATTGTCGTGTTTGAATATTTTCACGTGAACATTATAAAATGGAGACGGAAATTAAACGTCTTAGGATAAAAAGGCGACAACTTAAAGCAGTAATTACAAGGATCGAGTCTTTTATAAAAGACCCAGTTGCGCTAGCTGCTGCTAGCAAGGACATGTTGCAGGCAAGGAAGGAGAAGCTTGTAAGTACATTGAAACAATACGAAGAAGTATCCTTAGATATATTGTCAATTGATGAGAAAGACGGTGAAAACATAGCAGATATTGAGGAAAAGTATTTTCAAATATTGTCAAAATTGAACGAAACCCTAAGTTTATTAAAAAACGGTGAAAGTTTAGCGAGTGTTAGCATTTCTAATTCTAAATTACCAAATATTGATATATGTAGCTTTGATGGAAAAGACTTTACAAAATTTAAATCTTTCATGGACTTATTTTTGGCAGTAATAGATAAAAATCAATCTCTTTCCAATGTTCAAAAATTATTTTATTTAAGAAAATATGTTACTGACGATGCTCTTTCTTTAATTATTAACTTACCAATTGAAAATGAATCATATCCTGTTGCCTTAGAATTGTTAAATAAGCGTTATGACAACAGACCACGTTTAGTGTCTAATCATATTAACATTTTGCTAGACTTACCTCAAATGCAAAGAGGAACTGCAGTTATACTTAGGTCATTCATATCTGATATAAGACAACAATTGTATGCACTTAAAAATTTAAATATGCCCACCGATAGTTGGGATATGCTGTTAATATCAATATTAAGTCGCAAATTAGATTCATACACCAATAGGGCTTATCATCTAGATAAGGTGGACTTTGATCAAATGCCTACTATTGATGGATTTCTGACTTTTTTGGAAAAGCGTGCTATGGCGCTTGAGGATAGCCCCACATTAAAGGGTGCACCTTGCTATGAAGGTCCTCGTTTTAAACAGAGTCCTAAGGCAATAAACACCGTTATCAAAAAAGCTTGTTTATTTTGTAACAGTATGGATCATCCTATATTTTTATGTCCTAAATTTAAAATGAGTACCATAAATGAGCGACTCAATTTTGTCAATTTAAATAAACTTTGTAAAATATGCCTACGTGAGCACAGCGACAAATGTAAGTTTAATTTTAAATGTAAAACTTGTAAACATGCACACAATTCACTCTTACATGAAGAGAAAAAAGATATTGTAACTTTGCACTCTAACAGACTGTTATTCAATAATGTAACTTCTGTTTTGTTACCTACTATACAGGTAAAGATATTTAATAAGTATGGACAAGAATTTTATGTTAAGGCCCTACTAGATAGTGGCAGTCAAGCTTCAATTATAAAAAGGTCTCTTGTTGAACAGTTATACTTAAGTCCTATTTCTCAAAAATGTAATATCATAGGTGTAGGCAACAAAAATAATCAGGTCAGTCAAATTGTAAATGTCACATTAAGCTCACTAATTCATAATACTCAATTTCAGGTAAAATGTCATGTAGTGGATTCCATAACCACAAAATTGCCTCAAAATTATTTTGATTTAAGTAGCTTGGAGATACCCAAGAGTGTTAAATTAGCTGATGTCAATTTTAATGTCCCTTCTGAAATTTCCTTATTACTCGGGGCAGATTTGTACTTTAAGACCTTATTACATGGTCACATTTTCTTAAATAATGGATTGGTGTTACAGAATACTCTATTTGGATACATAGTAGGTGGCTCAATGGCATGTAATAATATAAACAATGACACTACTTTAGTTATTAACCATGCTGTAGAAAATGAAGATAGGTTGAGTGACATAATGGAGAAGTTTTGGTTGTCTGAAAAAGTCCCTGAGGTGAGTAATAAAGTAAATTGTGAATTTCAAAAGACTGAACGTATCTTCAAAGATACTATGAGTTTAAAAAATTGCAGATTTTATGTAGATTTACCGCTAAAGAGCTCGTTAAATAAGTTGCATATTGGAGATACTTTTACAGCTGCACTTCAGAGATTTTATTCATTAGAAAAGATGTTTCAAGCTCATCCTAGTTATTTTAACCAATATAAATGTTTTATTGACGAGTACATATCTCTGGGACATGCTAAAATAGTAGATATAAATGATTATGATGTTTATAATGACCCTGTTTATTTTCTTGCTCATCATGCAGTGCACAATGAGCATAGCAAGACAACCAAATTGCGGGTTGTGTTCAACGGGAGCCTGAAATCACAATGTAAAATATCACTTAATAATGTCATGTTAAATGGACCAATAGTTCAAAGTGAGTTATTTGATATATTAGTATTATTTAGAACTTATCGCTATACATTGATGTGTGATATTGAAAAAATGTTTAGGCAGATTTTCATTAATTCTATTCACACGCCTCTGCAAAATATTTTGTGGCGAGATAATCCACAGAAACCTATAATTTGTTTACAGTTGCAAACAGTTACCTATGGTTTGAAATCATCTACATACTTAGCTACAAGGTGTTTGTTGGAGCTTGCTTATATCTATAAAGACAGGTTTCCACTAGCTGCAGATGCTATAATTAGAAATACTTATGTAGATGATATAATATGTGGCGCTGACAACATAGATCAGCTTTGGAATCTGAAACAAGAGCTTTTACAATTATTAAGCCTTGGCAGTTTTACATTACATAAATGGTGTTCAAATAATTGGTGTACACAAATTTTAGAAGATATACCATCAAATAAGAGGTATTTTGAGCAAATTGATATTAATAAAGACAACATAATTAAAACTTTAGGATTAAAATATAACATACTTACCGATTCCTTCATATTTTCATGTCCAGCGCAAGATTTAAAGTTACTTAAAACTAAAAGGGAAATTTTAAGTTTTATAGGTAAAATGTATGATCCTTTGGGACTTATTGGCCCTATAATAGTTACAGCTAAATTGTTTATGCAAAGTTTATGGAGTTTAAAAATAAATTGGGATGAGGTTATACCCTCAAGCCTGCTAGATAAGTGGTATAAATTTGTAGAAAGTTTAGAGAAGATGAATCCCATCAATACTCAGCGTGGTATTGTTTTTGGTGATACTAATAATGTAGAGCTGCTCGGTTACTGTGATGCTTCATTTGATGCAATAGCATGCTGTCTTTATTTAAGAGTTTTTCATAGAGATGGTAGAGTTAGTGTAGACTTACTGTGTTCTAAGTCTCGAGTAGCACCTTTAAAGAAAACACTCACAATTCCAAATTTAGAACTAAATAGTGCTCTTCTTCTCTCTCAATTAACACACAAAGTAAATAATACACTTCAGGCGCGTTTTCCTTTAAGAACGATTTTGCATTCAGATTCACAGATAGTTTTAGCTTGGTTAGGTAACAAGAACATAAAGAAAAATACTTATGTTTCAAAAAGGGTAAGAGAAATCATAGATTTAACTAAAGATTTTACCTGGACCTATGTCAAAGGTAAAGACAACCCTGCAGATTTGTTGTCGCGGGGAACTGCTCCACATAAATTGGAGGAGAGCTACATGTGGTTTCATGGACCACAGTACTTGTCTGATAAATACTATGAACATATTATGTATGATTATAAATCTTATGTAGTGACGGATAGTATGCAGTGTGATACCTTTATAAATAGCGATAAATCAATTCAAAAGTTTTGTAATGTAGGACAGTTAGATTTAAGTGAAGATATATTCTATAGGTATTCAAATTTTTATAAGTTAAGAAGAATTGTTGCACTTATTTTAAGATTTAAAAACAACACACAGAATCCTAAAAATAAATTATGTGGTGCAATAACACCTAAAGAATTATGCACTTCTCAAGTTGTGATTTTTCGACATATACAGCAAATACATTTTCATAATGAAATAAAATCACTTACATTAAATAAACCTGTAAAATCAAACTTAAGTAGTTTACACATTTTTCTTGATCATCAACAATTAATAAGAGTAGGAGGACGTTTAGATAATACACCAAACATTTCATATGATAAAAAGCATCCAATAGTTTTACCCAAGTCAGACCATGTTACACATATTCTTATAAATTCTGAACATTTAAGGCTATTACATGCTGGTGCTAAGTTAGTTCTCAGTTCATTATCGCAGGCATATTGGATAGTAGGTGGTATTCGTGAAGTCAAAAAGGTACTCCATAGGTGTATTAGATGCTTTCAAATCAAGGCTGCAACTGCTAAACAGCTTATGGGTTCCTTACCTGCAGAGAGAACTACTCCCGCTCGACCTTTTGAGGTAACCGGTGTTGACTTTTGTGGTCCATTTGAAATGAAAATAGCTAGAATTCGTAAACCATTAATTACAAAATCATATATTGCCTTATTTGTTTGCTTTTCTACTAAAGCAATACACTTAGAATTAGTCAGTGACCTCACAACTGAAACCTTTTTAGCATGTCTTCGAAGATTTATATCTAGACGAGGTGTACCTAATAGAATTTATTGTGATAATGCAAAGACATTTAAGGGTGCTTCCAATTATTTAACTGAACTGTATAATCTTTTAGCGTCAAAACATAATATGGACTCTGTACATCATTTTTGCTCTGATAAATTAATTAATTTTAAGTTCATACCTAGTTATGCCCCAGAGTTTGGTGGTTTATGGGAAGCTGGGGTAAAAAGCGTAAAGTATCATTTAAAAAGGGTTGTGGGTTGTGCCTGTTTAACTTTTGAAGAGCTTTATACTATTACAACTCAAATAGAAGCCATATTAAATTCTAGGCCCTTGCTCCCTATGAGTAGCGATATATCTGACTTAACATATTTAACTCCGGGACATTTCCTAATTGGGGCTCCTCTCACTAGTATACCAGAACCGAACCTTTCAGATATTAATATAAATAAACTTAAGTTTTGGCAAATTTGTACTAAAATTAAACAAGAATTTTGGAAATTGTGGAGCAATGACTATTTAACTCAACTACAAAATAGACCCAAGTGGAAATATAATTATGATAATTTAAAGGAGGGTGACTTAGTCATTGTGAAGCAGGTTAATGTGCCATCATTATATTGGCCCATGGGGCGCATTGTTAAAACATTTCCTGGCTCTGACCATAAGGTTAGAGTAGCTGAAGTAAGGATGGCAAATGGTAAAACCTATGTTCGCTCTTATCAAAAATTATGTCCGCTTCCTTTAGTTAACTAGTAATTTTTAAGTTTTCTTATATCTTTAGAATGGTATAGTATTGTTAACATAATTTAGTTTCAATTTAAGGTTGCATTAGGTTTAGGATGTAAGATTGTTTAATGTTATATTCTCATACTAGTATAGTTTTGTTTTTTGTCAAGCTTGCCCCGCCAACTATGTTCAGTACATGAACATAAATTGTAAAATTATAGTGGAAAAATAGTTCATTACAGATAAAATATTGATATAATTTAACTTTTCATAGATAATAAAATTAAGTCTAAAAATTGTAATAATGGCAATAATCTATTTTTAATTGTTAAAGTTTTGTGTATGGCAATTCTTCCCTTCTCACTTCAACGGCCATAGCGTTAACATATATAAAAATTGTGTGCATAAAATTAGCTAAAATAATATTTAATAAAGTTATTAAGAAATTTATAGTATGTTTCATTAACAACGTCAATTGTCTACAAATTATCGACTTAATGGGCGATAGAAGAATCGTTTAATTCGTCGTTAGGCAGTTAGCCCGCAGACGGTGAGGAAATTACTTACTATTTTCTTGCTCATGGAAATTCCAATAGTTATACACTCCATGTAAATAAAAGAGATGTTTCAACTAGTTTATCGTTGGACATTCACACTGCTGGCTGGCGAGGAATCGTTTCACTGCTCGTAGTTTGTCTTTAATCGACAAAACATATGATAAAACATAAAAGTACTACTCGCTCACCACTGTGAAACCCTAAAACTCGCTTATAATCGAGCTTGCTAGCTTGTTTCCACATTCTAGCCCTACTTATCACACGTCCATCGTTGTCGGTTGAACAACTGCCTAATTATAGTGTAACATTACAAAACAATCATTTTAATCAACGATTGTAGACAATTGACGTGCCCCACGGTTTTATTTTAGTCTAGTCTATGCATATGTTTATAATTCCCACGACTGTATCTATTTTATTATTTTTTGGTTTTTAGTACATTTATCTTAAACATTGCAATGTATGTTTAACATAAAACCGTTTAACTTAAAAAGTTTTTTTACCTATTTTTTTCTTCATCTTTCTCGTTCTGCATTTAAACTTTCTTAATCAAAATATTGATGTTGTCAATTAAAACTTTTAATGTTGTTATAGTCTTGATCTTTAATTTTTACATTCTCAGAATTCGTTTTCTGGTTTATCCTTTCATTCGTCATCCATCTATTCTTCATTTAATTGATCTTCATTTAAGCCTTCTTCATTATCTATAAATATCAGGTTTTTAATTTTGTTGCAGTTTAAAGGCAAAGCACGGGATAGGATGAACACATTCATCTGTATACCACTGATGTAGGCTTCTCTAATTGTTGTGTAAAGTCTTTAACTACCAAAATTCTTTTTCGTGACATACTTCAAGCTACATTAAATAAATAAATAATTAAACATCATATAACATACACACACGGTCGTCTGTTCCTATGGTAAGCAACTTAATGCTTGTGTTACAGGTAACAGCCGACTGTTATAACTATAGTCTTTTTGATAAATACGCATAGAAATAATACATATATAAATACAAATATTACACCCAGACTCAAGCGGGAATCGAACCCGCAACCCGCGGAACAGAAAGCAGGGCCACCACAACTTGCGCCAACTGGGTACTCAAAATTCTTATGCTATTTGAATTATAAACATTAAAACCTTAGTTCAGCAGGGCAGATAACTCTAACCCAACGAGTCATATTATCTTCTGGTAACAGCACCGATTCATATTTTATCCAGAAAATCGAAATTACATTTCATCAGACAAATACTGGCAGCATTCTTGTTATCATTTCACGCAGACTTGATTCATGTTACAACTATTCAAATTGCATCAAAATATGTATAGGGCTAGTAAGCCTTGTATCAGGAACAATTTTGTATCATACTATAATTTTTATCTGAAATAAATGTAAATAATTATTATTAATGTCTTCAGAAATGTATTTTGTTTTGCTCAAAATATGAAGCAGCCCGACTGGGGTAGTACCTTGACCTTACAGAAGACCACAGCTAAATAATACTATTATCAAGTAGTATTGTGTTCCTGTTGGTGAGTAAGGTGACCAGAGCTTCAGGGGTGGATTGGGGATGGGTTCGGCAACGCGCTTGCGATGCTTCTGGTGTTGCAGACGTCTATAAGCTACGGTAATCGCCTACAATCAGGTGAGCCGTACGATTGTTTGCCGACCTAGTTATATTATAAAGAAAAAAAATGTATTTTAATACAAATATACAAAAACACGCCGGTTCACGATTTTATTAAACATGTTTTAAATTATCGAAAAAGCTTTTTATATTTCGTTTCGTTTTATTTATTCGATAACTGATTTAATTAAACAAATTTATGCTGAATTTATAAACCAATGATTCCAGTATATTTTGAATTTGTCCATTGAGTTTTATGAAATGATTTTAAAGTATAAAACAATACATTAATACTTATATATTCGTAGACTTTAATTCGAATCTGCATAATTAATCATCACAATGTTATTATTATAGTTGACTTTTTTAAAATCACAGAAGACTGCTGCTGCACTGAATGAACTCTTTCAGTGCAGCAGTGTTGTGTTCTTGTTTTTGAGTAAGGTGACCAGAGCTCTTGGGGGGATTGGGGAAAGGGTGGGCAACGCGCTTGCAATGCTTGTAGTTTCGCAGGCGTCTATAGTTACCTACGGTAATCGCTTACCATCAAGTGAGCCGGAAGCTTGTTTGTTGACCATGTTGAACAAAAAACAAAAAAGTGTGTGTGTACTGTGTACTTAAGTACGCACGTAAGAACTACTTCATTGACTAGCTAACTTCACGTTGCTAACTTCTTTTTCTTTGAAATGAAATGAAATGAAATGAAATGAAATGAAATGAAAACATTTATTTCGTCATAAGGTGATCCTCACACTTAACGAAAGTAAAAAAAGAAAAATACAATTGTCATTTACAAAAAAAAAAACTAAACAATAATAAAAAAGTTAAGGCAGTAAAATATCAATAAAATAAGAATATATACTTTAACATTAACATTGGGTACATTACAAACTTACGTAACGTACCCAGTGTTATAAGCAACCTTAACTTAGTCAAAATTTATTTATTTTGACTAAGTTATGTTACGTTACTTTGACTAGCTAAGTTCAGAGTGTCGGTTTTTAGTGACTGTGCGCGCACCGTAAAAATTTAGTCTCATCATTTTTCCCTAACGCGCCAAAAGAAGAATAACTTCAAAAAGTAACTATTAAATTCTATACGTCATGTCTTAAAACTTAAAAGACACCTTTGTCTTAACAGTAGTATGACGCGCCACTGAAAAAAAAAAGTTTGATTCTAAAAATAAAATTGATATTTTATCTCAATTTTACGTATTTGACCAGGATTTCTTTGTCTGTTTGCCAATTACCGAGACCTTTCTTAAATAAGGGAAATCAAGCGACCGCGTCGTTGGAATAACAGCCTTATTTATATGTGCATAAAGTAGAATTTCTTCACGTTATAATTCAACATCTGGTAAGAAATATGAAAGAGAATCGTATTTTTACCACGATCACTGTTAACGAGCGTACCTTTGTTTTTTCTCTTTGAAAACATTATGTTCGCTATTCGGTTTTGTTTTTATGTAAATATACGTTGTTCTTTGATAAGTCTTTTAATTCTAGTTGATTCATATTTTGTTCAATTTTTTCGAAACATAACAATAATTTCATATTGAAATATTATTATACTTAATTGACGCCGCGATTGGCGGTTGCGGGTTCGATCCCCGCATACGACAACATTTGTATTGGCCATACAGATGTTTGCCGTGGTCTGGGTGTTTGTGCAGTCCTTGTGGGTCACCCCATCGTGCCTCGGAGAGCACGTCAAGCCTTCGGTGCTAACCCGCATTGGAGCAGCGTGGTGGATTAAGCTCTGATCCTTCTCTTACATGGGGAAAGAGGCCTGTGCCCAATAGTGTGTTAACAGCAGAAAAATATCTGTCTTAAAAATCGGAAGCAGCTTTACTGGGATAGTACCTTCACCGTATATATAATTACTGCTCTCAAGTGGTATTGCTTTTAGGTAGTTAGATTTCTTAGACTAGAAAGTCTTGCAGACATTTTTAAGCTATGGTAATCACTTACCATTAGGTGAACCGTATATTTGATGACCGACCTAGTTTTTCTAATTGTATTGTGTCTGTAGAGGCAATAGCATCTGCTTAGCAATAAGTTGACCTTACGCTTGACTACCAAGCTAGTGGCATGTAAAAGAATTTTTTTATACAACTAGGTCGGCAAACATGCGTATGATGGTCCATGACTTAGTAGATTCTGTTCAGTGATGTGTGGTGAACGAAAAGGGTTGCAAATAGTATTTATAACAGTACGTTTGTTCATCACCTCAGTTCTATGAGCAAAATTAAACCCATTGTGTCTCTAGCACAATATCACTAAGTACAAAGAAAATATTGTGTTTATTATCTTTTCTCGATTCAATATTCAAAATGAACTCAAGAACGTTTCTTCGATATTAAATCTATTCTTTGTTCTCGAATATTCGATTCGATCGTAACCGTGGAACTCTCTGGAAATTTTGCTGAATTCATTCGATAGATTGGGTAGATATTTGATCTGCTTTCGTACGGCGATAACGTTAAAGTGTCCATCGAGTTTGTGGATTCGGTTCCCGATTCTGTGATATTATTTCAATTCGGTTTGTATATTGATTTTAATTTAATTTTCGTTTTAATTGTAGCAATTTGTACTCGCTTGTTGTCAACATTTTTATTGAATACTAGCTGACCCGGCGAACTTCGCACCGCCTAACAGTCGATTGGTATTAAAGTTCAAATTGACTTTTAAGTATTATTACGAATCTTTTGTATGGGAATATAGAAAATTGTTGTTTTTAGACTTTATCAGGGAATTTTTTAAATTTTTCTCTCCGTAAGAACCATCCCAGTACTTCAAGGAATATTATAAAAAAAGAATTAGCAAAATCGGTTCAGCCACTCTCGAGATTTTCGCTTAGCAACACATTCAGCGATTCATTTTTATATATATATATAGAGATTATTTTGCGGTAATACATAATGACTATTTATTTATTTATTTATTAACTCTTTTTGCACACCAATACACAAAAGAACAATACATAGAATTTATAACAATCAACTTGCATCAGTTGCAACAGGCGGCCTTATCGCTAATGGTAATGACCACTCTTTTGTTAGTCATGATTATAAAGATAGTATAAGTTAATGTTTTGTAATGGATCTATACTGATATTATAAACCTGAAAAGTTTGTTTGTCTGTTTATACCCGTTAATCTAAGGAACTACAGTTACTGGTTCGAAGTCTAAGCAAGGCTTATAGGCTATTTTTTTATCTCAAACTAACGCGGGTGAAACCGCGGGGCACAGCTTGTAGTATTGTTATACTCGTAAAGAAACTACATCTATTATCCCCACTAGCTATTAATATTATCATTGCGAAATTTTTCAAAAATGAGGTTATATTTGCTTAAGTTTTGCGCAAACCAGAACAACGCATACATACTGTTCTCGATCATTCATACACGGAAAAAAATCATGCAAAATCATAAAGACATAGCTTACAATAAACCCACGCTTATTTTCTTTACACATTATTTATTTAACTTCGCAAAAATTTTCAAGAGAAAATATTTTTGTTTATTTTCACTCATTCCATTCACATTTTCGTTATTAGAGATTTATTAGAATATCCAAATAAAAGATTTTCACTTTTATCCTGAATAAATTTACGAGGAAAAGGAATCTGTTTTTTTGTTCCTTCAACAGATCAGCAGAAATCCTATTATGCGGTTAATAAAGGTCCAGAGTGCCATAAATTAGCATTAAAGGGAAATCATTTGATGCCCGGCCGCGATCGGACTGCGTATTTTTGTCCGCTATTTTCTGGTCACCGTTGCCCATTTTCAAATGTTTCGCGTCTGTTTACTGTTTCTGTAAATAGCACGTTTTATATTATGTAAACGTTTCCATTGTTCGTTTATTTTCGTTTCCGCGCCGCGTTGGCGCAGCGGTCACAGCACTGGATTGCGATTGGCTGTTGCGAGGGCGGTTGCGGGTTTGATGAGACACGACAACATTTTTATTGGCCATACAGATGTTTGCCGTGGTCTGGGTGTTTGTGCAGTCCTTGTGGGTTTCCCCACCGTGCCTCGGAGAGCACGTTAAGCCGTCGGTCCCGGTTGTTATCATGTACACCTGATAGCGATCGTTACTCATAGTAGGAATATATCCGCCAACCTGCATTGAAGCAGCGTGGATGATTAATGAAAAAGAGGCCTATGCCCAGCAGTGGGTTTGTTACAAACTGAATACGTAAAGAGTTTTCAAGTAACAAAGTCTTACGTACTCCAAGGCACGGTAGGAAGAACTAAACGTCAGTCACATATACTGAGCCTGTGAGATTTGGCGACGATGTAACTTTTATCAACACTACACCTTCACACTTCACTTCACACCACAAGTATCTTCCAATTTTATATTAAACCCTGGCATTGGTATGTAAATGTATCTCTAAATTATAACAAGCTTTAAATTGTATTTTAACGTATCTCAGACTTACCTAATTTACGAAAATTATAAAGATAAACATATTTTAAGCGAATACTAAAACTAAACATGACTAGCGTAATATTAAATAAATTTCGAAGTGAGGAAATTATAAAACTTAAATGTTGATCTGCAGGCCGGAGTACAAACATGCAGTAATTCCTCAAGTTTCCACTGTACAACATCAAGTATTCATAAAGTTTCACTTTAAAATTTCAGATGTTACTATCTCGAGTATGGGATACAAACTGTGGCTTTGTGTTTAACTAGCCTCATTAAAAGGGGACTATGTTTGATGTTGGAACATGAATAATGCCGGAGTTTGAGGCATTCTCCAGGGATTTTATAATTCTTTCTCTGTGTGTGCTTTGCACTCCTCATTCTCATATGTTATGTTTTACATTCTATTTAGTTTTTCATGCAGTTATATGTTATTTTATTTATGTAATTAATACATTTATTTACTTATTGTATAATAAAATGTCATTCCCCAGTAGAGTTTTAATTGGTAAGTAGGTAAGACTGTGTAGGTAAGGTTTAAGTTTTTATTGGGTTTAACGATTTTGATGATTTTTACTTTAATCGACAGCTAATGATTGTCATGTAGTCTCATTTAAATTTGATTGAAATCTGATTAGTATTTTTTGAGTAATATTCGATAACATTATTAACTGAGGTAGGGCACAGCAGGAAATTTTATGCTCAAAAAATGGAGCAGCCCAACTGGGGTAGTACCTTGACCTTACAGAAGACCACAGCTTGCTCCTGTTGGTGAGTGAGGTGACCAGAGCTCCTGGGGGAATTGGGGATAAGGTCGGTAACGCGCTTGCGATACTTCTGGTGTTACAGGCGTCTATAGGCTACGGTAATTGCTTACCATCAGGTGAGTCGTACGCTTGTTAGCCAACTTAGTGATATAAAAAAAAAAACACGTATTTACTTGACTGTTTATTGTGATATATCTCATAGCTTTTTACTGGGTGCACCAATTTTGATGTTTCTTTTTTAAATCAAAAGCTAGTACTTAGCATGTGGTCCCATTTAAATATTTCTATCTTAGAGGTTTGTCATTAAATTGAGTTACATAATTTTATTTACTTACAAATAATTCAAACAAATAATTTGACATACAAGCGAGGTCTAACAGCGATACTTTGCTATGGGTAAATGTTTTGTTGCGTCTTATGTCATTTCTTGTTTGTAATTTTCTGTGTTAAAAGTAATATAATATATTACGATTCAGCCTGTAATATCCCACTGTTGGTCATAGGCCTCTTCGCCATGTAGGAGAATGTTCGGAGCTTAATCCACCACGCTGCTCCAATGCGGTTTGGCGGATATATACCCTATATACACTATATAATATATACACATAATATATCATTCATCATCATCATCATTTCAGCCTATCGCAGTCCACTGCTGGACATAGGCCTCCACAAGTTCGGCCAATAATGGCGTGAACTCATGTGTTTTACCCATAGTCACCACGCTGGGCAGGCGGGTTGGTGACCGCAGGGCTGGCATTGTCGCACCGAAGACGCTACTGCCCGTCTTCGGCCTGTGTACTTCAAAGCCAGCAGTTGGATGGTTATCCCGCCATCGGTCGGCCTTTTAAGTTCCAAGGTGGTAGTGAAAATATGTTATCCCTTAGTCGCCTCTTACGACACCCACGGGAAGAGAGGGGGAGGCTAAATTCTTTGCCGTAGCCACACAGCAAAACATTATTGCACAACTAATATTTTCTATGATTCACAAAAATATCCAACCCGCAACCCGCATTGGAGCAGCGTGGTGGATTAAGCTCCGATCCTTCTCCTATATGGAGAAGAGGCCTATGCCCAACAGTGGGATATTAGAGGCTGAATCGTGATCGTGATCGTGATCACAAAAATATTTAATATTGTGAGTATTTACAATTTATTTTATAATAACTATATATAAATATAATATATATATAATATATACACAGTATTCATTATATTCACACACAGTTCGAAATATACTCGCAGTAGGTTAAAACCAAACTACAAAAAAACTCCCATTACAGAGGTCTCAGAACTGCCATTACTTAAAAATCGTGTCTGTAAGTCCATTGTTATTCCACGCGCCTTCCATCGACTCACCATCAAAAGAAATACGAATTTACTCGAGCCCTTTATTTTATTGTAAATCTGTGACCACACTGCCGACGAGCCCTTTTAGGGCGGAATTGAAAATGTTACAGTGACACTAAACGCTGGGGTGACGCTTTAAGACCGCGGTGAAACTTCGCTTTCAAGTTACTACTTAATGTTTTTTGGGTGATACTTGATTGAAATTTTGTTTGTTTTACTATTTATATATTGTTGACTTATTGATTTTTAAGGCTACACTTATATTACGAAATTGATGTATTTTTTAACCGACTTCCAAAAAAGGAGGAGGTTTTCAATTCGACTGTATTTTTTTTAAATGTATGTTAGCTCAGAACTTTTGACTGGGTGGACCGATTTCGATCAATTTTCGTCGTCGTTATACCGCATAACTTTTTACTCGGTGTACCGATTTTTATGATTCTTATTTTAATAGAAAGCTAATACTTGTCATGTAGTCTAATTTAAATTAGATCGAGAACTGATTACAACTTTTTGAGTAATCTTTGATAGCGCTTATTTACTTGACAATTTTTTCGTCTTATTACGTTGTATTACTTGTCAATGGAATTGAAGTATGTTTTTTTTCACACACAGCAAACACAATTATTCTCTCATGATTTTCTTGAAGTGAAACTTTTTGAGAACTTATTTGAAACTCGATGAAACTAAAATACTTCACGATAAAGAAACAAACGCATAAATACTGTAATAAGAATGAGAATTCATATAAGTTAAGATGAGATGTAGTACATTACTGCTTTTTTATCACAAACGCACACACCGTAACCATACATAGCGTTGTCTGTACTTGTATGAGAAGCTTATCGTATATACGTCATATTATTTGAAGATTCTGTAAGTATATCAACTATTGATAAAAAATTTCAGATCATAACGTCTTTCGTACGAAGTTTTAATATGTGTATCGATTAGTTCATCTAACGCCAGCCATAAATCACCCGATACGATGTCTCTCAAACTAAGTTTATTTCATTACACTTATATGTATATTGTGTCATCACACATCATATATAACACGAGTCATCTATCATGGTTTCAGTCTTTGGGTCTCGATATTCGTCATAGTAAAGTTTTCTCTTAACTCTTAATAGTTCTGAGATGATGGTTTATAGATATTTTTCTATTTAAGAAAAGTGAACCGACTAATCTTCAAAACAAAAATGTTTTGAAGATTGGTCTGATTGGAAAATTAGATGGAGACCGGATGAGAATTGCTGAGCGTCGAGATATTTGGCTCAAACTTAAGAAGACGTTTATCCAGCAGTAGACTGCGATAGGCAGATCTGATGTCTTATTGTTTATGGCTGAACATGTTAGTTGTATAAAACTTATAGTTGCAAGGTGACGTTACAAATAAATTCCTCAAATGAAAAATGGTATTCTTTTTTTTTTTTCGATTTAAGTATAAAATAACAAGTACTACCCAAATCTAAGACTCATATTGTAGGTACTCTATTCTGATAAATGATTAACCCAAAATTATATTCAAGAAAATCGAAATACAGCTGTCTGAAAATCAGTTTCTCTATTAACACAATTTAAACATCAAAAATATCTGTAAATTCGAAGACAAATATAGCTTAAAATGAATTAAAAGATAAAAAAGAAAACTTAAATCGTTAGGAAAACCGCAGGACCACAAAGAACAATACGCTGCCCCAATTTGTCGCTCCAACTCTGCCCGTGGTTTCTTTATGAAAAAATCTGAGTAGATTTTTTTTTGCGGACGGAGCACATTCTTTGATGGAGCTCGCTGCTCGTTTTGAGCTACGTCAACTACAGATAAGCTGCATTTTAATAGCCTTTTTAAGCTGAGTATAAACAGTTTAAGTTTTCGGTATAAATATTTTTTGAAACAAAAATTTTATCTTAGTTAAATTTCATCGTTTAAAATTTTTATCGTCATAGAATTTTTAGTTCGGTTTCTTTTAAAATCACTACATTATTATTATAAAACAAATTCTCTTCCCGCTGTCTGTCTGTATACGAGTATATGCTTAGATCTTTAAAACTACGCAACGGATTTTGATGCGGTTTTCTTTAGTAAATAGAGTGATTCCAGAGGAAGGTTTATATTATGTATTATACATGCATAATATAGTAGAGGAACACTGATAGTTTTAGAAGTTTTCTAATGTGATGTCGTAAATAAACACATTTTTTGCGCTTAGATTGCAAATATTTATTTTATATTTTATATTTAGTATCAGCATTGCACCCGTGCGAAGCCGGAGCGGGTCGTTAGTGTTGTCATAAAACGATCGTAAGGTAACTTGTTTTGTCCTGTTCACGACATTTTTATCGCGATTTTTATAGCGATTACGCTAGCTTTGCTGTCCATACCCCCAATCCTCCTCAGAAACTCTGGTCACCATACTCACTACAGGAATACAATACTGCTTGAAAACAGTATTATGTATCTGTGATATTCTGTAAGATCGAGGTACTTCCCCAATCGGGCTACTCAAGATTTTGAGCTGGGTATTTCCTGATGTGCCCTACCTGAGTTAATTATTATGTCGCTTCAGACTGTAATATCCCACTGCCGGGCGTAGGCCTCAGTCTTTCCCCATGTAGAAGAAGTATCAGAACTTAATAAACCACGTTGCTCCAATGCGGGTTGGTGGATAGTTAATTAATAATATAATAATATTTGCAATTTAAAATAATATTTACAGGGATTAAAAAGAAAAATGTAGGTAAGTTTTAAAGGTTCAGAATTTTTTGTCTTTTACATTAAAAAAAAAAACAAAATTCGCGGCTCAGACCTTCTTATACCAAACTAGAAGTATTTTGTATACTCGCACTCAATTTTGATGTTATTCATATCGCTTATAGACATTTAACCTTTTAAATTTTGTTTTTCCTTATGAACACTAAAGAGTAACCGATGAACTGATACTGATTCAAATACCAGTCAATTTGCCTAATTGCAGCAATTTAGCATTAATTCCAGCATTCTGCAACTGGTCTCCTTTTTTATCCAGCTCAATGGACATTTGTGAATTGTGGATTAAAAAACCTTAATTGAGATCGATAAAAGAAACTCTTTAACGAGCATTGCTAACTGATTTTTCTGCCAAAATTAGGAGTGATTCTGCGAACAACATCTGGTTAAGTAAAGTAGGGTAGACGTGATAAGACAATATTATTCAGAGCGAGGAGTCATCGCTAGTAACGTAACCGAGTTAGAAGTTACCGAGACATGTATATTCAGTACCGCATAAAACGTAAAGTGAATCACGGAAGTCGGTAAAACTTATACGAGATAAAGTTTAATGGTCCTTGAACCGCCTTCACCCCGCCTTATCTTAACGGAGCTTTGCGTTCCGAAAAATAAAAATTCAGTTTTCGTCATGTTCCACTTGTAGCCGGGAAATTTTCATGTACCTA
Source organism: Melitaea athalia (assembly GCA_905220545.2). NCBI lineage: Eukaryota > Metazoa > Arthropoda > Insecta > Lepidoptera > Nymphalidae > Melitaea > Melitaea athalia. The sequence continues at coordinate 12,868,712 of HG992203.1, forward strand.
TAATTTTTTTTTGATATGAAAATGATTTAGGCGCACGAGGGGTAAAATTTGAGCGACCGGTAACGCGGCAACGCGTCACGTGGTCAGTACATGGATGGGCGACCGCCTGGGAACGCCGCGTGATTTTTTTTTTTTTGTACTTTAAATTTTTTTTTTTTTTAATCAGTTTGCCAAAGAAGTTTCACTTTTGACATGTGTACTTTGTAACGCACGCAATTTTTTGTTACATTTCCTGTTATACAAACATATTGATGCAGCTAAGTAACAATTATTCTCCTTCATATGGGATGAGCAGGTATTTCTATTTCGTTTGTATATTTTTTTCTGTCACAAAGGTGGTAAACAAGTGTCTGTCTAAAAGTATAGTCTAATGGTAAGCAGTTATCGTAGATCAGGATGCCGTCATACCAGAAGCATTGCTAGCGCATTGCTGACTTTTGCCCCGACCTTCGACAGGAGCTGTAGCTACCTTAACACAGGAAAACAACACTACTCGAAAGTAGTATTAGGCCGTATTTTCTGTAAGTTTGAGGTGCTACCCTAGGCGAGGATTGGTCCAAATTTTAAGCAAAAAATTTCCTGCTATGGTATAATTGGTATACCTCATATCAAAAACGTGACAAAACGAAGTTAACTTTATATAAGTTAGTGTATAATTACTCTAACTATCAACAGGTCAAATATTTCACCCTAACGACCTTTTATAATTTTGGAGTACAAATAGTGGATAATGAATAACAATTATATTCAATACTGAAGTTGTTACGATTTTTTTACTAGAAATTAAATATTCAGAAACAGTGCAGTGGGGACACTAACAAAATCAAAAACTCATACATACCAGAAATTAATATTACTGCTTTAAAACGAACCCATGGCTAATAGTGTTAATAAAACTTAAACTCCACTATACCAAAAGAGTTGTCCATTTTAACTATACATTATATCTCAGCATATCTCGCAAAACTCAACAAGTTTCCACGTTAAAGTCTAATTAACCTTAAATGAAACTTCTCTTCGATGTGCAGATAGCTCGAGGTGAAAAATAAGTTTAATAAAATCTTGGCTACATTAAGATTGTGTAGCGATAACACTTTTGTATAAACCGCCTCAGAACGGAAATAGTTATTTTCATATTACGTCTCAGAAATTTTTTACGTTTATTTAAAAAGAAAAATATCTGTTCAGATTAAAATATTCTAAATATTTTTACGTTATCTAAAAACGAAGCACATTTGAAGCAAGTAAAACCCATGAGTCTAACTGAGGTAGTTTAATTATTAAAAAAATTAAATTAAATACCAATAATAGTATGCCACAGATTAAAAACTCAGTGAGCACTTTCTGCGTGGAGAGGACTAATTAAAATATTGATGTAACATAGGAAAGTTTCGAATAACTTTGTAACGTTAGGACATCTGACACCTCAGTCCTCCCGTGACCGTGGTTGCTGGAAAGTATCCGAAACGTCGGGTATTTAAAAATGTAATAAACTGCGATAAAATTAGAAAAAGGAGTTTCATTGTAATGACTGAAATTATAAACATTAAAAAAATATGAGATAGTTAGAGTTAGTTTAACTGAGGTGGGAAACATAAAAGGAACTATCCTGCTCAAAATCTGGAGCAGCCCGACTGGGGAACTACTTCGACTTTACAGAAGATTACAGCTAAATAATACTGTTTTCAAGCAGTGTTGTGTTCCTGTGGTTAGGTAGGTTACCAAAGCTCCTGGGGATTGGAGGTAAGGTCTGCAACGAACTTGCGATGCTTTTGGTGTTGCAGACGTTTATAAGTTACTATCATCGCTTACCATCAGGTGAGCCGTACACTTGTTTGACGACCTAGTTGTATAAAAAAAAAATTGTCAGTGACTATCTAAAAATTTAATAAATCTTATTTTTGGATGTAATATTTATTTCACTTCTTTATCAAAATCCACTGAGAACGATTACATCATCTAGACATTAAACATATTAAATAAATGCAATTTAAAATATTTATAATATAGACACACTCAAATAATTTTATTAGGCGTGATGTGAAATTCGCACAAAAAATTCTTAAGTTATGAAATTATTTCTTCTAAATTTGTTCCCAATTTATTCTAACAAAAAATACATTTTATAGCGACGTTGTATATCTAACAAACACTCAAGCGTCTTAACATTCATGTGTTTTATTTTTAAGAAGATCGACGCCAGTAAAATCTCACCAATAAAAGTAATTTTTTCCAGTGACAAAGTTACTTGCGGTCAAGAGAGTAAATTAGCGGTATAATAAAATTCATCAACGCCTCGAACAGAAAACGCGTTTTAATTGCTTGTTATAATTTATTTAATGACCGTTTAAAAATTCTCAATCTCGAGGCGTTTTAGGAGCGAAGTAGAACAAAACAAAAAAAAAAAGGTATAAAATCTTTATAAATAAAATCTCAACTCGTTTCGTGTCTGTTCGTAAAGGTATCACAGAATTTATTGGTGAGCTATTTTATCGGAAGTTATAGAAACTATTCAATATAAGTAATGTACAAAGGGGACTGTCCATTTTCGGCCCAGCGTGAACAGAATTCATACAAAAAAACAAATATACCAAAAACTTTCATAAATTAAGTCATGATTATTCGTGAATTTCAGTTGTATCAATATAAACTGATAAAAAGTTTATTTAATAAGTATTTCATTTTACTTCTGGTTTATTTTTGGTTGGTGATTTGATTACCCCACATTGCCAGTCTTAAATAAAAAATATTGTTAGATCGGATTAATAAGAAAAAAAGCTATCTACAAAAGTGCGTTTAGTTAAAAAACATTTAACTTTGGTGAAAATAAAATATTTTAGATATATTATTATTGAATAAATAAAAATCAAAAAATTAAATCGATATCGATTAAATCGATAATCGAAGTTAATATAATTATTATATTAACTTCGATTATCGATTTAGTCAATTTATTTGTTTATTAAAAATGATTATAATTGCAACCCTAAACTACAGCTGACTTTCTTCTCCTTCGTACTCCCGTTTAGGGTATATAATTATTATGTTCTGTTTTCGTAGTTTCGTTGTGAATACGTATTCTTTGGTGTATATTTGCATTTTTCGTTTTTGTTAGTTGTTTGTATTTCTCGACTTTTGCTATTAATAATTTACACCAATGACGCTATTTACGATAACCTTGGCAATCCTACCGGTACTGATCGAAGCCCTAATATTGACCTCGGACTGAACACGGAACCCCCGAATTCCATTGTGGATGTAATTCCAATGGAAGGCACGTTCAATGCGATGGAATTGAGATGTGTCAATTGTGGTGCCAACGTAAATAATAGGAGATGCCATAGCCTTGAACTTGTAGAGGTTATGTCCGTAATACGACACTGGATTGCAATTTGCACCTCAAGTGGTAAGTATTCAATGTCTAGTCTCGGATATATTCAAATTCAAATTCAAATTTTAAATTCAAATTCAAATTCAAAATATTTTATTCAGCATAAAATTATTACAATTTCTTACTGAACGTCATGAGTCTACTACCAGTTCGGAAAGAAAAAGCCTCTGACCTGAGAAGAACTGGCGAAAGAAACTCAGCGGGACTAATATAATTTTTTAATCATGTTTTTTTTTTTTCCAAAGAAGATTGAAATTTACAATAATTTCATAGGTTGAAATAGCCTGGAGGCGATCACATCATTCCCAAGGCGTACTGTCTTCTATAAAATCGTTAATCGAATAATATCCTTTTGTACACAAACGTTCTTTTACAATTTTAATATTGCTGCTTGTTCTTATTACTTATAATTTTTTATAGTAATATAAGATTTTCTTTATTAACAGGTGACTGATAGCACTGTAGTATGTCACCCTTGCTGGACACTAGCTCTCAACTGTCCACACCACTCCACTGCGACTAATGATAATAAACCCTCTACTAGTGGCGGTCACCATCGTCGTGTTTGTGTTAGCTGTGGATGCTCTTTGTTAAGAACAAGATCTCACAGGCTACACACTGACACAGAACGTGATGCAAGCATACATAATATAATAACGGAGATGATCATGCCTCGTCAAGTAAGAATATTATGTTTGGTTTTTGTCACTTTTAGCTTCTACGTACCTTCTCTATATTGTTAACATAATGTTGATGTTTTCTTATATATTAAATAACTTAAAATGCATTTGTTATATTTGACCATCTTTGTGTGCTATGGCCAAAAGCTGTCTTGTTCTGAGAAGACATGCTCAGTAGTAAGTGGTGATGAGGTAAAGATAATGATGATGGTCAGTTAACATTGTTAAAAGTCTTTAACTTCATTCTGTTCTCATAATGCATAAATAACCTTAATATATTATATGTATTTTAAGCTAATTAAGAACCTGTTCATATAAGTGAACTTTGTTTCAGCTGCACAGATCAGATGAAATGTGCCACCCCTGCTGTTCATATAATATAAATAAGTTTCACCAAAGGATAAGGAACAGGGATGATGCAGGCCAAATCTTGGAAATAATAAATGAAAAGCTGCACATCAACCAACCTACCTGATTGACCTAGCTGATTTTATTACAGAAAATAATGTAAATAGAAGGCGAACACAGTTTTTAAACATTAATGTTAACATAAACAATGTACCCTTTCCCAGACTGGTGTTAAACTGTTAAGCGAATTAATCCTCATAGCTTGCGGGACCTACCAATTAAAGCAAGCCCAGTCCTACTATGGGGAGCACATAAGAGGTGATGGTTCTTATACCATCGAAGTATGTAGAGACATGGCCAGCAACCTACTGGAAGGTTTTCCGTCAACCGACAAATTATCACTACTGCGAGGTAAAATACACAGCAGGCACATAAGTAGGAAAATATATTTTGTGTATATTTTATACGAAAACAATAGGTCAGGCAGAGAAGCCATAAAAAAATATTATTGCAACTGCGTGGTGGGTCGACGGACGGTAGGTTGTTGTGCGCATGTCATGACAATTATTTGGTTTTTAGGCTGGAAAAGGTACCAAGATTTTAAAAATCCACCGGCCTAGTTTTTAGATAACATTCTGTTAACATATGAATCTGATTAATAAAACAAATATCAGTACCTCAGAGGTAATGTGTGTCAAGTCCATTTTTTATGAATTTTGCTTTTTCAATGATTTATGTCCAATTTGTTCAGACGGATTTAGTGGTAAATTGCGTCAAGCCCTAACTTCCATAGATAAAAAAATACTCAGAAATAAATTATGTTAAGTCACAAACTAACACAGGGTAAACTAGTTTATGTCCCACATAACACTTTGGAATTGTGAAATTTTTACTCTATGGTACAATTTTAAGTTAAGTCCCACATAACACATTTTACCTCCAAGTAATTTATGGCACTTGAATTTTTAATGCATTAGTCCTAATTAAATAAAAACAACAACAAGGAAAAATACCTTAAAATTACATCCTTTTATAATAAAATAAATTTTTAAGATACTGGGTCGTGTACCTAGTAGTTCCATGGGACGTGAAGATAATAGAATGAGCCTCTAAAATGAACGAAATACTGTTGTTTTATGCTAGATTTGGCATATTTTAATGTTACTTAGCATAATTATTTGGTGTTTAGCATATAGCATATTTTCTTAGCATAATATAAATTAATCCAACCATCACCACCACCACTTCAGCCTATCACAGTCCACTGTTGGACATAGGCCTCCACAAGCTCGCGCCCGACATTAGGTATTACGCGAACTCATGTGTTTTGCCCATAGTCCCCACGCTGGGCAGGCGGGTTGGTGACCGCAGGGCTGGCGCCGTCGCACCGAAGACGCTGCTGCCCGTCTTTGGCCTGTGTATTTCAAAACCAGCATGGATGGTTATCCCACCATCCGTCGGCTTTTCAAGTTCCAAGGTGGTAGTAGAACTGTGTTATCCCTTAGTCGCCTCTTACGACACCCACGGGAAGGGAGGGGGTGGCTACATTCTTTAGTGCCGTAACCACACAGCATAAATTAATCATTATTTACAAATTATGAAAATTTACTTCTCTTTATTCAGTCCGTATACGTCAAAAATATATTTGAAATATACTCAAAGTATTAATTGTTTCATTGTGTTAATTAAATGCTTTTTAGTTAGATGGGGTTGGAAAGACTGCAATACATATTGGCATGGACGTAATGTTAGTATATTACGTCCATGTACATTGGTCAGACGGTTAGACATGGAGCCAACTTTACGACAATGTTGTAAACTTTACAACTAACGCTTTTTACACACATTTGCTATATGGCAGAAACACTATACAACATGTATAATGATCCTGTTAATCATTTATGATTATTCTATTTGAAAGCTATTTTGAACAAGCTGTTTGGTAGTAACAATGTTGATCCAACGTAAAATGGGACCACATGACACGCAACACCTTTCAATTAAAACAAAATTGATCGAAATTGGTCCACCCAGTCAAAAGTTCTGAGCTAACATACATAACATACGTGTCGAATTGAGAACCTCCTCCTTTTTTGGAAGTCGGTTGAAAACTTTACAAAGATTTGTGTGTCTTGGTTCAATCTACAAGTCGGCGTATTTTGAATCCAACAGCGAGAGTCGATATTTTTAAATAAAATATAGTAAGTTATTAGGATCCAAAACCATACATGGAATATGCCTTTGAAACAAAATTACAGGAATACCACGCTCAACCTGTAGTGGAAAATAATTTACGTAAACGTTGCCTGGATTTCACTCTAAAACTTATGACGGAACTGCGATCTAGATTACCAATTAATTTTGAAGTACCTACTTGAGAAAATATATTTATTAAAGTGAAACTACTTTAGGTGCATGAGGGGTAAAATTTGAGCGACCGCTAACGCGGCAACGCGTCACGCGGTCAGTACTTGGATGGGTGACCGCCTGGAACACCGCGTGACGTTGGTTTTTTGTTTTTTTTTCAATTATGTAGTTTTTTTTTTATATTTTAAATTCGTTTTTTTTTAAATTAGTTGCCAAAGAAATTTCACTTCTGACATGTGTAGTGTGTACTTTGTACGCACGCAATTTTTTCCGTAGAAAAGACTAAAAGTAGTCAAACCTTCTTTAATTGGTATTGCCCAAGAATTCAAAGTGGATGCAGCCACAACAGATAGGCTCATGTCTCAATGGAGGAATATAGTACACATTAAATGGGAATAAACTTCTTCCACCGCAGAATTCTGGAATGAAGTTATTAATTACAAAGATACAGCTGGCAATAATCCCTTTGCAGATTTATCTCAATTGGCATTATATTTATTATCACTACCACATTCTAACGCAGAAATTGGACGCGTTTTAAATAATAAAAACTTTAAGAAATAAATGTATATACATCAGATTTGGCCTAAAGAGAGCGGGGAAATGCTGGTACTCCTACACAGTTCCAAACCAAGGAGAGTCTTGAAAATGAGGCTTCCACTTCTACAAGTACATCGGCTGCTGATGAAGACCAAGATATTATCATTTTATTTGAAAACATCGTAGATTAGAACGTAAAATAATGGATGAATAAATATTCAAAATTATTTAATTTTGAGATTTGAAAAATATTAGCATACTTATATATTTTTTTATGCATTATTTTAAAGCATTTAGCTAAATTTTGGCATAATATTAACACCAGTTTAGCATATTTTTAAGTCTACTTGTTGTAGTAAATAATAATATACATGCATAAGTTATATGTCTGTCTGTTCCCTTTACATGCATAGATGCTAATATTTTCATATAAAATTATATAGTTGTATGGAAATAGTTTGCAGTACAAATATATAATTTTGAATTTCGTCATAAAATGTAATAATGCAGACGAAACCACGGCTGAAAGTATAATTCTTAAGAAATAATGGACTTGACACAGTAATTTTATTAATATATGTAAGTAATATATTTTCGGAGAACAATGCGTTAAGTCCTCCTGTGAACGTTAGGTACATGCTAAAATATTTTTAACACTATGATATTAAAAAGTACTCCTTTAAGCATAAAAATCATGATAATAATCAATGTTTCCTAAAAACATTTAAAAATAAAATGTAAAATTCATATAAATTTTTCATAATCTGCTTCTCCTGTAAAGTTCGCCAATTGTGACTTGACACACATTACCTCTGAGGTACTGATATAACAAAAACAAAGATTTTTTATTTTAGGAACCTTCATATAATTATCTACAAAATAAAAAAAATGAAACACCTGGACACAAAACTTTATTGTTTTTCTTATTCCTACTTGTTAGTGCTACTAATTTAATATATAATTATTATTCTCAGTGACTGTCCACTCTGGGCCGAAACCCCCATACAAAGTGGACAGTCCCCTTTCGGATCAAGGAAGTCTATAAAGCAGCGAAGCGGATTGTTCGGATTTATGATGAACATGGTAAAATTCTCATCTAAAATCGACATAAACTTGACAAAATACAATTTAACGCACCTTACATCACAAAAGCCATCAAATAAAAATATAGGTATTTTTCTTTTTATATCAAGAAGCACTTTACGAGCTTCGTTTCTTTATTGTTTAGGAATTTAATTAAAGCGTAAAATGTTTACATTTTAAAACAAAAGTTTGAATAACAACCAGAATGTAGTTATTACATAACGTTATTATGAAGCATTTGTATTTATATTTTTCAGTAGACGTGCCTCCTGGTTGGACTTGTTTTTAATTTTTCTACTTTTCAGTCATATAATGTGAAAGTGTATTAAAAAAGTAAAAAAGTAACTTTTCACTGAGGTAGGGCACAGCAGGAAATATCCCGCTTAAAATTTGAAGCATCCCGACTGGGGAAGTACCTTGATCTTACAGAAGATCACAACTAAATAATGCTGCTTTCAAGCAGTGTTTGTGTAGGGTGGATTGGGGGGTAGGGTCGGCAATGCGCTTGCGATGCTTCTCGTGTTGCAGGCGTCTCTAAACTACGGCAATTTCTTACCATCAGGTGAGCCACACGCTTGTTTGCCGATCTAGTTATATATAAAAAATCGGCTAAGTGCGAGTCGGACTCGCGCACGAAGGGTTCGGTACCATTGGCTAGGTAAACACCAGTAGGTACATTGATTTTAATATCGGGCAAAAATCGGCAAAAAAGTCATTTTCGTTGTATGAGCCCCCCAATTTTTTTTATCTTAATTTTATTATTTATTATTAAAGTAAATACACAATTAAGTATTTTGAGAATATTTCAAGTGCCTACTTCTTACCATTTATTGATATCGAGCAAAAATAGGCAATAAATCGCGTTTGTTGTATGGGAGACCCCATTAAATATTTATTTTGGTTTGTTTTTAGTATTTGTTGTTATAGCGGCAACAGAAATACATAATTTGCGAAAATTTCAACTCTCTAGCTATCGCCGTTCTTGAGATACAGCTTGGTGATAGACGGACGGACGGACGGACGGACAGACCGCGAAGTCTTAGTAATAGGGTTCCGTTTTTACCCTTTGGGTACGGAACCCTAAAAAAGGAAAAGCATCACAAAGACTCACAACAGTAAAGCAATAAGCAAACACGAACAATCATTAAAACGTACTAATATTAAATGCAGGTAAAGCCAGGTAATAGTGTAGTTACATTATAAAAATACATCTTCGACCGTTAATCATTTCCCTTTTTTAATATTTAAGCTATAAAACAATCTAATTTATCGTAATGAGTTTTTAGCCTTTTCCATGAACTCAATTTGTAATTCGAAAAACATTATTAAGGTTCGGTCCCAAAAAAGCCCAGTGGTAGTCCAGTCGTCGAATCTAATTTCTAAGACACAGAGCCTATTGTAATTCCACAGACACCCTCAGTATTGGTTTCGGCACCTTTTAAAAGAATCCTGAATTCATTTATCCCAGTTTTATTGTAATTCTGTGACCTCAAAATAATACCTCCAAACTCTCTCGTATATAAATACTCGTACAATGGGATAATGTACCTGTGTATTACGCCTTATTTCTATATTTTCTTTAAGTTATATTTTAGAACTTTTATGTAAATATGTATTTGATGTTTGAATTAAAATAATTTGCAGCTGAAAACGATAAAGTATACATAAATTATTGTATTTAAAACATTGTCAGATATTTTTTTTAAATAATGCTAGTAGTAGTAGACCTAAGTTAATTAGATACGTAAGGTTTAACAGTAGTTTTAGAATTGGTAAGACGAATAGTTAAATCATTTACAGACTGAAGAAATTTTATAAATTTAATATATCCACAAATACTTTTCGTTTTAATTTTTAAAATAAAAGACCAACATTCCACAATTTTAAATGTATTTGTTAACAAGATAAATCAACTGTGATATTCAAGTAAACACGGTCTAAAAAGAGATCTTTTATAGATTTTGTGTGGTATCTTGAAAAATTTTCCTTGTTTATTTCTCTTAGCCAAATAAAAGGGCATTTTTTGGAGTTCATCGAGTGAGCTGTCATTGAAACGTCTTTGAAGATCAAGTGGACGTTTCTTTGCGATTTTCGAAATCGATCTCTACATAATACTTTGACTCGAAGTGATTTCAGGTTAAAGCTGTTTCTGATTTAAGATTAAAAATCACTACTCACTCATTTCTATGATTTTGTGGATTTCTATTGTATTTTTAACTTATGATGGTCTACTAGGTTATCTCGTCATATATAAATACTTAAAAATATATCTTTTAATTAAGATTATTTGAGAACAAGTAATTTGGCAGCGATGTTCTGTAAGGTTGAGGTACTTCTCTAATAAAACTCCTAATAATTTTGAGGTAGATACTTGCCGCTCTTTTTTTGGACACTGGGAAATGCTTTTAGTGCACTGAACCCGCCATCAATGACGGCGGGAGTATGACGCTTAGCGAGATTAAATCATCGTCAATCGTGCAACCGTGACGCCATGACGGTTGGCCAGCCTGTGCCCGCCTATAGAGTGCCCACGAGCACTGTGAGTGCTGCATTACCCAGGTGACAAGTGGGAGGAATATTTCCCTTCTCCAACTCTATTGCGAACGGTGAAGGAGTCCATTTCGGCGTCTCCTTGATAATATTGTGGATACTAGTGTGTGTGTAGTGTGGATAGGCATAGACATCAGCCTCGTCAAGCAACTCCGCAGGTTCCTTCTGTGTCACGACCTTCTAGCAAAGGGAAGCCACACCGACACTTGACATCGAGAAATTTCACAGCGATCTTCTGTAAGGTACATCCCATATCAAACTGCTCATAATTTTGAACAAGATATTTGCTGCTCTGCCCTACCTCATCTATCTTAGATAAAGAAAAATTAACTACCAAAATATGTATACGCAAATAACTTCTGGATTACTACACCAAATTGGATCATTATTTTTGTTAATGCCTATTGTCAGGAAAATGTATA